>CM038794.1:100462066-100681608 GCA_021764765.1 Vicia sativa
CTCAACCTTATTATATGAACTGATCAAATAAAAAAAAAGCAATCAATTTAATAAATTAAGAATCACACTAAGAATAATTAAGAGACAATCCATAGATGATCAAATAAAAAGAGTAATCAATTTAACAAATTAAGAATTACACTAAGAATAATTAAGAGACGATCCATACATGTAATAAACTAAAAATTAAAAAATATCATAAAATTTATTTGCAACAAAATAAATTAAAAACAATTTTGTTTATTAAAATAAAAAATATATGGTGATGATTGTGACCCATTAAAATAGTGAACTTCAATGATAAAATATTTAATTTTATTATTATAGAGTTCTTTATGCTGATAATGATTGGCAAAGTTTGAGATTTGAAGATATATAATTAATTAATCATGAAATCAAGAAAAATATACTCTAAGAACTCTATCTTTTATATGATTCAACTTTATCCTCCAAAGATCAAAAGCTTTTTTATATCCCATTTGTTCTTTTAACATGATAAAGAACCAATGGTTATACATATATATATATATATATATATATATATATATATATATATATATATATATATATATATATATATATATATATATATATATATATGAACAAGTGATCAGAATCTGAGACGGCCGAAACGGTTGATGGTTCTTCGAGCAAGTTGATGTTGAGGAAGGGGTGGTGTACCTGCAAGGCACTCTGATGCTAAAGTAAGAAAATATTCAAAGGAGAAGATAAAAAGTATTAGGGTTTAGAGTGTAAGAAAGTGATACCTTGCCCTCAAAGATATGAGAGTTTATATAATGAGCGTAGGAAGATTCTCATTGGCTGCTATATTTGGGCCAAGACACACAGGTCCGCAAATATAGCCGTCCGAGCTGACTAGGTCAAGATCGGACAGACTTTCTCGCAACTAGTTGTTATGTCGAGCATGGTTGACGTAAGCATAGTTAACGCAAGTAGAGTCGTGGCTTGGCTCGACACGCCGGCGAGCACGCATAAAACGAACACCGGAAATCCTAACGGTGTCGTCGGGGTCGGACTGGTTGTTGTGGTTAAGAGAGGAACGACCTGCCTGAATGCTTTCGGGCAGTCCAGAACATGAATATTTGAAATATTTGAAAATCTTATTCTTTAATTTGTTCATTCCCTTTTATTGCTCAAAATCGTGTGTTTGAAGCTGTGTCTTCGACACTTTATTGCTCATGCTCCAAATATGCATCAATACCTACAAAATGAATATCAAACTATCAAACAATACAATATTTACACAAAAACATGATTATACTCAATATGTACAAATACACACGCAATTTGGGGTTTATTCAAACAATATTAACAAAAAGTATCAATAAGTGCAACCAAACTACTACTCAAAATATAGACATTTTTGCACTTATCAAACTCTCCCCAAATTACAATATTGTTTGTCCTCCAACAAAGTCAAATAACCTAACGAAACAAAAAGCAAAAATCAAAGAATCACAAATCAACATGTTTTGGAAATGAAAACAAATGTATGGTTTAAATAAAAAAACGTACAAGCAAGGAAAAACTTACCACTAAACTACAACAATTTGATGTAAACGAAATGAATCCCAAGTAAAAAAAACATACAAAACATTCTAAAACAAAACAAGCTCACTCATGAATCACACCTATCAAAAATTCATAAGTAGAAGAAAAACACACAAAGGTGAGGATTTGACACTCATCCATTAATCTTGCAAACAAAAGACTAAATTATACATTCATCCAAAAATTCACATTGAAAATATAAAGACAAGAATCACAAGGGCTTTCCAAAGTTGTAATGTGGCTTAATTAACAAACAAGTGATAATTCCTAAAGCTAATCGAGATAAAAACTTGTCAAAACCTAACGGAGTGACCAACTCTTCAAGACTCAAGCACAAAATCTCAATCAAAATTATTCTTCATTCCAAATTTCAAACCAAAATCCATCACTTATTAACACAACATTATTCCATACCCTTTCTTTTCTCTTTCAATACTTTTTCATCTTTTTTTCTTTCTTTTTTCTAATCTTTCTTTTTCACATTTTTTTTATTTTATTTTATTTTCTTTTCAACCTCATAGTAATCACAACATAAACAAACAATAATTGCTCTCCCCAACTTAAATTCAACCAATCATCAAAGTGAATACTTCCTACTTTCTAAGGCAAGGTAAAAATTCAACTAAAAATCTTAGTTGAGGATTCAAGAAAACAAAGAATTAATGTCAATTCAAAAAGGAAAACCAAATACTCATAGACAATCATTAAGTTCAAAAAGAACATGCACATTAGCAAAAAGGCTCAAAGGAGGTTATAAATATTCACACACTCACAAGATAAATTGACTATTTGGTTAGGTAGTTGTGCTCAAAATCAAACAAAATGCCTTGACCCTTTTCATGTAATCATACAATCAACACAAAATAAAGATTAAGCATAATAAAATCCAGTTAAAACAAGAATGTCAACCTCCAACATATATAAACAATGGAAAGCTTCCTCGTATTTACGGGTAAAAAGAAAACTAAAGTGATTCAAGTAATGAAAAAGTAATTCAAAAAGAATGAATGGAATGATAATTCTACAAACGAAGAGTTTCCTAAACATGTTATGCTATAGAAAATGATAAACGAGTACCTGACATGTACCAATTTCAAAACTTATCATTACCATACATCTGCAAGTTGAATCAATCAAACTCGGAAAATGACCTCAGAAGTCTTCAAGTTTCCGAACTAAAATTTGAATCCAAACAATAACAAAGTAATTAGAAAAATAAAATGTATAAAATTTACAATATTTACAACCAACAAAATTCCTCAAGCTTAACACGGAAATCTTGCGGAAGTCACAATTTTACACACCAAAACAAATACATATAACGATAGGAAAACTTGGTGCAAATGAATTAACAAGTTGAAAAGTGAAGATTTGAAATTTAGAACATTTCCTTGTTTCAACTTGTTAAAACACAAGTCACCATACACATAAACAAACACAAACCAAACATGCTTGTTTTACGTCGTTAGCTCGATGCCTTTACTGTGCAATCTAGTAACCTCCACTTGTCATGCCATGGTATTTTCACACCGCATAAATCTAAAGAAAGTATCCTAACAACCACACAACAAACGTTAAGAAAACGAGACAATTCACAATAATACGTGAAAACAAAGAAAAACATAAATATGCATAAGTATGGAAAGTAAACACGCAACATGTACAAGTAAATGCACATATATACATATACAAGTACATGTACAAATTTTATACAACATATACATTAATTAAAAAACTAAAAAACAAAGGAATTATCGCGATGCAAAACAATAAAACCAATCTCCGGCAGCGACACCATTTTGTTGAAGGGGGTAAAGCAGCAAGCAAAAAAGTAAAGTATTATTTTTTACTGGGTGATATATAGGTTATATCGTATTGTTTCCACATAGATTGATTATTGATTCGCCATTTGATAAATCTATCGTTAATGAGTTTGGGGTTTGAATGGGTTGTATGGAAAAGTATCAACGGAAATAAAATGTAAACAAAAGTATAAAAGATAGACAACTTTATCCGGCTCTAATGCACACTACTCGCCACATTCTTAAACATATCATCTAGTTATACTTAACCTACAATACTCATCTATGTCATCAAGCATCACTCACTCCCTAAGTGATTTTTAACCAAAAGTAGAGAGAACTATTATATCATCTCGGACGATCTCTCAACCAACCTCATCAATGCAACAAACATCCATATTACTCGTATCAACAATCTCTCAACCGACACAACCAACATGGAAACATTAAGCTTCGATATCCATAAAGATTGTTAGCTCTAAATCTATCTCTAGAGTTCAAAAACTAACAGATAATCATCCTAGATAAGAACCTAAGCAGTATATGTCTATAGCTACTCAAATCCCTAACACGGAGTAAAAACCTAAGACAATAATCAACACAGATTTGTAAATCAAACTTTATACAACGCCATGAGCGAAAAATATACATGTGTTCATAGGAAATATACATACAAAACCCAATAAAAGAGAAATACATAGAGAGGAGAAGAGATAAATTACATATATACCGAATTGTCAGAGCCAATTGAAGAGCAATCCACCTCCAATCATCCATAAGCAAGCTCTAGTGTTGTTTTATAAGTTAATCTATCAAAAAGTGATGTAGATGGTGTTGGTACTCAAAAATGCCCAACCTATAACCTAAAAATGTGATTTTTACCCTATTTAAAGAGTCTGAAAATTGCAGACCGCGCTTAGCCGTTAATTGGGAGCTTGGCGCGCTTTGTGATGTCATGAAAAAAATTAACACTTGTTTTCGCCATAACTTGAGAACCGTAACTCTGATTTGCGTCCGGTTTGAATCGTTGGAAAGCTTATTCACTTTCCTATATAACTATAACTTAATACCATCCTTTTATGACTATTTGTAATATGTGAAAATCTTATTCTTTGCTTTATGCATTCTCTTTTATTGCTCAAAATTACGCATTTGAAGTCGTGTCTTCGACACTTTATTGCTCATGCTCCAAATACGCATCAATACCTACAAAATGAATACAAAACTATCAAATAATAAAATATTTACACAAAAACATGATTATACTCAATATGTATTGTAACACAGTGGGAGAACTGGCTTGTTTGTTTTGCGTTTTATCGCAAATGTTACGGATAGCAAGAGTCGCCACCGACTTTTCTTTTATCCAATAAAGGAAAGATGAAAAGAGAAGGAAAAGACCTTCGTTAGATTCTGAGTTCGGGAGGTAATTATGAAAATGGAAGGTATTAGCACCCTTTCCATCCGTAGTTATCTACGGGCTCTTAATTGCTTAGTCCACTTTTGAAAATTTGCTTTTTGTGTTTGTGTGGTTTGAAAAGTATTTGAAAAAATATTTCGCTTTGACTTCATAATGACTCGTTGGAATCTATACTGAAGTGTTCGGAAATATTTGTTTGAAAATGTTTAACTTTGTAATGATTCTCGCTGGAATGTATACAAAGTGTTTGTTTGAAAGATAGTTTGAAAATAAGTGTGAGGTGTGAAAAGTATCTTGATTGATTGGAGCAAGTAATAGAGTCTTATTTACCTACTCAGATTGGTCGTTTCTTGTTACTTTCCTTCTCATTTAGGATAAGACTATCCATACCATTAGTTGGTAGGTAACTCTATCCGTTGGATGTGAAGGCACAATCGTAGGGTCATCGTATGGTCATTGAAGGCAACATTATAAGGATACCTTAGAAAATTCGTAAGGACGATCATCACTTATTCGTAGGCAACAACCAAGGGACGAGATCATATATTTGTAGGCAACATTGAGGGTCATTGAGGGACTATGATCTTTGTGATGATTTTTGAATTGAAGGACTTTGCTAATGGTACCCTTACGTTTGAGGGACATGACCATTGTATTCGAAAGGCAACAAGAGAGGATACCCTAAGGGGGTGCAAGTGTGGTAGAGTGTGTTAAGTTCAAATATTTATCTTTGGATTATGGTTATTCTAAGATTGATTTTAATCTTGCCATACAAATCCTAGTTAGCATACATCTAAGCAGTTTATAGACAGTTTATAAAAGAGTGCACAAAGTAAAAGTGTGGAAAGGTAAACTCCTACGCTATTACATGGCTTTAGGCGATTATATAATATGAGGTGCAAAAAGTAAAGGCAGAAAATAAATCTACGCTATTATAAAAATAACCTTGCAACCTATATATCGATTTCTAGAATTGTAAATGTGAAATAATAAGTAAATAATAGGGAAAAAATGTTAGTAAAATGTTTTAATGATAGGAAAGAACATCTAAACCCTAGTTGTAAAAGAAAAATATTTTTTGATATTTTTTGAAATCGATTTTAGTTAATAAAACCTAATTCTAAGTTAATTAACAACTAATTATGAAAAATAATTTAAATCATGAGAAAAATAAATTATTTTTATGTCAAAAATTAATCAAATATTTAATTAACCTAATTCTGAAATTAAATTATTTTTTGTGATTTTTGAAAATAGTTTAAATTAATTTAGAAAAGAAATTAAATAAGTTAGAAAAATAAAAGAAATAGAAAAAAGTTAAGAGGATTAGTGTTAAAAAAAATAAGGAAGGTCCTTGCAAGGCTTGAACCCAGGACCTCGAAGTCATTGGCACAAAACTAGACCACTGCGCCATCTGCATATGTTGTCAATAACACGCCTCCAATTGTATGTATGTGGTACCTGTGAAAATCAGAAAATATTGAAAAAAGTTGCAAAAGGCAGGGATCGAACTCACGCCTTGAGAGAGTGAGAGGACTAGTGCGCGCATGGTTGACCACTGGGGTGGTGATACATCCATGAATTATGTTACATGGATAAATACATATTGGATATTGATTTCTGAAAATCAAACAAACCAAAGCCAAACGCGTTGGGGCCCATATGGTTTGCATGAAACGAATCAGAGAGTGCCACGCAGGAGTCAACAAGTCCTCGCCTGAGACGTCCACCGGAGCTAGGGCTCCGTTCGTCTTCTCCGACCTGCCCTACATCTAAAACCTGCAAACACGCATCAATTAACGGAAAATAAAAGTTCAGATCGATTGTATTGAACCCTGCGATCACGATGGTGAGGTTAGTTTGTCCTAAAACTGCCTGTATCGTGGAATCCAAAACTTCATCAAACTCATGCCCTAACAATGGTGTTTTGTGTTTCAGCCATCAAAGCTTGCGAATGATGGCTCTAATCTGCTCTAATGAACCTTAAGCGATTAGCATGGTCGGTTTCAATCAAAATACGACAAAACCAAAATACTAATTCAAGAAAAATATGCAAACGGAGGTTCATGTTTGGCATGATTCATGTTTCAACCATGGATAACGATCCATTCTTACCCTATTGTACCTCGGGAGCACGATGGAATGCTTGGAAGCTTTTGAAAAGGTTGCAACTAGAGCTTGAAGTGAAGGTTTGCTTGAATATTTTTGAACAAAACCCTAGTTTATTGGTTGCTTATCCTCCTCCTCTTGATGTCGAAGGTGTTATGCATATATAGGGCAAGAATTAGGTCAAGACTTGAATGCAAAATGTATTCTTTCAATGGAAAATATTTGATTGAAAAATTAAATGTAATATTTCCAAAATTGCTCAATATTCATGCAATCGGCTCTTGCACAATTTGGCCACTAGCATGGGCTTCCTTGGCCTCAAGACAATCCAAACACAAGCCCGCCTTGTTTGCAATTTTGCATTTTATTTAATTTAAATTGAATTTTAATGTTTTAATTAAAAAATAAATCAAATAAATGGAAAAGAAGCGTGCAAGTGGACTTAGGAGTCATGGATAATCTTAGGAACAAGTTTGGATCACAAAAACTAAAGCCCATATAGAAAAAATTTGATTTTGCTAAGTATTTCTCTTCAGGCATTTCTTCAAATTTCCCAAATTTGCACAAGTTGTATCTTGCTCAATTTTCAATATTTTGGAGTGTTCTTGGACTTTTTAGAAATCTCAAGATGTCCTCTAAAAACTCTTTTTGGTTTCATCTTCATTGAAGTTTTCATGTTCATGTACACTTCTTTTGAAAAAGATGACTTTTTGTTGACTTTTAAAAGGACCTATAATATTTTGATCCATAAATCTCAAATGAAGCATTTTTGGCCAAAGATTGTGAGACACAAAGTTGTATATAATTGAATTCTCTTCAAAATGAGCTTTGGTGGAAATTTTTTTGATAAAGTAGTGAAAGTTATGCCTGGTCAAAGTTATGTTGACTTTTTGTCAAGAGACCCTAATTTAGAAACTTTGACTTTTGATCAAATCTTTAATTTTCTTGATGAATCATGATCAAGCTTTGATCAAATGATGAATTTAACTTCAAAATATTGATGTTGACCAAAAATGATGAAGTTTGACTGTATGTTGACCACAATTAACTTTTTGTCCAATACAATTGATTTTCAACCATTTGAGCAATTGGCAGAGCAAACTTGAGCTGTGAGGCTTGAAACTTGACATGGTGATACCTTGAGACATATAAGGATGTATGATGATCACTTGAGGCAATAGAAGCCATCTTTGACTTGAGAGAATCAAAACCTTAATTGTGGGTTGATTGCTTAGGAGAGGATTTATCTGGCCAACCCTTGAGAAATTCTTGAGTATGGAGATGTGGATTGTCTTGAGAAATAGGAGGGCAAAATTTGGGGTATAACATGTACAAATACACACACAATTTGGGTTTTATTCAAACAATATTAACAAAAAGTATTGATAAGTGCAACCAAACTACTACTCAAACCCCTTATATAATTCCATTTTGTATTGTTTACTGCTATCTATTTATATATGTCTTTGATCTACATGTTTTTGTATTATGTTTTTTGTATACGTCTATGTATTTAATGTGAAACAACGTGCAAACCGATTCACCTGCCAACATAAAACTTTCTGGTACTATTTGCACATAAACCGAAAATACATTTTTGATTTATATCATAATTATATTTTCGGTTTTTAGATATACTTTAATAGAAAATTGTACCCACTAAAAATATATTTTTCGATTTCGAAAGCAATTTAGGAAATGCAGAGAATTTTTCTTTTCATTATAGAATGGAAAGAGAAATTCACTACATCAAGTGGTCCTGGGATCCTGCCATTCTTTTGTGCATTGTGGAATGTTAAGAAAGTCAAATATTGTTGAGATGTGCATCCTTAAAAATAAAGTTCGTTGAATGGCTCGCCGAATAAATTGTCTTTGTCCCCAAATTATAGGACTTGATATTGAACTAAACCCCTTATATAATTCCTTTTATTTTATTTTTTAAAAAAGTAAATCCTCACTTAAATCATTCCCTTTGACTAAACCAAATTCTTTTTTTTGCGCCATTAGATTTCAGTTTGAAATTACAAAATGTTATCTTCTTGATCAGTGCATTTTCATGCACATTCTTCCATGTTTGTATCTAAGAATTTCCTTGTTTTCCTTTGATTATTTTTATATTTTATATTGTTTTTCTACTTTATTCTATTTTTGCACTTATTTCATTTCGTATTTAATTTTCAGCATTTGCAGCTTTCATGGCTGTTTATAACTTGAGCTACAGGAATCGGATTGAGGCGTTTGACCATGCGTTGGAAAGCTAAGAGAAAGATCTACAACTCTCTAGTTGTGGCCAGAAGCTGATTCGGACTGTAGCAAGCTTGAAAAAGTCGTTGAAGTTGCAGCATTTTTTATATTTAAGTTTTGGGTCATTTGTTTTGGAGTGCAGGTTGTGTTTTGACCCAAGGGTTATGACCGAATCCTTGTTCTTAGTATACCTAGCAGCCGCTAAAGTAATTTGGTTGGACCATTCATTATTCAGAAAAAAATACTTTTTGTTTTTGACGATTATGATGAGGAACTAAACATTTAGAGTCGATCTGCTGTATTCAGGTTCCAACACTTGAGATTATTATAATGTTAATTTCAGTTTAATTCCTTTCAATAATATTTTGTGTTATTGTATGCTTAATTCATTGCATAAAATATATTGATTCAATTTGGTTGATTGTATGATCCTAACTTAGACTCATCGCGTTTGCTTAATTCGTTGTTGTGTCTGATCAATCATGTTTGCTTAATCCATGAAAAATTATCCCGTTTGCTTAATTCGGACAATAGGATCGTACATCTCACAAACTTCACCGCGCTTGTCCTGGGTTTGTATCAAATAGGAATAGATAATCCGCTTGGTATTAAAATTATAATAATCGATGATAGTAGGCTGAATCGGTGATTGACTTATTTTATAATCACTTATTTTAACCGCTTATTTTACGCTTTTTCTTAATCGATCATCAACCCAACCCCTAATTCGATTTACCTTGTTAGTAATAATCAAGAATCCTTGTGAGGCGATTCGAGTCATTGTCGCTATACTACGTTTTCAAAATTACTCGTTTTGATTCGCGACAATGATCAAATTAGGCGTCGTTGGGATTCTTGTTGTTATTAACTAATTTTAGAGTCTTAGGATTAGTGTTCTCGCATTTAGGCCCTAGTTTCCTCACGGTTTTGGCCAATTCGCGTTTAGAGTCGGAAAAGGTTTTAGAAAATTTGTGTTCGATTGTATAATATTTTTGCCTACTGGAAGCAGAAAAATCGTTCGATCAATTCTCGGACTCTGACGTCAAATTTCCAAATTCATCGTTTTTCTATTTTTAATTAATTTATTACTGTTTTCATAGAGTCGAAAAAAATTGAAAAAAATCTCAAAATTATTATTTTACGTTATTAGATTAAATTTGGTGTTTTTGTATTTTTATGAATTTATTTTAATCGTTTTCTTCTTTCTATTTGATTACGCATGTTTGGGACATAGTTTGTATTTATGTGTTTGTTGATAAGATGGCTGAACAAAGAACTTTGAGGCAATTGGTTTCTCCTTATATGAACTATAATGGTTTATGTATTGACTATCCTACAGGTGATGCACCTTTTGAATTGAAATCTAGTTTAATACATTTCTGCCTAGATTTAATGGTTTTGCGGTGAGGATGCACATACGCATCTAAAAGAATTCGGTTGTGAGCTATGCACCTCCCGAGCCTTCACTAGAGGACATTGTTAAACAAATGGCTGCAAATAATCTCCAATATCAACAACAAATAGATTATACTTTCGGACTCTGCAAACACAGTTGGACAACTTGCCACTTTGGTGAATGTCATGCAACAAGCTCAAGAATCAAACCAACAACCCTTGGAAGAGTTACATTTTCAAATAGAGTCTAATTCGAAATTGTTGATGATACTTGTAGTGATTTATTTGCGGTGATTTTCCATCATTATGCGGTTTTGACGATGTTTATTCTTGTGATGTTTGTCTTGACACTAAAATTTGCTCTGTTTGTCTTTGAAATTGAGGTGCCTTGCAAGTTGATATTCTTCTGCAGATGAGTTTGCAAATGAAGTTGTTCATGTAGATGAAACTCTCGACACCCACTGCCGGAACAAACCATCCATCGAACAACCACCTTCCCAAAGTGAAACAAATTCTGAAAATCTTAAATATGCTTATTTAGAGATGAATGAAAAGCTACCGGTTATAATTTCTTCTAACCTTAATTTTTATCAAGAAAATAAGATTTTGCAGGTTTTGAAGAAGCATAAGAAGGAGATTGGGTGGACTTTGGCCGACATTCCCAATATTAGCCCATCCATGATTTTGCACATGTTCTCAATTGAAGGGGAAGATGAAACAAAAGTAGTGAGGAAGCCCTTCAATCTTTTGATCATCGATGTTGTTGAAAAGAAGATCACGTGCCCATTCGACACTTTTACTTATCGAAGATTCTTCTTTGATCACGGAATAAAAGGCGGCGGTGATAAAATTCTCAAGTTCAATGGACATTACCCAAAACTACTCCATGAGAGCCCCACTTTGGAAGAAGAGAATGTAGAAGATCTCTCTTTGAGAAAGGATGCTTATGTGATTACTTATCCTCCTTGACTACTCGGGTGTGTTCTTTCCTTTCTCTCTCACTCCTATTTAGTAGTTATGTCTTTTCATTGAGGACAATGCTTGTTTTAAGTGTGGGGAGAATCCTTTGTTTTATTTGCTTTTGTTTCTGTTTTCTTATTTTGTTTTGTTTTAGTTATAAAATAAATTGCATCTGGTTTGAAAGTTAAGGGTTAGAGATTAATCGAGGTTAGTTGTGGAGACTTGGGAAAAGTTCATAAGATCGGTATTGTCTTAACATAAGTCTCCTGCATATGGAAATTGATTTGAATTCTTATTATGTTTTAGCCTTGAATTCTCATTCTCGTGACTTTTGAGTAGTTTATTTCGATCGGCACCATCTCACACACACTTTCATAGAAGTGATGAATATAAGTGAGTGTTCGAAGAAAAAATTTTAAAGAGAAGAAAAGAATCGCCTTCTAAGTTTGGTGACCCTCACCGGTCATTTAACCAACGATCGTAGAACTTGCAAAAAAAATTGATAATAAGACTCGTTGTTAGTTGGTTCGGTGGTTTACAGTCTTTGAACTTGGTAGCGGACTACGGTCGATCCCCGAACTACAATTGAGTAATCAAAGGGTTATACCACGTAAGTACGGAACCCCATGCAAAAGGATCGAGTCACTAACCGTCGCTTTGCTATGAGTGTGTGGAGATAACGGGCTTAATGTGATTGCGCTGAGCGAAAAAGAGTAAAAAGGAGGATGAGTAAGTTAGGCTTTAGCATAATAATTTGATTTGAATTGGGTTCTATATTCAGGAGATAATATTAGTGTTTCTATGATATCCTTAGTGTGTAAGATTAGTACCTATTGATGCAATCTTAACGAAGAGGAGTTTGTAGCCTAGAGCGAGTGGCGATGATGCTTTTGTGTTTCTTTTTACTTTATTTTGCTCGGTGCAAAAGTTCAAGTGTGGGGAATTTGATCGGTGCATTTTCATGCACATTCTTCCATGTTTGTATCTAAGAATTTCCTTGTTTTCCTTTGATTATTTTATATTTTATATTGTTTTCTACTTTATTCTATTTTGCACTTATTTCATTTTCGTATTTAATTTTCAGCATTTGCAGCTTTCATGCATTTATAACTTGAGCTACAGGAATCGGATTGAGGCGTTTGACCATGCGTTGGAAAGCTAAGAGAAGATCTACAACTCTCTAGTTGTGGCTAGAAGCTGATTCGGACTGTAGCAAGGTTGAAAAAGTCGTTGAAGTTGCAGCATTTTTATATTTAAGTTTTGGGTCATTTGTTTTGGAGTGCAGGTTGTGTTTTGACCAATGGTTATGACCGAATCCTTGTTCTTAGTATACCTAGCAGCCGCTAAAGTAATTTGGTTGGACCATTCATTATTCAGAAAAAATACTTTTTGTTTTGGCGATTATGATGAGGAACTAAACATTTAGAGTCGATCTGGTATTCGAGTTCCAACACTTGAGATTATTATAATGTTAATTTCGGTTTAATTCCTTTCAATAATATTTTGTGTTATTGTATGCTTAATTCATTGCATAAAATATATTGATTCAATTTAGTTGATTGTATGATCTAACTTAGACTCATCGCGTTTGCTTAATTTGTTGTTGTGTCGATCAATCATGTTTGCTTAATCCATGAAAAATTATCTGTTTGCTTAATTCGGACAATAGGATCGTACATCTCACAAACTTCACCGCTTGTCAGAGTTTGTATCCAAATAGGAATAGATAATCCGCTATTAAAATTATAATAATCGATGATAGTAGGAATGAATCGGTAGATTGACTTATTTTATAATCACTTATTTTAACCGCTTATTTTACGCTTTTCTTAATCGATCATCAACCCAACCCCTAATTCGATTTACCTTGGTTAGTAATAATCAAGAATCCTTGTGAGACGATTCGAGTCATTGTCGCTATACTCGTTTTCAAAATTACTCGTTTTGATTCATGACAATGATCACTTCTCAATGAAACCTCCCATTCTACATACATCTAAATTATTTTGGCCAAAATATCAGAATAATTTTCTGTGATGTAAAAATTAAAGGAATAAAAAGAGACATGGTACAACTGACCGACTCGAATACAATATTTTTGCAATATTATAATTCGTTGAGGGTTTTGGTAAGTTTTTCCTTTCTACTTCAAAAGTTAAACAAAGTTCCGTCCATTTTAAATGTTAATACTAGTATTAATTGATTACAAAGTAAAGAATATTCAATATTTGGATCATTTTGGTGCTATAACAAACATTATAGTAATATATAAAACGAAAATGTTTTCTCTTCACCTAAAAATATTTATAAAACGTTCATACAATCGGATGTTTGTGAAAATAGCAATAGAGTTAAATTATAGAGTTAATTAAAAATCCTCTTATGTTAATATGTATCAATATAAAAAAATTCAAATAAACGTCCATGTAAAAATATATTAAATTATTTGTTTAAGTAATAATAAAAATTTAGGCAACCATGCAGCAACAGTAAAAACATTGAATTGTTTGATGAGAAAAGATTATTAGTGAAAATACATGAAAATAAGAAACACATTGAAAAAAGTACTAATTCCTTGTGCTTATTTTTGATAGAAGGCATCCTTACAAAGCAGACGATTGATCACATAAACTATAAAATTCGAAGATGTATTATCAAGCACCAGTGGTCTAGTGGTAGAATAGTACCCTGCCACGGTACAGACCCGGGTTCGATTCCCGGCTGGTGCAAAACGTGTTAGAGCTGTGATGAAAAATATAGTGATGTCCGGTAACATCACCTCTCCTGAAATACTGGAAGAAATATATGCCTCTGAGCTCTATGTTTTAGTCTCAGTGCATTCATTATATTTTGTATGCACTATGCCCACTCTAGGTGGATGAGAATTTTGGACTAGTTTATGTATGGATCTCAAAAGTCAAGTTTAAAGAATATTAAAAATACTTTTGTCTAAATTTTAAAATCTCAAAATGTGATGGGAACATCTTTGCCACCTACTTCTTAATTAACATCTTTACCATCATTTTCAATACTCATACTTAGAACTGTTTTATAGTAAAGATTGAGCAAATTTTAAACCTTTAGAAATGGCTTCTAGTTCCCTTAACACAATATTTAATCTTACTTTTTTTTTTTTTCTTTCAAAAATATAGTGTGATTTTATAACTTTATTATTATTATTATTATTATTATCTTCTCTGGGTGATTAAGACTTAAAATATATAAATCTTCTCCTCTTTAAATACGAAAATTTTGTTTGTTGAGTCGATCTCGAAGATCCTATTTAGAAGACATTTAGACTCAGCACTTTCACATTTGTTAGATGAAATGTAAAATACACATGGTTCATTATATTAGTATAAAAATTTTCTACGAGAAGGATGACAACTAGGCAAAAATTAATGATACTAACTTGTTTGTAATGTGGATTTTTCTCACGAAGACACACATCAAATAACTAAAGTTTATAATTTATCATATCAGAGCACAAATAACATAAATAAAAATTCATAATAAATGTGCAAAATGAATGACATATTTCATTGCATCATGATCATTTATCAAAATATTTGCTCATCGCATCAAAGTATTTTTATTTAGCATTAAAGAATTTTTTCTTAAAATTAGTTTTTCAATTTTGTTGTGTTTGGAGAGGAGAGAGATGTTTGTATTAAGCTTTGATTATTTGTATTCATTATTCGCCAAGTACTTATTTTCCTCAATTAGGCGTTCTAGATGCTCATCGATTTGAGCTACTCGTAAAAAGATTTTCGTTTGCGGATTATTCTTGCTAAGTATTAGGTAGTTTTGCTTCGACAATGTTATTGCTCGATAGTGTAGGGAACTCGTCGGTGGGGAGGTGGGTTCAAATTAATAGTGGCAAAAGATCTCGCTCGAGATGTGAACTCCGCGACATGAACCTCCATTGCAAGTGGGTGTTCTACCAAAATGATACAACGGACGAGCTCAATTGAGGTTTCCCGTTGGGCCAAGAACTGCTCATCAAAGAGTGAAAAGTTGCCTTCTATTCAAGTTTGGGATGGTGTGCTTGTGCAAACACGCCTCCATGGTCGGATGTACCCGTTGTCGTTGAATTGAGTATCTTGATTGTCGGGCCTAACTATAATATATTTTCTCGATGCCTCGTCGTTCATTTCCTCATCGAAATTATGTTTGCTAGAGGTTCTTTGATCTCCACTGAGATTCTTGGTCTCGGAGGCTAGTTAGAACGAGTTTCACGGTGGTTGAGTGTGGTGTCATTCTATAGGCCCATAGCACGTTGTGTAACTCTTGACTCATCTCCTTTTATCCTTGCCTAATCTTCGTTTTAGGCCACGTAGGATCACTATGTTTGCAGCTTCTGCCTGCCCGTTTATTTTTGAGTTCTCGGAAGATGATAAATGTTGGTAGGTGCCTAGTTTGGCAAAGAATTCCTGAAATTTTATGTTGGTGAGTAACGTCCCATTGTTTGTGATGAGTGCTTGTGGTATGTTGAATCGGGAACGAAATTCTAGTACAGCAGACTCAGATGTCTTATAAGGATGTCAAGACATCCGATCTGACATAATTACACAAGCAAGGTAAACCAGTCCATAAAATATAAATAACACAAGTAAATTGTTTACCCAGTTTGGTGCAACACACCTACACCTGGAGGCTACCAAGCCAGGGATAAAATTCATTATCAGCAACATCAATTCAGAGCTAAATTCCCCTGTTTACAACTCCTCACTTAATCACTACCCAATGCAATTTCTACCTAAGAACTCTTAGATATCAGACCCCTCTCATTCCCCCTCAATCACACACAATGATAAACAATAACAAATAACAGAAGACACACTTTTATCACAACCTATCTAAGTTTTAAAGCAATTAGCTTCTAACTTAGAACACATCTTGGAGTTACTTCACAACTTCCTCCAAGAATAATACATACTGCCTCTTACCTACATGTTTCGAGGAGTATGGTGACCATCCCACAGACCGGGTGGTTCACTATAACTAAGCCTAATGATTACATCTTTAATATGTTCGGTTAGCTTACTAAACTAGGTTACAAATCCTTATTTTATAACCTATACCCAACTGGATTTAGGCCTTCAAACTATAACATGTCAGTTGTAACAAACTGCAGAAACTTCTGCTACAAGAAAGTCTTGATTCTTCAGTTTCCTAAATAATCTCCTTATTTAGGGATTCTTCATTCTCCTTGATTTCAGGTTGAATTTTCTAGACCTTTAAATATGTTTGTAAATATGCGCTACATATGATGCATAATATTTTCTAAATATTATGCATAATTTAAATCATAACCAAATCTCATTATTTAGTTTAGCAGACATGATATTGAATGCTCCTTCATAGGACATCTTCTTCGACATGTTGTTCCAGTTGCTGAGTAGTTCAACACAACATGTCCTAACATTCCAATAGGACTTCTTCTTGTACATGTTCTTCTTAGCAAGTTTATACATCCTATTGTACATTACATTATTACTGCTATTATTTGTTTTACAAAAATTAATGTTAATCCTCAAAACTAAGGAACTTACAATCTCCCTCTTTGGAAATTTTTGGCTAAAACAAATAAATAAAAATTACAATAGGAGATTACAGCAAAAACTTCATCATCAATAGCTTCCAATGTCTATTGCACACATCTAGAGGCTTTCAGTTGAAGACAATGTCTCAACATCGTGTTCGACATCTTCTTTGCAGCATTCTAGAGATTATCCATTGAACCAACACCAAACATGCAGGGTAAATGGAAGGAAAGTCGTGATGTACACGAGGAAAAATATATTATGCACCTCCTTAACCCAAGACCAATTCTTGTCACAAGTGGTGGAAAAAGAGGATCATGGGAGATAAACTACCCCTTAAGTAGCATAAGAGGAAATCAAGAGGTATCCTAAAACTTTCCCAGGTAACTCAAATCACAGGGTCACAATTGTGTTCATAACTCAGATCACAAGTCACAAAATTTAAACTACATGTTGTTCAATCATTTGATCGACATTTTGACCAAGGTTTGTAAACACCCTTTCCTATATGAGTGCCTGAGCAATACATATGTAACACACTTTTTCTCCCCCTTTTTGGCCAAAAATTGACAAAGGAAGCCCTCATAAACTAGACTCAGGCACAATTTTCCTTGACCCGAACAAACTCATAGTGGTGATGAATGAAAAATACTCACTTGTGACTAGAGGGTAGATGTGGCTTCTATAAATAGCATATCGGTTTCTTAGGAATTAACGATTTTCTTTAATTTTTGGTCAAAGCATCGTTAATTGAGAATGAATAACTGATGCAAGAACCAATGTGCTCCGTCCATAGTAACTTTGAACACCTTTAATGTCACTTAGACTGTTTCTTCTTAGATGAATCAATCCCAATAAATGCATAGGTCACTTCACCTTTTTTATCATGCATGAACATGTCCTGAATAATATTTTGACACTTAGTCAGACATTGTTTTCTTGTATCATGTGACCAACACCTCTTCACCCAACAATCGGGATGTTTCACCAAGTTATCCATGATTTCACGGTGTCTAACATGTTGCTTGACATCATTCCTTCATAGGCCTTCACAGGAGAATAATATTACGGCTTGATAATGTACGTGTCATTGCGATCGAGATATCCACATAGCTCCTTGAGGAGAAATAAACTTTTCACGGACACTTGGATTTATATCCTTAAGTATCCACACATTTTCATGATTTTTGAATGGTTAAATTGTCATGTTACTATAGTCGAGCCTAATCACTAACTTCTTCTTAGTGTACAAAGAGAATTCACTAATATTCGGACTATTCAATAGCGTATTTTCTTTCAATACCTTGCAAATTAATTATTCTTACGTGTAAACCCTTCACTAGTGGTTGTTGATACTTAAAGAGGTTTCAAAATCAAAATAGTAGTTGTGCATTGTCTGAGCATACTACCTCTTCAACATTTATTCATTTAACACAATGGATAGAACTTTCACTAATGAGTGTGGAGTTTGAATATTGAGATTCACAATACCAAAAATGGTGTTCCAACATCATTTAGGACATTCCCAACAATACCACATAACATATTTGCCTTGGTTCTGAAGTCACTATCCAAGGGATATATTTCCATCCATGCCCCATAACAACCTCTCTAAATATCCCTTAAAAAACTCCCTCCTTTTAACCATAATATAACAAGGAAGACACTAATTATACCAGGACAAACAAACTTTTTCATCAGTATGATCTAAAATAATTACTAGATGTATCCATAAGTATGGAATCATGCATACAGGGTCTCCATTGAACTTCAAATGCACTTCTTTCATTCTTCAGGTGATTTATAATCTAGGATGCTAAACCATCACAAATGTTATCTTCACACAGATCATGCACTAGGCGCCATCAAGCAATGCATGGAAGGATAAGTCTTTGCGATAAACCACCTTGTCTTTTAGAGTATAACGATCTGAGTAGATTTTCTGGCTAGTATCACATAAACTCATATAAAGCAACAACTACTCCTTGTATCACGTCTTCCAGCTTTAAGTCACATCCCAGATCCATCATATCTTTTACTACAACACTAATTCATAAACATTCATTTGACTCCCCCTATCAAAGATAAGTTATGCTTTTGATGAACATAATCATTTGGCTACAAGTCAAGAGTACATAAAAACCTTTAAATTTCTCTCAGTGAATGACAACTACTTCACATATCTACATGAATACCCCTATTGAGCCCTTCACTTCAAACTCCCTGAGCTACACACAATAAGGACACATTTGTTAAGGTCCTCACACTACCACAAGAACTCTTGATTTGGAATTTCTCACATGTTCCAAACTAGACGTCCTTAGTTTGCTAGCTATACAAGATCTAAATTGCCAAATTTTGTCACTTGTAGTAGAAGAAACCATATTATACATAAGCATATTGATCAAATCACCTTGTCTGATACTCTTTTCATCCTTTCCATTCACATTTTGCCATCATCAAGATCAGAATATGTACATTCCAATTTGTACAACCAGAGACGCCTCTTCTTGAGCTCCAAATTTATTTTAACATCGGGTATCTTCAGCAACTATGATGCTACAACATCATATAAAACATGAGTTTCTCCATATCCCATAACCCAACCTTTTGGTTCTTGGTACATTATCCATAACACTTTTTACCCAAAAGAGTCTTTTAATAAGCACAACAAATAACATAGCGGTCACAGTTATGCACGGGTTCGGATGGAACTTGCATACATTTATCCAACAAATATCTGGCTCCCGTCAAGATATTTTCCACTATTAGTATGCACATATTCACCAGAGGACCATGTCTTTATAAGAGATGAACCTGTCACACATCATAAAATTGTGAACATTACCCTACTCTCAATCGCTATTTAGAACATAATTTCGCATGAACACACCATACAATTACTCAACTCCCAAAAAAGTATTTATAGTCAATTATATGCATATCTTTATCACCAGAACACTTTCTTCACAGTTTCCTCTTAAGTGGATATATAGCAGTTAGACCCACTTTCTCACAATTGGTTGAGCAGCACCAGTACAAGTGGATTCTTCATTACAACTGACAGACACATAAGATATCCAAACCACATCACACCAGGTTTGGTCAGACTCTATACTTTACCCTAGCCAAAACATCCTTCCATTGTTGAAGAGACGAGGGAAATGATGCTTCAACATTAATTATGACATCACCCAAAGTATATAGGCTTACTATACTCATGAAAATACACACAGACTCTTGCGAGAGAACATGAGAATATACTTGTAGCAACTCAACTTCAAGATCATCCATGTATGCCTGTACTACACTCTTTAAGAGGCTTCTTCGGATAAGCACAATAAACACATCTCTTCTCTGACTTTTAGGTGTCAGATATAATGTCCTAGACATTTGAGATCAACCTGTATAAGGATTACCATTAAACACTTGAGCTCAAACTCAGCATGCCTACTTACTAATCAACAAATCCAATAAGTGGAAAAATAATCTCTCAGATGCCTCCTCTTCCAGACCAGGAGTAAGTTCTAAACACATGTGTTCAGAACATATTTGCTTAGAACCCAAAGCATCAACTATGCTTGCCCTTCGTGTAGCAGGGTTCTTCATATCTTTCTTATAGGATGTCTTTACATCTTGTAGGCCATCTTTCCCATACAACCATTTAACACCAGGAGTTTCCCATCGGATACAAGCACAGCGATAAGAGTACATCAGAAAACTCTTGAAAAACCTTTAGACATGGATTAGTCACTTTAGAATATGAACACCTCAAAACCAGTGACAACAAATAAATCATGATTTAAAAATAAATAAACAGAAATACACAAGCCTGTTATTACACTGTTTTACACCTTCAAACAGATCCACATCTCAGCATGTCACAAATGTTCCATCCTCCACTTCAAGGGACCATTAAAATAGAAATATAAACCAAATATATCTTCTCAGTATAGGCATTCTTCTGACCTTTTTCACTAGAAAATTTCTTCCCAGGATCTCACCCAGAACAGAACAGGATGCACGCTCTGATACCAATTGAAATTCTGGTACAGCAGACTCAAATGTCTTATAAGGATGTCAAGACATCTGATCTGACATAAATACACAAGCAAGGTAAACCGGTACAGAAAATATAAATAACACAAGTAAATTGTTTACCCAGTTCGATGCAATACACCTACATCTGAAGACTACCAAGCCAAGGATGAAATTCACTATCAACAGTATCAATTCATAGCTAAACTCCCCCGTTTTCAAATCCTCACTTAATCACTACCCAATGCAATTTATACCTAAGAACTCTTAGATATGAGACCTCTCTCACTCCCCCTCAATCACACACATGGATAAACAATAATAAATAACAGAAGACATAATTCTATCACAACCTATCTAAGTTTTAAAGCAATTAGCTTCTAACTTAGGACACATCTTAGAGTTACTTCACAACTTCCTCCAAGAACAATACATATTGCCTCTTACCTACAGGTTCTGAGGAGTATGGTGACCACAAACCGGGCGGTTCACTACAACTAACCCTAATGATTACATCTTTGATATACCAGGTTAGCTTACTAAACTAGGTTACAAATTCTTATTTTATAACATATACCCAACTGGATTTGTGCCTTCAAACTATAGCATATCAGCCGTAACAAAATGCATAAACTTATGCTACAAGAAAGTATTGATTCTTCAATTTTCTAAATAATCTCCTTATTTAGGGATTCTTCATTCTCCTTGATTTCAGCTTGAATCTTCTAAACTTGTAAATATGCGCTACATATGATGCATAATATTTTCTAAATATTTTGCATAATTTAAATTAGAACCAAATCTCATTATTTAGTTCAGCAGGCATGATGTTGAATGCTCCTTCATAGGATATTATCTTCAACATGTTGTTCCAGTTGCCGGGTTGTTCAACACAACATGTCCTGACATTCCAATAGGACTTCTTCTTGTACCTGTTCTTCTTAGCAAGTTTATACATACTATTGTACATTACATTATTGCTGCTATTATTTTTTTTTACAAAAATTAATGCCAATCCTCAAAACTAAGGAACTTATAGGGAAAGTATGTTCCACTTGTAGAAACAAAGTATATTGTGTGTCGTGATTTTGGCGAGGGCCTCTACTTCTATCCACTTCCAGAAATAATCAACGCTGACAATTAGGTACTTGTTCTAGTTTAACCATGTGGTAAACGACTCAAGGATATCCATACCCCACAAGGCGAAGGGCCACAGGGAGGAGAGAGTTTTAAGCTATTCGGGCGGTGTTACGTGAATGTATCGATGGCACTGGCATATATCACTTCTTTTAACATGTTCTTTCGCATCGTGTTGCATGGGGCTATTAGTATCCTTTTCGTAGGGCCTTTCGGGGGATCTTCCTCTGAGATGTTGGGCATTAATTCCTTTATGGATTTCGTGTAGGATGTGGGAAACCTTGGATTCTTTGACACACTTGAGGAGAAATATTGAGAATCCATATATGTATTACTTGGTCTCAACCAAGACGTAGGCACAAGCTTTATGCCTGATCACGTCAGCCTCTTTCTAGTTATGGGTTAGTTCCCATGTTGCAAGGTTGTTGTATACCAGGGTCGTACAACAGTCGTTGTCTCCAATGGTGTTTTCTTTGAGGGTTATGAAGTGTTTTTCTATGCTCGGGTAAGAAAGTATATCTTAGATGATGGACTTATTTCTTCCTTTCTTCTTTGTGCTGTAAGCTTTGATAGGATGTCTGCTCTGGTGTTTTGCTCGCGAGGAACGTGTTTTACTTTAGTGAAATCAAATTTTGTTATTATCTCTCGAACCAGAGCTAGGTACTCTGAGAGGTTGTCGTTCTTGAATTGATATTATTTCACTACATGAGAGGCACATGTTGGGAATCAGTGAAGATTTTTACCTCTTTAGCTCCCAAGTTTTCAGTCAGGCGTAGTTTTGTGAGGAACGCTTCATATTATGCCTGGTTATTCGAGGTTAGGAAGGATATGGCGAGGTAAATTTTGATCAGGATTCCCTCCTCATTTTAAAGGATGATGCATGCTCTACTTCCTGTCGAGCTCGATGCTCCGTCTACTAAGATGGTCCACTTATGGGCTCTATTTATCGGGAGATATGTATGGACATTTATGCCACGAAGTTGGCTAGTACTTGAGCTTTAAAGGCCTTTCTGATCTTGTATGTAATATCAAACTCAAAGAGTTCTAGTGCCCATTTAATAATTCTTCCTACCATGCCGATACGACCGAGCATTTGTTTTATGGGCTAGTCAGTTCACACCACGATTAATGAGGGCCATAGCTAGTTTTCTGATTTTTTGGTATCAGAGTTATGGGCCTTCGAGGGCCTTACTTGTGAAGTATATGGGTTTCTTCCTCGGGGTCTCATGAATTAAGTCATCGGCCTCATTGTGATAACAAGGTAAAGGTAGAGAGTGTTAGAACAAGATTTGGCTCTGCAATTATGTCTCTGAGTTTTGATGATAACAAAGAGTATGTTTAAGTGTGTTGTACCCCAAATTTTACCCTGAATTTTCGCATCCGATTTATTTATATCATATTTAATTTTTATTCGCACCTTTGCATTTTATTGCGTATTTTGCATTTTTGTCCCAATTTTCTTATCCATTTATAATTTCTTTTGTCTTTAGAATTTATTTGAAAATTAAAGTTTTTTGTCTTTTTATTTTATTACATTCATTTAAAAATATGTCAAAAAATATATATTATTCAATTTTTTAATTAATATTAATTTAGTTTTAAAACATTATTATAAAAATTGTATATAAAAAGAGTTTGTTTATATAGATTTCTTATTTAGATTATTAGGATTTCATAAATAAAATAAGGTTTGAATGGAAAAATTATTTTTGTTTTAGAATTAAATTAGAATAAAAAGAGTTTTTTTAAGGGTCATTTCGTCTTTCTTCTAGACCTAATTTATTTGGATAAGTTGGTTATAAGGAAAGGGAGGCCACACAAAACGGGGATACGAGATCTGAAAGAAAATAAAACGAAGAAAAGAAGGAGAATATCCTCTTCATCCTTCATCTTCCTTGCGACCATCATCATCATCCTCTCATCACGCCGCACAATGACCATCTTAGTTCCACTCCTCTCCGCCTCTCATCCATCAGTTCATCCCTCAAACCCCATCATCTTCAGTCATCTCTCACATGCCGTCTCTGTATTCACCGCCACCCTTCATCACTCCATACATCACTACAACCTTCCTTCCTCACACAACCTCCATAATCACGTCGTCTTCCCTTACCTCCTCTGATTTAAACCTCTCCTTCCTCGTGAAACCCGACCTTCATACTTTCATCCTCAACTCTCTTTCATCTTTCCATCTTCTCCTTCATCTTTCCTTCCACCACCCTTAAACGACCTCAATCCTCTCATCCTTCTATCACACAATTTTCCTCAAGCAACTTCGACCCTTCGCTGTCAACACTAATATCCACGCAGACCATTTAACTCTCTTTTGTACGTGTGCCCATGCTGATCGCAACACTCCTTCAACTCTCATCTTCATTACGGTTTTCATCAAGATTTAGACATATCGGTAATCTTCAACTTCCTTTGATTTCTGTCAATATCCTGTTGTCACACCCAAAATTTCGCCCGAATTTTTTCAAGTTATATGACTTAGGCTTCACATTCATCTGCGTATGCTTCCATTAGGTCATCGGTATTAAACAATCACTCACTCATCACATTTGCATCGCTAATTGCGTTTAGGTTGACCGAAAGTCAATTTAAACCAAAATTCGCATCATTTTGTAGTTGTAAAATACCCGTTATTTTATTTCATGCATTTTTATCTCTCTACATGTTTCTTGCATCGTATTAAGTTGATTATATGTTGATGATATTGATATTTCGGTTTTATAAACAGAATGTTAAAAGCGATTCGACACTGTGCGGAAAATTATGGAGAAAAATATTTCAAGTTTTCACCTTTAACTCACTGCTTTATGAATCTATGTGTCGCGTAGATCATGAAAGTATGCTCTCTCTAATTTTTCGGTATAGTTTGATGTCTCGTTTATAACTGTAAGTGTTTTACAATTGAGTATTCTTTATTATCATTTTATTTCGATTTTAACTATTTCGATAATTTTTCTTTAATCTATGAGACCCTTAGTTTATTTTAATGTGCTCATTTATTTTTTCGGATAATTTATTATCCAAACTTTTATCGTTTTTGACAATTTTAAATGTCCAACTTTTATCTCCAAAAATCAAAACAAAAATGTTTTCGGATAGTATAATTTTTACACTTTTGGGCTTAATAGTCCATTTTATCATTAGGGCCATTTTAGGCATTTTGAAAATTGTCTAAACCTAATTTATTGTATATATATGTGTGTTATATAATTTGCAAAAAAAAAGGATAGAGAGGCGGAGAGCAAAAGCTGCGCAGAACAACCATACTCCCTTGTCATCTTCACAAACCACACCTTTATGCCAACACTCTCAGCCACCGGTGCTACATCCTTCTGCTCATTTTCGTCACAAAATACCATCCTTGCAACAACATCTCATCTTCAAACTCCCAAGCCAGATCTGAACCCACAATCACTTTTCTTAATCTCCGTTTGGACGTCGTGGGTAGTTTTCTCTTTCTTTTCATCAATTTTGTTGTTCTGCTATTTCTATTATAAATTTGATTTGATGCTTTTCTTGTTTGAATCATTTCTGCAAGTTTTATAAAATGACTCTTACCTTTTCACTTGAGAAAACATGGCTGGTGTAAGTGTGGTGGTCACCGCCCCACATTGAATCTTTTGTTGTTTAAGTTTTATGATACTTTATGAAAAATTTGGTTGTCCTTTCTCCAAATGCATTCTTTCTATTTCTTTTTATATATATATTTTTAATTTTATGCCATAAATGAATTTAAGAGTAATTCACTTGTACATCTTATTAGATGTATCTGTGTGTTATATATTAATCATGTATAGAAATTTCAATAAATTGTCAATTAACATTAGGTAAATATAAATGTTGGTAGTATTGTGTTTTCTCGTCACTTTTAAAAAAAAAATCAACGTGATATTGTTTTTTTTTCTTTTTAATCTTTGACTTTATTAGAGGCATGTTATAATTTGACCACTTTAAAATTATTTTGGTTAATTAGGTTTATATATATATATATATATATATATATATATATATATATATATATATATATATATATATATATATATATATATATATATATATATATATATATATATATATATATATATATATATATATATATTATTTTAATATCTTCTTTAGAATATTTTCACCAAAAATTCCAAAAATATTTTAGATTTAGATGTTTTATTCCTTTATAATATTTTCATAAAAAGTACTAAAAAAATATGCATGTTTATATGTATGTTTAGGTCTTTTTTTAAATTTAAGTTTTCTCCGAATTAATTTTGTTTATGATTGTTGAATTATGCAATTTTTTTGTACATTGTATAGATTTATAATTGTTCGACTTATCCCCATTTATAAATATGTACCCACTCTCCATGAGATGTAATAGTTTGGTAAATATTTTATCTCTTTATTTATTATTCATTCACAATGCACAAACCAAAAACATTTCAAACTAATACTCGTGCGAGCCATTTTCATACCTTGAGTTGACAAAGCTTTGAAGCGTCACAACGACCACACATGATGCACACACCACGCTTGCTCTTGGGCTTACAATGAGGCTTTAGTTGATTAGTTTAACATTATTTAATTGTCTAATTAGGTTATTTAAAATTGACTAGTCCATCTAATCAATTTTATTAACCTAACTACTTAATTAGATTTTGTTTGATTAGTCGATTAAATTTATTTCGCGCATGCACCTACACATTGTTAATTGTCTTATTATTTGTGCAAGTCACCTTGTATGGAATTTTAATTCATTTAATCGCTTTATTTTACGCTTGTATATAATTATTCGTAATCACTCATTTACATTATCGCACCTGGTCCACATACCAAGTTTTCATTCATAAGGGCCTCATAGTAGGGAGTAGACACTTGTCTATTCTCTCGAGATTAATCAAGCTTTCTTGGTTAATCATAACCCAAATCTCCTCTCATTGTCTATTCACCACTTTCATAATCAAATTCTCAAACCTCGATCCAATGTCGAGTTGATTTTCTTTTCAAAACCTTTTCACAATAAACTCGAGTATTTAAATCGTTGATCGCTAGGCCAATTGTTTAAAAACTTGTGCCAAATGAACTTTGAGTCTTTAGATCGTTGGATGTTAGACCAATTGTTTCAAGACTCTTAATAACGTGAATCTCATTTCACTTCACTTTTTCATAAGAAAACTTTTTGGGATGATAGACGACTCGTTGAGCATTGACCTCCTCTGGTTTCTAGTATTTGAATCGTAGGATGCTAGTCCTATTGTTCGGTACTTTTCACCCACAATTAAAATCAATTTAACTCATCAAACCTTGCCCACGTGCAAGTCCTTTTTTCAAACTCACATCACTCACACACGATCTTCTTTCGCTCACACGCGAATTGCACTAGTGATGTCTTATCGTCCACGTACGATTAAGCTCCTGTTTTCATTAATAAAATCAACCAACCAACAAATGTTCTCTCAACCGAGAACTACGTAAGCTTGACTTTCTATCTCACTTAGGGAATACGTAGGCACGAGATTCTAACATCTTGGCGAGCACACTATCAAAAAATAATTAATTAAAACATGTCTCCTTTCTTTTCTCTTTTTGCACATAGTAATTAGAAGATAGCAAATTAACACACTAAACACACAAACACACTTAGAACTAAATGGGTCCCATCGAGTACCATGGATGTAAGGGGTGCTAATACCTTCCCCTTGCATAACCGACTCCTGAACCTGCATCTCTTGGTCTCGAAGACCATTTCATTTTCATTTCTTGGGTTTTATCTATATTTTCCCTTTCCTTTTTAGGAATAAATAAATTTAGATGGCGACTTCATTGGTTTTGTAATCAAATTAAGTAAATAATTTTGATTAGCGTCAACAGTTTGGCGACTTCACTGGGGAAATACTTTTTAAGTGAGTCAACCCTAGTTTAGTTCTTCGCATGTTTGTGTGTTTGTTTATTACATTCTTCTTGATTCTTATTTATTATTCATTGCCTATTATTTCTCTATTATTTATGTATTATCCTGTGATATATATTATTGTGTTGGGAACTTGTTGGTTATGATACATAGATAAGCCCAATACCCACTTCTAGGTAACATTAAGTTAGAGTGGTTGCGTAGCTTAGGTCCTTTAGAAATTTGTGTCTCTTGGATCGACGTGAAGAATGCACCTTAGAGTTGGTCTTTTTAAGGAAGTTGTTGCACCGTATGCTAGTGCGGAACGACAATTTTTGGACAAAGGGCCTATAACTCTAAGTATTAGGATATCCAAGCCTAGACCGACCGCTCCAGTAAAAGTTTTGGGTATCCCTTTAAGATTCGTTTCTTGGAGTATACTTTTGGAAATGTTATCATCACGTAGGTTATTTGCATGATGATGGTGTTTATTAAAAGGGGATCTGAGACTCCGAGAAACATTTAGCAGAAACCTAGTACAATCCTGTGTATGGGGTTATTGGGTAGAAAGCTTAGAGTCGTCCAATCATAAGGAGCCTACCTAATTAGGTTGTTCTGTTACCCATTTACCAGTACCATTCTTGTTTCACATATGTGTGAATCTGTTCTTATCATTATGTTTCATTCCATATGTGACATTTCATCCCATGAACATCATTATTGCACATCAAAAACAAATAAAATCATGCATTTGCATTGCATTTTCATTATAAATCATGCATGCATTTCATCATCTAGATACTCATTACCCTCTTTCCATTCAAGCGGTTAACAAGGCAAGTTAATTTCCCAACATCTGAAGAAAGATGAAGAACTTCGAACAAAAACAAGCGAAGAGATATCAGTGAGCTCCAAGATTCATGCCCAAGCTCATGAAGATGCTTCAACAATACCACACTCTGACAAGTACCAAGACACAAGGGACATTCCAAAAGCCAATTATCAATCGAGATAGCTCATCATTGCAGCTGATAGTCTCAAGGACTTTATCATTTCATCTTGCAATTTTCTTGTTTGTAATGTGTTATTCTGCATTTGAACTTTGTCATTCTTAAAATCGTAATTTTAATGAATTGGGAATTGCATCTTTTGAATTAATCATGTCATTTTCTTACTTTTACTTTCTTTCTATCATTCAAAAGTACCAAAAACAATACTTCTTCCACTTCACTTTCTTTTTTAAGCAAACATTGGAGGAGGATGGTGATGAATGAATACCCAATTTAAAAGGTATGCTTTCAAATAAGACTTTGCCGATGATATACAGACATTGCTTCAAATCCCCAAAAAGTGGAGATATAATGAAGATAATCTCTCGTTAACCCCTTCGAGCCTAGAAGTAGAAGTTTCTTTCTGCATACAGTTAAAACCTTCAATCTTAACCTGGGGCAAGGTAGTTTTTCAGTTAAAGCAATCAGTGCATTCAATTTCCAAGAGAATCATGTCGTCATGGATCATTCCAAGTACCTTCTCATAAGTTCAAGAACATCCTCTCTTCGTACACAATGTCGAAGAATTAGTGAAGAATTCAAATCTTTTAATTGGTGTTTCTCAAAGAACCATCAATATGGCAGTCATAACCATCAATTTCTCACATGAAACAAACAAGTGTCGTACAAGTTGTTTAAACACAAAAGTGACAAAAAAACAAAAGAATACAAAAAGAAATATCACCAAAGATATCAATAAATGAAAAGCAAAAACAAGCTTGTGTCACTTCCAAAGAAGAATAGGTGACTGCCGCCTCAAAGAGCATTGGTTCTCAAGACACCACGTCGTCATTTTCAATTCCTCTTGGAAGTTGAATCAGTCAATTAAATGAACGTAGGAATGGAGAACATCACGAAGAATGGGTTGCGTACAAATCAAAATTTGAGTCTTATATCCTTTGTTTCTTAAACCGTGAAGCAAACCACGTTATAACATTCAACAGACCTAATTGAAACAAGGTTTCTTTTGAAAGCATATTACAGCAAAGTTATGTTAACCTGACTCCTCAGTGTTTGCTAAATTCATTGATTTTGATACCATGTTATCACATCGCTTTTTCACATCTCGAATTTTGAACTACCATCGCATCCTCATCAGGATTTATCCATTTGTTCACCGCAATTTCATTTCAATAAATGATTTACTTTCAAAAAATTTGCATAATCATCGCTTTAAAATTACCATTGTAAGAAAACAATTTCATTTGCAAGTTTAGCACTTCACATCAAGAGAATTTCAGCAGTTGAAGAAATTCATCATCTTCAAGTTATCCCATCAAGGGTAAGCCATCTCGCAAAAGTCGATCATAATAAGAATTTCATTTCGAGTTCCAAGCATTAGGGTATATCATCTTCAAGATCAACAGTTAGTTCCAAACTCCTTGATCCAAACTTTCGAGAACTCGGATTCGGGGCACTCGAGCCAAGACCTCTCCATTTTCAAAGATACTCACAAGCATATCAACTCATAATTATCGAAATTTCGATCTCACAAGTGTCGAGATAGTCATGCTTGCAATATCCTACCGAGGACCATCTTCAAAAGCCTTTCTCATTTCATCTATGTGTAACCTCAACCGGGCACTTGTCAAAACATTGGATCATTCTCCTCAATCACATTTGCATGCATTCATTAATCATGCATTAAACCACATATATCACTCTGGGCACCCACCCATTGCATAAACAAAGCTCAAAACTTTTCTCGACATTTTCCATTGAAAACCAAGCTCCATCATACAAAAAATCAATTCCCTTTGGCCATGTCCAGAAAACCATTTCATTGCATTGATCACTCATCATATGCATCATGTGTGTCAACCCATTGATTGAAGTTGTTATCATATCACCCTTTTGTCAACCCACCGGTTGGATTTTATCATTGTTTCCTTGTCAGTTTGAACTAACCCACTAGTTGAGAATAACCTTTCATTTCTTGTTAACCCACTGGTTGAAGTTAATCATTTATTTTCCAGTTAATTCAGGGAAACCCACTGGTTGAAAGCTCTTTCTTGTTTATCTTTGTCAATCCATTGGTTGATGTTGACTTTATTTCTTGTTTTTTAAACTCAATCCACTGGTTGAAATGTTGTGTTGACTTTCATTAACCCACGCGTTGATGTTAGTTCTCCGTTGTTTACTTTCATTAATCCACACATTAGTGATAGTATTTATTTTTGTCAATCCACTAATTGAAAGTTTTTTGTTTCGGCTGTCATCAATCCTCGTATTGGTGTCAGTATTTATTTTTGTCAATCCACTAATTGAAAGTTTTTGTTTCGACTTTCATCAATCCACGTATTGGTGTGAGTCTTTATTTTTGTCAATCCACTGATTGAAAGTTTTTGTTTCGACTTTCATCAATCTACGTATTGGTGTCAGTCTTTATTTTTGTCAATCCACTGATTGAAAGTTTTTGTTTCGACTTTCGTCAATCCACGTATTGGTGTCAGTCTTTATTTTTGTCAATCCACTGATTGAAAGTTTTTGTTTCAACCTTCGTCAATCCACGTATTGGTGTCAGTCTTTATTTTTGTCAATCCACTGGTTGACGACAAATTTTTTGTTCACTTTCATTAACCCACGTGTTGATGTTAATTATTATTGTTTACTTTCATTAACCCACGTGTTGATGCTAGTTCTTGTTGTTTATTCTCATTAATCCACGTGTTGATGATTGTTCTTGTTGCTTATTTTCATTAATCCACATATTAATGTTAGTTCATTGTTCACCTTTTTTAATCCATTGGTTAATGTTGGCTTTATTTCTTGTTTTTTCGAACTCGATCCACTAGTTAAGAGTGGTGTATCAACTTTCATTAACCCGCATGTTGATGTTAGCTCTTGTTGTTTACTTTCATAAACCCACGCGTTGATGTTAATTCTTATTGTTTACTTTCATTAATTCACGTATTAATGTTAGTTCTTTGTTGCTCTCCTTCATCAATCCACTGGTTGATGTTGGTCTTTCTTTCTTATTTCCAAACTCAATCCACTGATTGAGGATGTGGTGTATTTTTTCATTAATCCACGCGTTGATGTTAGTTCTTATTGTTTACTTTCATTGGCCCACGCGTTGATGATAGTTATGTCTTGTTTGTTTGGAATCAATCCACTGGTTGATGACAATTTGTTGTTCACCTTCATTAATCCATTGATTAATGTTGGTATTACATCTTGTTTTTCGAACTCCATCCACTGGTTGAGGACGTTGTGTTTACTCTCATTAACCCACGTCTTAATGTTAGTTTTTGTTGTCGACTTTCATTAACTCACGCGTTGATGTCAGTTCTCTGTTGTTTACCTTCATTGATCTACTGGTTAATTTTGGTTTTATTTCTTGTTTTTTCGAATCGATTGATTAATCAAGGACGTCATATCGTTTTTCATTAACCCACACGTTGATGATAGTTCTTTCGCAATTTATCTTAACCCCACAGAGTTTATTTTCAGTTTTCATTTCCCTACCAGTAGAATCCATACATTCATCTCACATCATTTCATCGCATTGCATCGGGGACGAAACTCAGGTTTTGTTTGTATTTAATTACTTTCAGCAATTGATCCACGTTATCAAGCTAAAAGATAATTAAATAGGGGCAGCTGTCACACCCGAAATTTCGCCCAAATTTTTTCAAGTTATATGACTTAGGCTTCGCATTCATCTGCGTATGCTTCCATTAGGTCATCAGTATTAAACACCTTCACTCATCACATTTGCATCGCAAATTGCGTTTAGGTTGACCAAAAGTCAATTTAAACCAAAATTCACATCATTTTGTAGTTGTAAAATACCCGTTATTTTACTTCATGCATTTTTATCTCTCTACATGTTTCTTGCATCGTATTAAGTTGATTATATGTTGATGATATTGATATTTCAGTTTTATAAACAGAATGTTAAAAGCGATTCGACACTGTGCAGAAAATTAGCGGGAAAAATATTTCAAGTTTTCACCTTTAACTCACTGCTTTATGAATCTACGTGTCGCATAGATCATGAAAATGTGCTCTCTCTAATTTTTCGGTATAGTTTGATGTCTCATTTTTAACTGTAAGTGTTTTACAATTGGGTATTCTTTATTATCATTTTATTTCAATTTTAACCATTTCGATAATTTTTCTTTAATCTATGAGACCCGTAGTTTATTTTAATGTACTCATTTATTTTTTTCGGATAATTTATTGTCCAAATTTTAATCGTTTTGACAATTTTAAGTGTCCAATTTTATCTCCAAAATCAAAACAAAAATGTTTTCAAATAGCATAATTTTTACACTTTTGGGCTTAATAGTCCATTTTATCATTAGGGTCATTTTAGGCATTTTGAAAATTTTCTAAACCTAATTTATATATATATATATATATATATATATATATATATATATATATATATATATATATATATATATGTGTGTGTGTGTGTGTGTGTGTGTGTGTTATAATTTGCAACAAAAAAAGGATAGAGAGGCGGAGAGCAGAAGTTGCGCAGAACAACCATACTCCCTTGTCATCTTCACAAATCACACCTTTACGCCAACACTCTCAGCCACCGGTGCTACATCCTTCTGCTCATTTTCGTCACAAAATATCATCCTTGCAACCAGCATCTCATCTTCAAACTCCCAAGCCAAATCTGAACCCACCATCACTTTTCTTAATCTCCGTTTGGACGTTGTGGGTAGTTTTCTCTTTCTTTTCATCAATTTTATTGTTTTGCTATTTCTATTATAAATTTGATTTGATGCTTTCCTTGTTTGAATCATTTCTGCAAGTTTTATAAAATGACTCTTACCTTTTCACTTGAGAAAACATGGCTGGTGTAAGTGTGGCGGTCACTGTCCCACATTGAATCTTTTGTTGTTTAAGTTTTATGATACTTTATGAAAAATTCGGTTGTCCTTTCTCCAAATGCATTCTTTCTTTTTATTTTTATATTTTTTTTTAATTTTATGCCCTAAATGAATTTAAGAGTAATTCACTTCTACATCTTATTAGATGTATTTGTTTGTTATGTATTAATCATGTATAGAAATTTCAATAAATTGTCAATTCTTTAGTGCCAATTCTCCATGTTTCGAACTTGAATCGAATAATAGTTTGAACTTCTTGTTTTTCTAATAGATTGTTTAATTCTTCAATTTGTTCATGTACATATTGTATCATGTAACTTATTTCGATTTTATACTTTGTAAATCAATTGTTTGTTTCTTCATTTATTCATGTACATCATTCATTCTATTTCATTTCGATTTTATCCCTTGTTTACTAACACATGTTCTAATTATTGCAATTCTATCTCATTTATTTTTATCTCACTTATGCTACTAACTAGTTTGTTATTTGTGAAGGCATTCAAGAATAGTCCAATCATACATTTTCTCTTAGCATCTATATACCTTTTCTCCAATCACATTCTTATTATAGTTATTCTACTATTTAGATTTAATATTTAGTAATGTATTTTTAATTTTTGTAAATGTAAAATACTTAATATTTTTGTTATTATATTTAGTATTGTAAATATATAATTATACATACTAGTTTTATTCTTATATTCTATTCAATTCATCTGTAAATAAATAAGTTATATTGTAATGACCTTTGTGTTGCAATTTCGAACTTTGAATTTGACTCGACTTTCGAATGTATACGAACACAAATATATTGTTTAACTTCTTAGAGTTGATTCCTACATGAATCTATTCTAAATTTAATTAATCTAATAAAATGCAATGGTCAATAATCGATACTTGAGCTTTATAAGCTTCTCCGCATTGATTTTTATTTGTATCACGTTGTGATGTAATTAATCTATCATTTTCTCTTTAATTTATTTTCATCCCCATTCGAAAAAATTGTATCCCGCTCCCTTGTTGCGTTGTAAATAATTTATCTCTTTCTGTTTTTATTTTATTCTTTAATCCCCATTTGTGATAAATGTATCCCTCTCCCCACAAAAACTTGTAATAATTATTTAACTTGTCTTTACTTTATTATTTAATTTAATAGTCACTTACACAAACCAAAAAAATTATTTTCTAACTAATATTCAATTGTGAATCATTTTAAACCCGTAAGTCGACAAAGCTTAGAAGCGTCGCGATGACCACACATGCACACATGTACGCTTGATCATGGGCCTTCCTACAATGAGCCTATTTCGATTAATTGTTCAAATTGATCGTCTTAGTGGACTAGCCTACTTTGCTAGTACATTTGTAATTTAATCGCTTTATGCTTGTGTTGGCCACCTTGTATGGGCTTTAACGATTTTATTTGCTATATTATTGATTTGTTTGCAATTGTTTCGCTTCTTCTATATCTCTCGTGCCTTGGTCCATATATCAAGTTTCTAATTTCCATAAGGGTTTCATAGTAGAGAGTAGGCTTGACTATTCTCTCGAGATCGATCAAGTTTCATGGCTTGGTTAATCATAACTTGTTTCATTCTTTCTCCATTCACCAAGCATTTAAAATACTTTAAATAAAACTCGATTCAACATTGAGTCTTCTTCTTAAATCTCGATCCAACATCGAGTTATTTTCAAAAACGTTTTCACAAATAAACTTGGATGGTGTTTGTTTAAACCATTGGATGATAGCCCAATGGTTTAAATAAACATGATGTCTTTATATTGTTGGATGATAGCCCAATAAGCTAAAAAACTTCTATCTGTGGCAAAAATAGTGGAGTGACATTCGGTTAAATTGTTGGATGATAGCCGCGGTTTAATCGAATTTAAAGTCTTTAGAATGTTGGATGGTAGCCCAATAAGCTAAACACTTTTATTCACTCAAAACACTTAATAAACGTGAACCTCGTTTCACTTCACTAATTTCATAATAAAGTTTGGGATGATAGACGATTGAATGAGATCACTCCTCCAATTTCTAGTATTTTAATCATTAGATGATAGCCTAATGTTTCGATACTTTTTACCCACTCAATCAATCTTAACTCATTCAATCTCTTTGTGCGTTCGAGCACCCTTTACCTTTAAAACCCTTTTTCAAGATTAGACATGATTCATTTATAATTGAGATGTTCTTCCTCTATCCCCATGGTTTTCGACTTCTTCACTTGAGTACTAGAGGTGTTCTCAAACCCTCCCTCATGTTGGTGCATAGTCCTTTATTCTTTATCACACCTTGTGGTCGTTCAGAAGAGTGTTCTCCTTTAAAAATGTTGACTTGTCTCTTCATTTAAAATCAATCAACAAACAATCATTTTCTAGTCGAACTACGACGCTCTGACTTTCCCATTGCATGAAGGAGTACGTAGGCACTAAGTCTTACGACTAAAGGCGAGCAAAAAATAATAAAAACATTTCTTCTCTCTTTCTTACTCCTATCTACCATAGAAGATCGTAAATTTTCACATTAACACACAAACACACTTTGAACTAAATGGGTACCATCGAGTACGATGGATGTGAGGGGTGTTAATACCTTCCCTTGCATAACTGACTCCCGAACCTACATTTCTTAGTCTCGTAGACCGTCTTATTCTTTATTTGTGGGTTTTATTCGATATTTCCCCTTTCCTTCTTGGAATAAATAAATCTTATTGGCGACTTCATTGTTTCGATATCGAATCAATTAATAAATTTTTGATAGGCATCATTTGGCGACTTCACTGGGGAATGTTTTCTCAAGCGAGTCAACCCTAGTTTAATTCATTGTGTGGTTGTGTGTTTATTGTTTTATTTTACTTTCTTCTTTGTACTTTATCTCTTATTTATGTTTTAGTCATTTATTTCCTTTATGCTTTATTTATTATCATGTGTATATATCCATTATGTGGGAATTCTTAATGGGATTATTGATACATAGATAAGCCCAATACCCAGGCTTCTAGGTAACATTTAGGATAAAGGGGTTGCGTAGCCTAGGTCCCCCTGACTCCAATGTCTTGTGGACCAAAGCGAAGACTCCGGCTTAGAGTTGGTTATTTTAAGGAGGTTTTTTCCCCGCATGATAGTGAGGGACATCAATTTCTGGACAAATGACCTATAACTCTAAGTATTTTAGGATATTCGAAACCTGGACCGACGGCTCAAAAGATTTTGAGTATCCCGTTAAGAGCCGTTTCTTGGGGTATACTTTTGCAAATACTATTACCATGTAGGCCTCTCGTGTGATGATAATGTTTGTTAAGAGGGGATCTGAGACTCTGAGGAACAGTTAGCAAAAACCTTAGAACCGTCCCATGGGAAATTATTGGGTAGAAAACTTAGAGCCATCTTATCGTAGGAGCCCACCTAAATAAGTTGTTCTGATTACCGGTGTCATTCCTGTTTTACATCTTTGTGAACCTGTTACATCATTATGTCACATTCCATTTGTATATGTGACATTGCATTTCATCACATCTTTCTCATTGATGACATTACATTTCATTGCATAATTTGCATATTTCATGCATACATTCAAGTTGTCAAAAGAACTCATTTCGTGCTCTCCATCTTGATTGGTTGTTAAACGTCAAGTTGATTCCTCCGCACAAGCAACTAGAGACAACGTCGGAGAAGAATGAAATACCAAGAGCAACACAATGCATAAGTCCGAATGGAAATCGATGAGTTGAAGTCGCTTGACTAAACTTCGAAATGATGCAAGTTCGATCGCGGAGGCGAGCCGCCTCAAAGGACCATAATTTCAAGTCTCACCGTTGTTGATCCTCAACCTTCTCGGATGCCGATACTACTTGGCCAAAATTTGGGTTACCTCCGAACTCATGCTCGAGGCCTCAAGTGCCAAAGTAAAGAAGACGACGTTAACATGGTACAAATAGTACATAGTACGAAAAGTTTTATTCCACTATCTCGCTACCGTAAAGGTGTGGAATACAAAAGGACATGAAAGTACTATTTGGTAACGACTCTCTTTTCAAAAGGCCAACAAATATATTTTTAACTGGCTATAAAAAGAAAAGTATCATCGTTTGAAAAGTAGTTTCCACATATCACAATGTAACAATAATGAAAGTCATTATTGAACACAAGCAACAAGATTATCAATCAAGTATCAACAGCAAGAGAAACACGAAGAAAATGTTATCTTGAATTATGTTAATTGATAACTCAAACAAGGCATCATTGATTCACACTGTGCTCAAATCTACATGCTGCAAGGAAGTCTTTTGAAGATGCAGAATAAAAAGAAGAAGATCATGAAAGTGTCAACTTGTAAATCCACACAATGATGTGTTACTTCATGATATTTGAGAACAATGGATGTTGTCCAGAAATTTCCAAGGTGAATAAAGATAAAGAAGCTCGTCTCCATGTCATAACAAGATCAACGAGCTATCTGAAGCTTTCGAAGAAGATGACTTCAGTTATTCAAGTGTTTTGGGTTGTTGTTCGGGAAGAAACAACTTGAAGAAAAGAAGATCACGCGATGGAAGACAAAATACAAATGTAATATCCTTAGTGTGTATTAGGATATTCTTATGTACTTAATTGAGTTTACAATTGCTTGTGTAGAAGCATCTTACTGTAATCGAACATTGTAAAACAAACAGTAGTTTGTTCCTCAGAGGACCATCTAGGTCAGAATCTCTAAGAAGATTAAGAAGGTATCTTAGTGGGAAATCCTATCAGAAGATTTGGGTGATTTGATTCTGATTAGGTCAATGATTGTTATATCCTTGAGGATCCCTAAACATATCATTGAGATTCATTGAGAGAGCAAGTGAGGCTCAGAAGCTCAAAAAGACAGTGGTTGTTGGTCATTGTAGGAAATCCTATCAAAAGATCAGGTGTGATCAGATTCTGGTTAGGTCAGTGAACGTTATATCTCTCTAGATCACTAAACGTGTCACTGTACATTATTCACTGGCTGTTGGCTCGTGTAGTTGTAATCAAATTTATTATAGTGGATTAAGACCTTGAGTTCAATATGAAATCAACTCGGAAGGGTGGACTGGAGTAGCTTGAGGTTATCAAGTGAACCAGGATAAAATCACGTGTTCTTTACTTCTACTTATGCCTTCTAGTTTATATTTCTACATCCTGTTAGAAGCATCAATTAGAACCAATTACAAGAAATGATCTTACAAACAAAAGTTCAGAAGCATGAATCAACGTGAAGCTACATAATAGTCACACCCTAAACTTTGCCCTGAATTTTTTCATCTGATTCATTTGCATCACTTTACATTGTCTTATTTGCATCCCGCATTAGTAATCAATTTTTATAGTTGGCTTCACATCTTTAGTTAATACTTATGTTAATCTCTTTAAGTTTACTAATATTTGCATTTTTATAATGTCTTTGAATTTTAGTTAGCATTTTCACTTTGCATTGTTAATTTGTAATTAAATATATTTTGCATCAAAGTAGTCTTAGTCATACTTGCATCATTTTTTGAATTTTGCACATTTGACTTTGCATTTGTTTATTTTTTTCAATTTTTGTCTAACGTTCAGAACTTCTGTTGTTTCTGATGGCCAGAAGTTCTGTTACTTCTGATGGCTAGAACTTTTGATGGCCAGAACTTCTAATGGCCAGAACTTTTTCTTGATTTAGTAATGTCAAATAATTGTTTTATATGTAGAATAATGTTTATTATTTTTATGACTTTCAATTGTTATATATATTTATATATATTTTTGTTAATATTTTTGTCCAATTTAATTATTGATTGAAATTCATATTTTGATTAGTAATTAATTTTGCTTAATTAGTGTTTTTATTTTTTATAATTAGATGTTTCAAATAATGTTGTTTTCTTTATATCTCTTAGTTAGTACTTTTTCGTAACAAATAAAATCAAAACCATTTTTCACGGACAATACACAGCCAATACATATAGCAATTCCACTACCCTGCAAAAGTTTAAAAATACAAGGCAGAAAAAGACGAAGTCATAAAATTTTACAGCAAATCCTCCTCTCCACAACTCCAACCATCATCATCGTGTCCTCTTCCATCTATTGCCTTCCACCACCATCTTGTATCAAATTGTACTCCTTGAAACACAAGAAAACAAATATCAGTATAAGATACAACCATTCCACTCACCATTTCAATTCCACTATTAATTCAAATTCCTCCACTACTTGTACCTCCAAAAAAATTTCAATCTTTATCCCCAATGTCTCCATTCTACCCTCACACTCCTTCTTCCTATAAAAGAACCTTCACAAATACTACACAGAGGATGACCCAGTAGACTCTGTTCATATTTCCTTCACTAAACTCACCCTTCCTCTCTCTCTCAAGGTGAAACACCAACATAATCCCCTCGTCTTTCACCACCATTCCACCATTCCCTTCATTGTACCCTCCGCCATAACGCCCTCCGTAACAGAACAGCCGCTCGCAACCTCCAAACACCATATTCAAACCAACTCATCTTCATCCATCACCTCACTGAACCTTCACCATAACCTCACTTTTCTGCCATATCAGAACCTCAATAACCAACCCTAACCTAAGCTTCAACAACTTTCACTTCAGAAAAACCATTACCACACAAGTCCGCAATTTCAAAGACGAAGAAGGATCAAACGCAATCCAAAACAGATCCAAAACAAAATCACGGAACAGAGTGTAGAGGAATCAAAATCGTACCTTTTCTTCCTTTTCCGTTTTTACTGTTGTTGTACTATTTTTGCAATTTATGCATCTTACTCATGTGATCTCCATAACTGAACTCATGTACATATTTGGGGTTTAAGGTTTGATGTTGTTTTTTGTGTTTGTGTGAGCTATGGCGGAATCGAGACAGAGAGGAAGAAAAAAGTAGATATGAAGCGTGAATAATAGAGAAAGGCATCATGTGGCTTTGTTTTATCGTAAATCTAAAAACATTACTAAAAAATAATAATAGTAGTGTTAGGCAGCGGCCTCTTTTAGTCCCTTAGGGTTTCTTGCACTTTTTCAAATCCGGTTTGGGCTTTATGCCCGTGAGAAATTACGTTCCATTTTTTTATTCAGTTTAGCCAATTTGCTTCAGCACTGCCAGTTCCGAATTACACCCCCTCCTGTCTTTCTTTTAATTTTATTTAGTTGTATTTCTTATTTAGTTATTTTAATTACTATAATAATAATATATGGTTTAGGTTAATTTTCTTTTTATCTAGATATATTTAAAATAAATAAATAAAAAACAACAAAAAAATTTAATTGTTAGGTTTTTTTAGAATGAATCTTATTTTATTTAATTGTTGAATTATAGTTACTACTTGTACATAGACTTGTAATTACTCGATTCATTCCCATTTGTAAACATTGTATGCCCCATTAACCACATGATGTAATAGTTTAGTAAATAATTTATTATTTTATTCCATTATTATTCATCACAATGCACAAACCAAATGCTTTCAAACTAATACTCGTGCGAGCCATTTTTAACCCTGAGTTGACAAAGCTTTGAAGCGTCACAACGGTCACACATTTGTGCACACACCACGCTTGTTCTTGGGCTTACAATGAGACTTTAATTTTTTTAGTTAAATATTATTTAATTATCTAATTAGGTTATTTAAAATTGATTAGCCCATCTAATTAATTTTATTAATCTAATTACTTGATTAAACTTTGTTTAATTAGTCGATTAAATTTATTTCGTGCATGCACCTACACCATTGTAAATTGTTTTATCATTTGTGCAAGCCACATTGTATGGGATCTTTATTTATACTTCCATGAATGATTCGCAACTATTCGCCTCATTTTAATTCTCGCGCCTTGGTCCATATACCAAGTTCTCATCATAAGGGCCTCATAGTAGGGAGTAGACATTTGTCTATTCTCTCGAGATTAATCAAGCTTTCTTGGTTAATCATAGCTCAAATCTTCTCTCATTCTCATTCACCACTTTCATAATAAAGTTCCAAACCTTGATCCAACGTCGAGTGATTTTTTTTCAAAAATGCTTTCTGTTGCACCCCAAAATTTGCCCTCCTATATTAATTTTACCTGGTTTAGGCTTCACATTCATCTGCATAAGCGTCCATTAGACCATTGACGTTAAACAGTCATTCATTCACTGCATACGCATCATTTCGTCGTATTTAAATTTACCAAAAGTTAGTTTAAATCGATATTTGCATCATTTTATAGTTATGAAATACCCGTTATTCCACTGCATTCATTTTCATTTCTCTACCTGTTTCTTGCATCATTTTAAGTTGATTATATGTCGATGATATCAATATTTCGATTTTACAAACAGACTGCTAAAAGCGATTCGACACTGTACGAAAATTAGTGGGAAAAATATTTCAAACTTTCGCCTCTAACTCACTGCTTTATGAATCTACGCGTCGCGTAGATCATGAAAATGTGCTCTCTCTAATTTTTCGATACATTTCGAAGTCTCGTTTTTAATTGTAAGTGTTTTAAAATCGGGTATTCTTTATTATCATTTTATTTTGATTTTAATTATTTCAATAATTTTTCTTTAATCTATGAAACCCGTAGTTTATTTTAATGTGCTCATTTAATTTTTTCGGGTAATTTAATATTCAAATTTATATCATTTTTAACAACTTTAGGTGTCAATTTTTTATTTCCAAGAAATTAAAACAAAAATATTCTATGATAGATTTTTTTAATCTATTGGGCTTTTAGGTCCAATCCATCAAAAGGTCATTTTAGGTATTTTTAAAATTTATCTAAACCTAATTTATTACTATATATTGGGAGCTTGTTCACTGTTCACAGGGGGGCCAAAAAATTGAAAAAAACAAAAACGGCAGGTGAATCCATTTTTCCTTCTTCCATTCTCACTTCATCCATACAAACAGCAACCCGTAATCACCACACTACCATCCAAGCTCCTTCCTTCCTCACCCTCAACCTTCCCTTCATTCACTCGCGAAACCCCCGCCGCTGCCCATTCCATCCTCTCCGCTGACGCTGTTAACTCCCAACCAGCCTCCGTTTCAAACCCATCGTCTTCCACCCTCACTGCTCACAACACTCCCTGCCGTCACCTTCACATACTCCCTCCTTGATGTTCCTCCACACTGCTAACCCCTGTTCTGCTTCACCGTTCCCTTCCATCTCTTCTTCAACCTTGCCATTCACCGTAACCCACAGTTCTTGTTTCTTCTCCTCCGCTCAAACCCACCTTCTGTTACTCAAAACCTCGTTCCCTCTGTCTCTTCGCCGTAAACCCTCAACTTCCTCACTGTTTCCAGCCTCCAATCACCCAGCCACACCGTAATACCTCCTCAAACAACCTTCTTCCAAACACCCCCTTCGGCATTCTCAAACAATCATCTCCGAATACTCCTTCTCTCCCTCGAGCTCATACCCCTTCCAACCGCCGTAACTCTCCCCTCTCCATTTCACCGATAGGTCCTTCCGGTGACTTCCTCTGTCGTTCCAGTTCCTCCGTCTGCTGCGCTCTGCTTTGAGATGGTTTTATGTTGTCCACAAGTTGAAGTCCCTCTAAGCTTTGAACTTCAAGAAAGTGAAAAATAAGGAAGTTAGAAGCCAAAGAGTTTGTTTGAATCAAAGGAAGTTATCGAAGAAGCTTGTTTGCGAAGAGTTCGACATTTTATCGGTAAATTTCATATCTCTGTTTATGCTTCTTGTTAAATTGTTAAACCGCGAAAATTCTATGAATATAGTTTAGGAATGTTTTAATTGGATTCACTGTCATTGGTGCAAGACAAATCAGTTTTGGTTTGTATTTGTTATAATGTAGATCTGTGTGTATTTCCAACTGACAGTGTTTGCCTTGAAAGTGTCGGAATTTGGTGAAACTATTGTATCACATGCCATGTAGTTTACATAGATCGAAGTTTGTCATTAACACCATGATAGTGTGCTATTCCGTTTTGATTTCGATTTAGATTTTGATGCGTTAATTTTGATTCAAATTTGATCAATGTTGTGTTTTATTGGCGCTAAAAAAGCAAGGTTCTTAATGTTAGATTGTGGTCGAATTTGCTTGTGATACCATGCTATTGTGCGAATTTTTGATGCTTAAAGTCGTGATAACAAACGTTGAATGAACTATTATGTTTATGTCATGATTCTTTTGTGTTGTTGGATCAATTTGAAAGCTATTTCGATCATGTGCTGCTGTTCGCAATTTAATTTGTTTCTTTCCTTTTTCGAATGATAAGATTCGGTTATAATGTCAAGTTGTGTTTCCATTTGAGTCGAACCTTATAGAGATTGATTTTATCGAGCATTATCATGGTTGTGTAGTGGCTGCCCGGTTTTGGTTTATGCGGTTAAAACGCGTTTAGAACTTGTTATTACGAGTTCTAGGTTAAGTTTAATTGAGGAACATTGATTTTTGCCATTGGATTTAGGCCCCTGTGTCGAACATTTTCCTTTGAGTGAATTATTGAGTATCACTGTGTTTGTTGTTTTGTTGAAGTTGATTTGCTAATGACAAATTGTGTCAAAGTTTTTCGCATGAGAAAGTTAATTAAGTTTGATTTAATTTTATTTCATGAACACCGACACTTTCTTGTTATGGCTGTCCGGATTCTAATGGCATATTTGAAACTTCAAATCGATCATGTTTTGTTCCCTCTTCGAATTTAATTGAAAACCATGAGTTTGTTTATACTTGTGTATCAATGTTGATTTCGTCTTGGTGTTTAAGCCACTTGAAAGAGATTTTGATGATGTTTGAGTTTTATTTCAAATGTTGAAGTTTGTTTGTGATGTCGGTATGTTCTCGCGAGAGTTTGGTCATGTTGAGCCGATTTTATTGCATGATAATAGATCACGTAGTTGCTGCCCGAATTTGGTTTTAAAGGTTTAGAGCTTATTGTGAATTCTATTATTCTTATCTTGAGCTTGGATTGTGTAAAAGTCGAGTTATTGATTTGTGAATTGAGAATCATAATATTGTTTGATTGTGTTTGATGTTGAATATGACTAAATCGAATTCCTTTTTTTTTAAGTATCATTAAGTTTGTGTAGCGGCTTCCCGGCTTGGTAAGTGGTTGATAATGCAAGTTGTCTTTGAATTCATGTAGTCTTTGATCGGTATTTAGAGTGTTTTTTGAGATAGCATAGTTGCTGCCCGGAATCATGTTTAAGAGCAGAGAGTTTGCTTCGAATTCGAGTTTTCATGTTTCAATTTGAATTTTTGATCCTTGTTTTCTCTATGGTCGGAAAAACATGTTTTACCGTTGTGTATACATGGGTTCAAATGTGTTTGGAACAATGTATGTAGTGCTGAATTTTAACATGTACATTGAATACTAGCCTATTTTCTTGTTTCTTATTTGTAAATTCATCCATTCATGTACATAGTCCATTTTATCTCATTTCGGTTTTTATTCCACTATGCTACTAACATGTTTGTTGCTTGTGAAGGCATTCAAGAATAATTCAAGCATCATTCCATCATGGAATATATATATATATTTTTCTCCATTTACATTTTTTATCATAATTATTCTACTACTTCAATATAATATTTAGTTATGTATTTTTAGTATTGTAAATACAATAGTATTTGTATTTTATATTTAATATTGTAAATACAATTATACTACTTTTATTCATATATTTTATTTGGTTTATTTTATAAATTCAATTACATTGTAATTATTATTTTTGTGTTATGATTTCGAATTTGGAATTTAATTCAACCTTCGAATAATTTGAACATAATATCTATTCTTCGTATAGTTTTTTATTTGTATTTTGAGTGATGTAGGAGCCTTCATTTGGTATTCATCCGATGCATCAAGCCTTATCCGACCTTGAAGACTACTTGGAGCACAATTCTTGCACCACATGAAAGCTATTCAAATTTTCAAACTAATTCGATTTGGTTGTAATAGCTTAGGATTTATTTTCTTGTGTGTTCTAATTATCGTTTAATTAAGCGTTTGTCATATTAGAACACATAGCCTCCTCTTGGGCTCCTCATCAAGAAGCAGGTAAACATACACAATGCACACCTGCACACATTTATAGTTTGGTCATGGGCTTTTCTACAGCGACAACTATTCGATCGATTGTTCCAATCGGTCGTTTAGAATACTAGTGTCACGCTAGTCTCACTTTTAGGAGCATACATAAAGCCACCTTGTATGGGCTCGCTTGTTTTCCTAAAACACTTTCAAGTCAAAAAACATAGTGTTATGGTACTTAATTAAATTGTTAGAGGTTCACCAACGATTTAATTAAATGTAAAGTATTTGGGCCATTAGAGGGTAACCCAATGACTTGAATACTTTATTCCATACACTTGAACATTTAAAACACTTTCATATTAAATTAATTAATTGAATTTGTTTTCAAAAATCAATTTTTCTACAAAAACAAAAAAACATATGGTATTTAATTAAATTGTTAGAGGTTCGCCCGACGATTTAATTAAAAATGTAAAGTATTTGGGCCATTAGAGGGTAACCCAATGACTTAAATACTTTATTCCATAACACTTAATAAAAGTGAACTTTGTTTCACCTCACTCCTTTCATAATAAAGATTTTGGATGAGAGAAGATCGGTTGACCCCAATCACCAATCTCGAGTATCGAATCGTTAGAGGATATCCCGACGTTTTGGTACTTGTCATCTACCATTAAAATCAATTCAACTCATTCAAATCTTTTTTCGCTCATATGCGATTATCAAAATCAAAAACATTTTCTTCTAAAATCAACACAACCAATCCAAGACATTTTCAACCAGAACTACGGAGTTTTGACTTTCCCATTGCACGAGGGAATACGTAGGCACGCGGTTTCGAAACCGTGTCAAACTCAAAATAATAACAAACAAATCCTGTTTTCTTCTTTCTTATTCATGACTTAGAAATTAGCGATTACACACACACAAGCACATTTTGAACTAAATGGGTCCCATCGAGTACGATGGACGTAAGAGGTGCTAATACCTTCCTCTTGCGTAACCGACTCCCGAATCCATCTTTTTGGTCTTGTAGACCGCCTTATCCAAATTTTGTGGGTTTTATCTATATTTTCCCGTTCTTTCTAGAACAAATAAAATTAGGTGGCGATTTCATTGTTTTTGAAAATTCATTTAAATGATTTTTTTTGAAAATCGAGTTGCTTCAGTTGGCGACTTCACTGGGGAAAGATATTTTAAAACTATTTTTGACTATGCGAGTCAACCCTAGTTTAGTTCTTCGCATGTTTGTGTGTTTGTTTATCGCTTTCTTTCTTTATGCTTATCTATTGCTTATTGATTATTATTCTCCTTACACTTTATGTATATTATTTTGTTGATATATTATTGTGATGGGAATTCATGGGCATTGTTACATAGATAAGCCCACTACCCAGGCTTCTAGGTCACCTTTTAGGAATAGAGGGGTTGCGTAGCCTAGGTCCACTTGACTCCATTGTCTTGTTGGCCCGAAGCGAAGACTCCGACTTAGAGTTGGTTGTTTTAAGGAGGTTTTTGGCCTGCGATAGCGCAGGACATCAATCTTTGGACAAATGACCTATAACTCTAAGTTTGTTCATGTTGTCCTAACCGAGACCAAACGCTCAAATTTTGGATTTCGAGCATCCTATTAAGAGCCGTTTCTTGGGGTATACTTTTGCAAATACTATCGCCACGTAGGCCTCTCGCGCAATGATAGTGTTTGTTAAAAGGGGATCTGAGACTCCGAGAAACATTTAGCAAAAAACATTAGAACCACCTTGTTCGGGATTATTGGGTAAAAGCCTAGAGCTATCCTATTGTAGGAGCCCACCTAAATAAGTTGTTCTAATTACCAATATCATCCCTGATTCACGTCTCTGTGAACCTGTTATTATCATCATGTTGCATTCCATTTGCACCAATAAAAAAGAGTTTATTTCTCTCATCATTCATGCATCATCATGCATTTCATTCACTTCAATCAAAGGACTCATTTCAACTTGGCTTCTTATTCAGAATCTCAAGACTGCAAGACTGATTTCCTGACATCGCCGTCATCATGGATCAACTTCAGGCAAGTGTAGCTGCGATGAATACTCATATAGATACCCAGATGGATCAATTCATGGAGATTATCCAGAACCTCGCCATTGGACAAGAAGATTTAAAGCAAGTTGTTCAGAGATCCGAAGTGGTTGCTATTGATCATGTTAATCCACCAGGTGTTAATCTTAACCACATGGAGGTCCTTTCAGATCAAAATGTCAGAAACACCGTTCAAATGCATGCCAATGGAACCCCTCATTATGAGGATATCTTCGAGTCTTCGTTTGACACCTTCAGGTTTCCGATTGAAGAGACTGAATCTGAGAAAAAGCTCCACCTCCTTGAGAAAAGGATGAAAGCTATTGAGGGTCGTGATTCCCTTGGTTTAGACGCTCCTAGTTTGTGCTTGGTGCCTGATATCAAAATTCCTGCAAAGTTCAAAGTCCCCATTTTCGAGAAGTATAAGGGTACCTCTTGTCCAATTACTCACATCAAAGTGTATTGCAATAAGATGGCTCCCTATGCGAAAAATGACAAGCTCCTCATGCACTTTTTTCAAGATAGCCTCAGTGGAGCATCTCTCGAGTGGTACACTCAGCTTGAACGAGCTCACATCCAAACTTGGAAGGAATTGGCTGAAGCTTTTGTCAGTCAATACGACTATAATAGGGACATGGCTCCCACCAGAATTCAACTCCAAGGTTTAACTCAGAAGACTGAAGAATCTTTCAAAGAGTATGCGCAGAGATGGAGAGAATTAGCTGCTAGAGTTCAACCTCCTCTTTTGGAACGAGAACTCATTGAGATGTTCTCCAATACCTTGCAAGGTCCCTATCTGATCGCTGGATGTACTTCTACATTTTCACACCTGGTTGTTGTAGGGGAGCGAATTGAGCGTGGCCTCAAGATGGGTAACATTCAGGATGTTGCTATTGCTTCTGAATTTCCAGAGCAAATCGATGAAGATGCAAGTACAATTTTCGAGGACGAGGAAGAAGCTCCTGTTTACCCTTCATTTCAAATTCCTAATCAGGTTACAAAAGCTAATTCAAATCTGTGTGCTCCACAAATTTGTGCAACTATTTGTCGAACACTGTGTCAAGATGCTCTCAACAGAATGCTCCTCGACAACAAACTTATCAACAAAAACGTCAACAGCGAGGTGGGAAGAATCTGATAAGGCCAAGAAAAGTGCGTGATCCAATCCCTATGCCTCATAGTGAGTTGCTAACTCACCTACTCCAACATTCTTTGGTGAAGTTAAAGGAGCTCGGGATGCCTCCTTATCCGTATCCTTTGGGATATAATCCTTATGCCTACTGTGAGTTCCATTCTAGGGCACCTGGCCATTCAATTGAGGGATGTAATCTTTTCAAAGGCATAGTTCAGAAACTCATTGATTCCAAAGCAATCACATTCACTCCAGAGGGCCTATGCATTAATTGAACTCTCTTTTGACTCAGAGAAGGCCACAATTACAAAGTGCATCTTCTAAAGCAAGAAATCCATACGGAGACCAATCTCCTCAACATGGAGATTTCTAGTTTCATCTTGCATGCTCATTTGTAATCTTTCTTGTTTTGTTCAGTACTTTCTTGTATGCAAAACTTGCTCATTTCTGAATACTAATCATAATGCATTGGATATGTTTGTCTTGAATTGATCCATTCGTATTCACTCTTATTTGTTTTACTATGCTTTTGATATTCAACTCTTATTAATAAAGCAACACCTCTGTAGGGAGGATGACGAACAATTTACTAAGAATCTCAAACGTTATGCTTTCGAGTAAAAACCCTGCTAACGATGTACAGGCCTTGCTTCAAATTCCCAAACACCGGAGATATAAGGGAGTGAAACCCTCGCTAACCCCTTTTGAGCCTCGAAGTAGGAGTTTATTTCGTATTCAGAAAAACCCTCATTTTTTTAAACCTGGGGCAGGGTAGTGTTCAGTTAATCTGATCGAGCATTCAAAACTCATCAAGAGTGCGCATCCAAGGATACAACAATGGTTATCCTTCAAAAGGTTAAGGAAGGTCAAAGTCGCAATGGTCAACCTTCGTCTATCAATAGTGTGCATCAGAAGAGGTTGAAACCAGAATGGTTATCTCTCGCACAAGAAATCAACAGATGACGATACCATAATTGTTATCTCTCATCCGCCAAGGATTCAAGCAGTCGCAATCACCTCCAATCAATCAAACATGTAAGATCACACGACTTGTTCGAAAGAAAAAGTGATAAAAATTGATGACAAAAAGCCCGCTAAGTCGAAACTTCATAGTAAGTCGCTTAGGCAAAAATGGCAAAAGAAAAGAAAATAAAAAGAAAAGGATTACAAAACAAAATAAAATCCTCCGCAAAAGAACAAAGGCGTGTGATCAGACACCAAAAAAAATGTGAGTGACTGTCGTGTCCAAGAAACCTCAGTGGTTCCTCAAACGCATCATAAACTTCTCTCAAGAGATGAATGCTTGGATCAAGTTATCTGAACCTAGGAATGGAGAACATCACGGAGAATGGGAGGGCACCAAATATTTTGAGCCTAAAAATCTTTTTTCTAAAAAACCCGTGAACCAGACCACGTTACAACCCTTGAAAGTCCTAATTGAAGCATGGGTTAACTCGAAAGCAAAATTGTTACAAGAATACGGTAACCTGACTCCTAGGAGGCTTGCTAAACATTTGAGTTGGTATCACTCAATCTTTTACAAAAAAAAATTCAATGTTTCAATATCTTTTTAATAAAAGTTTCTTTAACTTCAAGACAAACATGAACTTTGCATTAGAATTATCATTCGTGGAATAAAACATTCTTTGCATATAGATAAGTGCTTAAACATTAAGTAAGCTTGCATAGTGAACATCAGGTGAAAGCTTGAATATCTCGAAGGACATATTGCTTCAAGTATCTGATTGAGCACAAAGCAGCTCGAGTTGAGAAGTAGGGTTGTGAAGTAACCTCCTTTCCAGATATAAGTTAACCACCCTGAGTAGGTGATATCTTCAAAGTTCAGTCAATCTGGGGCATTTATGTCGAGATTCGAAGAATCTCTCAAAGAGATGAGTAATCAGGGGCATTCACCTGAGCATGGTTGAAACTTTCTTCACCTTCGGTTGGCCAGGGGCAGTATTTCCAAGTTTACAACAGTGGAGCAAATTATCTTGATGGTACAAACCTCAGGAAGCTTTCTCGAGGCTATTTTCTTCAAAGTCCCTACAGATTGGGGCAAAGCATTATGCAGAGGCATTCCTCCACCTCATAACTAATCAAGTCAAGTCCAGGCGCAAGCTAAACAACCGTTGAGTTTAAATGGCATGTCAGGAAGTCAGGATCGTCATCCTCAGCTCATCAGAGATCTAAGTCTGTGTTGGATTTCTCCATCAGAAGTTCAGGATCAATATCTCCAATTCAAGTCAGGATCGTTATCCTCAGCTCATCAGAGATCAAGATTTTGTTATCCAAAGATTTTAGAATGAAGAGCGTGATACGCCTGAGCTTTGGTCACCAACAAAGCTTATTTTTCTCTCCAACAAGAGTTATCCATGGCATATGTGTGCCCTTGGATGTTATTGCTCCTTCCCCGAAGCAGAAGGTCGCAAAGAACGGTTTACACCAGCAAGATCATTTTCAAAGGCTCACTTGTGCCAGAAGATGTTGTTAACCCCTCTTATGCAAAAGCTTGTAATCCAGAGCTATCAAAATCATGAACTCTACGCAACAAGATCATCATCCCAGATGAATGTCAATCTCCAAGAGTTACTTCCCCAGTGATGTAGATCATTGAAAGTTGACACTTCTATTCTGCAATCCCCCTATCAGGGTCCAGACTATCATCTCTTTGATGAAGACCAGATGATTTATATTCAATTCATGGATGGTTGATGTTTCCTCGACAGTTCAGAATTGCCTTTAGTCCTAGACAAAGTATCAAAACATGCATCATTGCATTGCATTGCATTCTCAAAAATGCGTAGCATTTCCATTGATATGGAGCATTACGCTAAAAATAATAATAATCTCAAACATGCATCACTGCATTGCATAACATCCTAAAAAAAAACGCGTAGCATTTCCATTGATATGGAGCATTACGCTAAAAAATAATAATCTCAAATATGCATCTAAGTATAAGCCAGATTAAAGTGTTTCTCGAGTACCTTTTGCGTCTCCGAAGAGAAAGTCTATCCATTAAAAATCCCCAAGTGGTATTCCTAGTCAGGTTTCCTCAAGATATTCTTCTTGTTGTTGTTATCTGCATTTTTGACCCCGTGTCGGTCTCCTACATCATTCAAATTCAATTTATTTACCAAGCGTCTTGCTTTTTGCAAATTCTCATTGTTGGTTATCTTACCCATGTTTGCCTCTGTCGTTAGAGTGCGAGTAAGAGTTGGTGTCTAACCTTTCTTGCTTCTCGATTGTTTGAGTATCCATACTTGGTGTGTGGTAATTCATATAATTGCCACTCTTGAAGAAGTACACCCCGCCTTTGGCCTGAGGGACATTGTATTTCTTGCATATTTGCAAACTTTTAAAGTCCAACATAGTCGGGCGATCCTTGCTAGGATCCCCTTTGTTTGGCCTCTTTCCCCGTGAATTTGTCTTCGATCGACGATTTTACCATTCCATATATCTTTCCCCCAGTGAGTCTGCTTCAGTCGGTCTCATTCTTGCGTATGTCTAATATCCTTACCTGACATATGCTCCCTATATGTGTTCAATATCCTTACCGAACATGTATATTCGATCCATATGTGTCCAATATCCTTATCGGGCATGTATATTTCAAAACCTTTGTTAGAGTCGTCTTCGGTCGGTCTCTTTCCGATGTATGTCTAATATCCTTACCTGACATATGCTCCCTATATGTGTTCAATATCCTTACCGAACATGTATATTCGATCCATATGTGTCCAATATCCTTATCGGGCATGTATATTTCGAAACCTTTGTTAGAGTCGTCTTGATCGGTCTCTTTCCTGTATGTCTAATATCCTTACGACATATGCTCCTATATGTGTTCAATATCCCACCGAACATGTATATTCGATCTTTATGTGTCCAATATCCTTACCGGGCATGTATATTTCGAAACCTTTGTTAGAGTCGTCTTCGGTCGGTCTCTTTCCGGTGTATGTCTAATATCCTTACCTGACATATGCTCCCTATATGTGTTCAATATCCTTACCGAACATGTATATTCGATCTTTATGTGTCCAATATCCTTACCGGGCATGTATATTTTCGAAACCTTTGTTAGAGTCGTCTTCGGTCGGTCTCTTTCCGGTGTATGTCTAATATCCTTACCTGACATATGCTCCCTATATGTGTTCAATATCCTTACCGAACATGTATATTCGATCCTTATGTGTCCAATATCCTTATCGGGCATGTATATTTCGAAACCTTTGTTAGAGTCGTCTTGATCGGTCTCTTTCCGTGTATGTCTAATATCCTTACGACATATGCTCCTATATGTGTTCAATATCCTCACCGAACATGTATATTCGATCTTTATGTGTCCAATATCCTTATCGGGCATGTATATTTCGAAACCCTTTGTTAGAGTCGTCTTCGGTCGGTCTCTTTCTGGTGTATGTCTAATATCCTTACCTGACATATGCTCCCTATATGTGTTCAATATCCTTACCGAACATGTATATTCGATCTTTATGTGTCCAATATCCTTACGGGCATGTATATTTGAAACCTTTGTTAGAGTCGTCTTGCCGGTCTCTTTCCGTGTATGTCTAATATCCTTACCGACATATGCTACCTATATGTGTTCAATATCCTTACCGAACATGTATATTCGATCTTTATGTGTCCAATATCCTTACCGGGCATGTATATTTCGAAACCTTTGTTAGAGTCGTCTTCGGTCGGTCTCTTTCTAGTGTATGTCTAATATCCTTACGACATATGCTCCTATATGTGTTCAATATCCTTACCGAACATGTATATTCGATCTTTATGTGTCCAATATCCTTACCGCATGTATATTTTCAAACCTTTGTTAGAATCGTCTTGATCGGTCTCTTTCCAGTGTATGTGTCTAATATCCTTACGACATATGCTTCCTATATGTGTTCAATATCCTTACCGAACATGTATATTCGATCTTTATGTGTCCAATATCCTTACCGGCATGTATATTTCAAATCTTTGTTAGAGTCGCCTTGATCGGCCTCTTTCCATTGTATGTCTAATATCCTTACGACATATGCTTCCTATATGTGTTCAATATCCTTACCGAACATGTATATTCGATCTTTATGTGTCCAATATCCTTACCGGGCATGTATATTTCGAAATCTTTGTTAGAGTCGTCTTGATCGGTCTCTTTCCAGTGTATGTCTAATATCCTTACCTGACATACCAGAGCTTTTGTTCCTGATCCGTAAATATATAAAAAAAAAATCAAAAAAATTGAAAATACGGAAAACAAAATATTTATAGTTGTTCTTGGAGCAAATTTAGGTTCTTTAGTATTTAATCTTCTTCACCTTGAAAGTTCAAAGGCTACCGCCAATTTCACTTCGTGTTTAAGACGATTAAATAGGCATGTTGCACCCAAAATTTGCCCTCCTATATTAATTTTACCGGTTTAGGCTTCACATTCATCTGCATAAGCGTCCATTAGACCATTGACGTTAACAATATTCATTCACTGACGCATCATTTCGTCAGTTTAAATTTACCAAAAGTTAGTTTAAATTGATATTTGCATCATTTTATAGTTATGAAATACCCGTTATTCCACTGCATTCATTTTCATTTCTCTACTGTTTCTTGCATCATTTTAAGTTGATTATATGTCGATGATATCAATATTTCGATTTTACAAATGATGCTAAAAGCGATTCGATTTAAAATTAGTGGGAAAAATATTTCAAACTTTCGCCTCTAACTCATCTGCTTTAATCTACGCGTCGTAGATCATGAAAATGTAATTTTTCGATACATTTCAAGTCTCGTTTTAATTGTAAGTGTTTTAAAATCGGGTATTCTTTATTATCATTTTATTTTGATTTTAATTATTTCAATAATTTTCTTTAATCTATGAAACCCGTAGTTTATTTTAATGTGCTCATTTAATTTTTCGGATTTTAATATTCAAATTTATATCATTTTTAACAACTTTAGGTGTCAATTTTTATTTCAAGAAATTAAAACAAAAATATTCTATGATAGATTTTTTAATCTATTGGGCTTTAGGTCCAATCCATCAAAAGGTCATTTTAGGTATTTTTAAAATTTATCTAAACCTAATTTATTACTATATATTGGGAGCTTGTTCACTTTCACAGGGGGCCAAAAATTGAAAAAAACAAAAACGGCAGGTGAATCCATTTTCCTTCTTCCATTCTCACTTCATCCATACAACAAACAACCCGTAATCACCACACTACCATCCAAGCTCCTTCCTTCCTCACCCTCAACCTTCCCTTCATTCACTCATGAAACCCCCGCGCCCATTCCATCCTCTCCGTAACTCCCAACCAGCCTCCGTTTCAAACCCATCGCTTCCACCCTCACTCTCACAACCACTGCCGTCACCTTCACATACTCCCTCCTTGATGTTCCTCCACACCGCTAACCCCTTGCGCTTCACCGCTTCCTTCCATCTCTTCTTCAACCTTGCCATTCACCGTAACCCACGGTTCTTGTTTCTTCTCCTCCGCTCAAACCCACCTTCTAAAACCTCGTTCCCTCTGTCTCTTCGCCAAACCCTCAACTTCCTCCTGTTTCCAGCCTCCAATCACCCACCACACCGTAATACCTCCTCAAACAACCTTCTTCCAAACACCCTTCGGCATTCTCAAACAATCATCTCGAATACTCCTTCTCCCTCGAGCTCATACCCCTTCCAACCGTGTAACTCTCCCTCTCCATTTCACCGATAGGTCCTTCCTGACTTCCTTGTTCCAGGTTCCTCCGTCTGCTGCGCTCTGCTTTGAGATGGTTTTATGTTGTCCACAAGTTGAAGTCCCTCTAAGCTTTGAACTTCAAGAAAGTGAAAAATAAGGAACAGTTAGAAGCCAAAGAGTTTGTTTGAATCAAAGGAAGTTATCGAAGAAGCTTGTTTGCGAAGAGTTCGACATTTTATCGGTAAATTTCATATCTCTGTTTATGCTTCTTGTTAAATTGTTAAACCGCGAAAATTCTATGAATATAGTTTAGGAATGTTTTAATTGGATTCACTGTCATTGGTGCAAGACAAATCAGTTTTGGTTTGTATTTGTTATAATGTAGATCTGTGTGTATTTCCAACTGACAGTGTTTGCCTTGAAAGTGTCGGAATTTGGTGAAACTATTGTATCACATGCCATGTAGTTTACATAGATCGAAGTTTGTCATTAACACCATGATAGTGTGCTATTCCGTTTTGATTTCGATTTAGATTTTGATGCGTTAATTTTGATTCAAATTTGATCAATGTTGTGTTTTATTGGCGCTAAAAAAGCAAGGTTCTTAATGTTAGATTGTGGTCGAATTTGCTTGTGATACCATGCTATTGTGCGAATTTTTGATGCTTAAAGTCGTGATAACAAACGTTGAATGAACTATTATGTTTATGTCATGATTCTTTTGTGTTGTTGGATCAATTTGAAAGCTATTTCGATCATGTGCTGCTGTTCGCAATTTAATTTGTTTCTTTCCTTTTTCGAATGATAAGATTCGGTTATAATGTCAAGTTGTGTTTCCATTTGAGTCGAACCTTATAGAGATTGATTTTATCGAGCATTATCATGGTTGTGTAGTGGCTGCCCGGTTTTGGTTTATGCGGTTAAAACGCGTTTAGAACTTGTTATTACGAGTTCTAGGTTAAGTTTAATTGAGGAACATTGATTTTTGCCATTGGATTTAGGCCCCTGTGTCGAACATTTTCCTTTGAGTGAATTATTGAGTATCACTGTGTTTGTTGTTTTGTTGAAGTTGATTTGCTAATGACAAATTGTGTCAAAGTTTTTCGCATGAGAAAGTTAATTAAGTTTGATTTAATTTTATTTCATGAACACCGACACTTTCTTGTTATGGCTGTCCGGATTCTAATGGCATATTTGAAACTTCAAATCGATCATGTTTTGTTCCCTCTTCGAATTTAATTGAAAACCATGAGTTTGTTTATACTTGTGTATCAATGTTGATTTCGTCTTGGTGTTTAAGCCACTTGAAAGAGATTTTGATGATGTTTGAGTTTTATTTCAAATGTTGAAGTTTGTTTGTGATGTCGGTATGTTCGCGAGAGTTTGGTCATGTTGAGCCGATTTTATTGCATGATAATAGATCACGTAGTTGCTGCCAATTTGGTTTTAAAGGTTTAGAGCTTATTGTGAATTCTATTATTCTTATCTTGAGCTTGGATTGTGTAAAGTCGAGTTATTGATTTGTGAATTGAGAATCATAATATTGTTTGATTGTGTTTGATGTTGAATATGACTAAATCGAATTCCTTTTTTAAGTATCATTAAGTTTGTGTGCTTCCGGTTGGTAAGTGGTTGATAATGCAAGTTGTCTTTGAATTCATGTAGTCTTTGATCGGTATTTAGAGTGTTTTTGAGATAGCATAGTTGCTGCCCGGAATCATGTTTAAGAGCAGTTTGCTTCGAGTTTCATGTTTCAATTTTTGATCCTTGTTTTCTATGGTGGAAAAACATGTTTTATTGTGTATTCAAATGTGTTTGGAACAATGTATGTTTGAACAACATTGAATACTAGCCTATTTTTCTTGTTTCTTATTTGTAAATTCATCCATTCATGTACATAGTCCATTTTATCTCATTTCGGTTTTTATTCCACTATGCTACTAACATGTTTGTTTGAAGGCATTCAAGAATAATTCAAGCATCATTCCATCATGGAATATATATATATTTTTTCTCCATTTACATTTTTATCATAATTATTCTACTACTTCAATATAATATTTAGTTATGTATTTTTAGTATTGTAAATACAATAGTATTTGTATTTTATATTTAATATTGTAAATACAATTATACTACTTTTATTCATATATTTTATTTGGTTTATTTTATAAATTCAATTACATTGTAATTATTATTTTTGTGTTATGATTTCGAATTTGGAATTTAATTCAACCTTCGAAATTTGAACATAAATCTATTCTTCAGATAGTTTTTGTTTGTATTTTGAGTGATGGCCTTCATTTGGTATTCATCCGATGCATCAAGCCTTATCCGACCTTGAAGACTACTTGGAGCACAATTCTTGCACCACATGAAAGCTATTCAAATTTTCAAACTAATTCGATTTGGTTGTAATAGCTTAGGATTTATTTTCTTGTGTGTTCTAATTATCGTTTAATTAAGCGTTTGTCATATTAGAACACATAGCCTCCTCTTGGGCTCCTCATCAAGAAGCAGGTAAACATACACAATGCACACCTGCACACATTCATAGTTTGGTCCTGGGCTTTTCTACAGCGACAACTATTCGATCGATTGTTCCAATCGGTTGTTTAGAATACTAGTGTCACGCTAGTCTCACTTTTAGGAGCATACATAAAGCCACCTTGTATGGGCTCGCTTGTTTTCCTAAAACACTTTCAAGTCAAAAAACATAGTGTTATGGTACTTAATTAAATTGTTAGAGGTTCGCCCAATTTAATTAAAATGTAAATATTGGGCCATTAGAGGGTAACCCAATGACTTGAATACTTTATTCCATACACTTGAACATTTAAAACACTTTCATATTAAATTAATTAATTGAATTTGTTTTCAAAATCAATTTTCTACAAAACAAAAAAACATATGGTATTTAATTAAATTGTTAGAGGTTCCCGACGATTTAATTAAAAATGTAAAGTATTTGGGCCATTAGAGGTAACCCAATGACTTAAATACTTTATTCCATAACACTTAATAAAAGTGAACTTTGTTTCACCTCACTCCTTTCATAATAAAGATTTTGGATGAGAGAAGATCGGTTGACCTCAATCACCAATCTCGAGTATCGAATCGTTAGAGGATATCCGCGTTTTGGTACTTGTCATCTACCATTAAAATCAATTCAACTCATTCAAATCTTTTTCGCTCATATGCGATTATCAAAATCAAAACATTTTCTTCTAAAATCAACACAATCCAAGACATTTTCAACAGAACTACGGAGTTTTGACTTTCCATTGCGAGGGAATACGTGAAGCGCGGTTTGAAACCGTGTCAAACTCAAAATAATAACAAACAAATCCTGTTTTCTTCTTTCTTATTCATGACTTAGAAATTAGCGATTACACACACACAAGCACATTTTGAACTAAATGGGTCCCATCGAGTACGATGGACGTAAGAGGTGCTAATACCTTCCTCTTGCGTAACCGACTCCCGAATCCATCTTTTTGGTCTTGTAGACCGCCTTATCCAAATTTTGTGGGTTTTATCTATATTTTCCCGTTCTTTCTAGAACAAATAAAATTAGGTGGCGATTTCATTGTTTTTTTAAAATTCATTTTAAATGATTTTTTTGAAAATCGAGTTGCTTCACTTTCACAATAAATTCCAAGTTTTTAAATCGTTGGACGCAAGGCCAATTATTTAAAAACTTGTGTCAAATGAACTCCTAGTCTTTAAGTCGTTGGACGTTAGACCAATTGTTTAAAGACTCCTAAACAACGTGAACTTTGTTTCACCTCACTTTTTCATAAGAAAACCTTTTGGGTGGTAGGCGACTAAATCGAGCATTAGCTCCTCTGATTTCTAGTGTTTGAATCGTAAGACATTAGTCTTATTGTTCGGTACTTTTCACCCTCTTAAAATCAATTCAAACTCATCAAACCTTGCCCACGTGCAAGTCCTTTTTTCAAAACCCATATCGCTCACACGCGATCTCCCTTCACTCACATGCGAATTGCACTAGTGATGTCTTATCGTCCACGTACAATTAAGCTCTTACTTTCATAAATAAAATTAACCAACCAACAAATGTTCTCACAACCGAGAACTACGTAAGCTCTGACTTTTCCATCACACTTAGGGAATACGTAGGCACGAGATTCTAACATCTTGGCGAGCACACTTTCAAAAAATTAAAACATGTTTCCTTTCTTTTCTCTTTTCGCGCATAATAAGTAGAAGATAGCAAATGAACACATTAAACACACAAACACACTTAGAACTAAATGGGTTCCATCGATTACGATGGATGTGAGGGGTGCTAATACCTTCCCCTTGCATAACTGACTCCCAAACCCGCATCTCTTGGTCCCGATGACCATTTCCTTCATTTCATTTCTTTGGGTTTTATCTATATTTTCCCTTTCCTCTTTAGGAATAAATAAAGTTAGATGGCGACTTCATTATTTTGTTCGTAATCGAATTTTTTCGATTAGCGTCAACAATAATGAACAAAATATATTATCAAGAAGTGAAAACCCAATTCAAACCCCCTTTCTTGTGTTTTCTTCACACCTTCAATTGGTATCAGAGCTCCGGTTCTATTATTTATCAAGATCAAACACCTAACACTGTCAGAAAAAGATCTAGACAATATGTGAATAAATACTTCAAGGTGATAGTTACTCAATCTTGAATGATTGTCTCGTTCGATAATTGAAGAACAAAAGGGGAAGAATAAATTCATCATATAAAGAGTTACATTTGCTGAAGTCTATCTGGGTAATGAGCAAATAGTTAATGCACACGCTCAAGGATCAAATCATCAGAAGACAAAGATCTAATGTTTGATGAAGATTAAGTTCCTGAACAATACGAGATGTTTTCAAGAAACGGATTAGTCCACCCTTGACTTTCTCATAAGATCTCAGTGATAATTTCTTCAAGCAGAAAAGAAAGAATGTTGTTCTTATGTTAGAAACATAATAACCTCATCATAAGTTTTGTAAAAAAAACTACCAGAAAGCACTAAATGATGGTTTTAGTTGCCACGCAAAAGACTTGAGGCAGCTGAGAAAAAGAAGGTTGTTGTATATTAGAAATATGATCAATATTAACTCAGAACAAGTTAGCTCAAGAACTACAAATGTCAACCTCATTAGAGTTTAATGATACAGTATCGGAGAAATTTTAAAAATATAAAATCCAGAAGATGCGAGGTAATATTGCTCTTTTGAACCATAATGCAAAAGAAGGAAGTTATTCTTAAGTTCGAGAAAAAGCAAGAAATATCGAAATTCGGCAGCGGATACTTGATGTCACAAAGAATGTTATGACCACGATGTCGACACTATGTTAACAATTCACCGATAATCTGACGATAAATAACACAATAAGTTGTTCACGGTTCGGTTCAACAAACCTACATCGGGCTACCAAGCCAGGAGGAAATTCACTATTAGTAGAATTAATTCAGGAATAAACCACCGGTTATCTCCTTCACTTAAAACCTACCCAATGCAACTTCAACCTAAGTCCTACTTAGATCGAGTACCCTCACTCCCCTCAATCAGCAGTGATATCAACCTATTGACTAATTGAATTGTGAAGACACACTTCAATAAAATATCTTGATCTTGCTTCACGACTTCAATCAAGAGACAAACACTCGTGCTTTAAAGCTTTGAGTGATAAACTACCCTACAACAAATCCTAGTCCAATGCACTTATCAATTGATAGTTGCTTGGCTCACAAGAAACTAGAATTACACAATACCAACTGTTACAAATCCTAACATTACACAAAAACAAGCTGCTATCTCTTCAATACATTCAAAGGTGCAACGGATGTAAGGTTCTTTTCCTTTTATAGAAGCGATCCACGAAACTTGGTTTGGGCTTCCATAAAGATAGCTAGGGTTCACTTAATTTAATCCTAAAAACATGGTCTTTTCAACAACCAATTTAGGTTTAATTAAGTTTAACCTAACAACCACGTGAGCATGCTTTCTAATAACGAAAAACAATATTTAGCATTCAACAAACTTCCGAAAAATCTAGGAACAAAGCAGTTCGAGCGAGAATGTCACTTGAATGTCATAACATCTGTTATGACATCGTATTTCTGAAATTTCCAGCACAACTTTAGCTTCCAGTTCTGAGCTGTCTTTTAACATCCTTAGCAGGTAGGATTTATCTTCAATCTCTGAATGTCATAACATCTATCATGACATTGCTAAATCCTAGTTTTACCAAAATTAATGCCAACCTAAAAACACTAACAAACTCCCCCTTTGGCACATTTTTGGCTAAAACTACTTAACACATCAGTACCTATCAAGAAGACAATAAACTAGTTCTAAGCTTTCCTAAGCTTCAAGTAACTAGAACTTAGAGAAGATAAATTCTACCCATACAAAAATCCCACAATTCCCACAATTGCCCCATATACAAAATTTTAAACAGGCATACAATTTCCCCAAGGTCCCATACTACTGTCACATAGTAGTTCTTCTCCCCCTTTTTAGCCATAAAGGGCCAAAGGAAATAATACAAGTTCCCCAAACTTTTAATCAAACAGTACCAGAAACAAACATACCAACATATATTTAAGTACCAGCATTGTTTTTAGGGGTACACATCTGTCAGGACATTATAAATCTGTCAATAATGATTACAAACATTCAACAAAATTGGGAAAATACAAGAATCAAACAGAACAGAGAACAATTGACAGAATATTGACAAAACAGCAGCAACAGGGGCAAGGAGCAACATCTCAAGTGCTTTCTTCTCCAGAAGAAGCACTGTGGAAGGAAGCATCTTGAAACCTTCTTGACACCGACCATCTGAATATCATCATCTTCAGCATCATTATCAGCTTTCTCTTCATCCTCAACCTATGTGTCCTGCTCTAGTTGAGAGATTAGCTCTTCCAGACTTTGCTTTCTTGCTTCAAGATCCTTGCAAGTTGCTCTTAGCCACAGCAATGACATTTGCCTTCGAGAATTTTCTTTGGTGAAGTCTCGGATGTCATGACAATGTCGGGACATGCTTCCCGGAGCAGTTGTAGTGGAATCCAGGCGGAGCTCTCTTGCGGTGAGTCTGTCACCAAGAATGTCTGATCGATTAATTATAATTCCACACAGAGGAGGGAAAGGCTATAGGTCCCTTGATTGCATAGCTTTCGGCTTGAGGTCTCTGAAATATGTAGGTACCATAGTCAAATTTGGCACAGTGCCACGCATATATAATCGCCCAATCCATGGAGATAGTTGACTTGTGATTGGTTGGGACCCATTAGCGACTCTATCTTATGCGGAATGGCAAATTTAACACTCGACTTGCTTTGAAGTTTTCCCTTCGAGGCGGACTTTCACTTGTTTGGCGGTGATGGTTTGACAAATTTGATTGTCGGTTTCTTCAAGTTACGGTGAGCATCTTCGATCTCCCGAAATTTGTTGACCACTCTTGGAGAGACTTTACTTTTCTTCCTCTCACATATCTTGTAGTCTGCAGACCTCCCATCACCACAACCATTTGACAAATTCACTATGAATTCCTTTACCAATACATCATAACAGTTTGAGAAACAATTGTCTTCATTAATCCGACATCCTTAATCAGTTGACAATCTCTTTACACTCCGAGCACTCTTATTGACTCCTCTCTAAAGCAATCCTCTTGAGCAAACATACTTCCATCTCCGGCATTCTCGGGATGATGGAATGAGATGTTGTCAATGGCCACCGGGCACCATGGGCGTTCCCAAGAGTTGCCTTCTTCCTTGGATGAATGTCGGTGACATTTATTTCAACATCAAACTTCGGAATCTTGATCGACTCACGAAGGTTCGGGCATTTTCTTTTCTTCACAATTGGTGTCCTCTTGGGTGCGGAGCCACCACCAGCAGTTTTACTCTACATTTCATTGTAGAGGTTCATATGTCTGTTCTCACCTTAGAAACATTTTCATCAACCTTTTCTTTAGCAAGACTCGTGAGGCACTGTTTTCCTTCCTTCTCATCATCCTCTTTGCAATGCTAGGATTAACATTGGCTATGAGGTCATTGTCGAGAACTCTTCATCTAAATCAATGACGGGGATCAACTAAATTTTGAGTCTTGAGCGGAGACTTTTCAAGATTATCTCCACTAGGTTTTTAGAGTCTCTTCTAAGATACTATCGAAATAGAATCTGCAGAGTTTTATCTGAAGCACTCTTTGCGAGGATTCCTCAAGTACACCATCGGACATCACATTTTCATTAACGGTAGGGTTTCATTATAAACATCATCAATACTCACTGAATCTTTAGCGAAGGATCAACGACATTCTTGACGGAGAATCAACATGGTCACGGATGTCTTGACATCCTCTGTGACATCTGGATCAGCTAAGCTAGGACAAGCGGACTTTTCATTTAGAGGTGAAACCCGAGGAATTGGTCTTCATTGAGGATCACGGTTACCAATCTAGCAATGGCTATATGCAGACCCTAGACTCCTCTGTGTTTACCATTTCTAGGGAATAGAAGAGGATGGTGGAAGTCTTACGAGAAGGTGATGCTTGCGTCCTTCTTGCATTCCTTGTCGCAATTTCTTGACCTTTTAGATGCATGGCCATTCTTGCGAGAGGAGTGATTCTCGAGCTTCAACATGCATGTCATCGATGTTGCCCTAACTTCATCCATGGCGGGGAGATGATGAACCGATTTTGAGAAGATGAAGATGATGAAGACATATTTTCTTTGGAAGATTTTGAGGAAATGAGGCGAGAATGGCGAGGTTTTGAAAGTTTCTTTTAGATGAAGGAAATATGATACTTTCAAAGAAGAAACTATTATATGAAGGAGTCTCTTCCTATTCTTGGACCTTTTAAATAACCTACTTATAAATACTTGAAGAAAAGATCCTTTCCATTCCTTGTTGTATGCAGTTAATTGCTACAATTCCTCATTTGGACAATTACCCAACTTGCCCTTAACATTTCAAATGGCTAGTCTAAAGCACTTTAGTAAAAGTGTCACGGTACAATGTCATGACATCCTATGACATTGTATTGATCAACATCTGCTTCATCGGATCATCGAGAACAATTGCTACCGGTGCTATGTGATCGATCTCAACATTGTGAGGAATACGGTTTTGCTTCTTGCGACCCAAGAAGCGGATGGTTTCTCAAGATGAACCATCCTTCAAAAGAGCTTTCACACAAGCATTTATCAACACTTTCTCCACTTATTTTCTTGGACAACTTCAAGTGTGGAAGGGTGAGAGTCCTAGTGTAGCTGCCATGATTCAATCCAAGCTTCTTGACATAATTCCTTGCATATTTGCTTTGTGAAGGAATTGTTGAGTCTTTCATCAATGTGTCGACATTCCTCGGATACTATGTTATTAACATAGATGGATGCCACCATGATATTTTTCCCTCTGACTGAAAGGGTTTCATTCAGGACTCCTCTCATGTATCTTTTGACAATAAGACACTTGGTTATCCTTTCATGCCAGATCCTAGTACTTTGCTTCAGTACCTTACAAGTGGTCGGATGTCTAGACATTGAGGTGACATTCGACTTCTGTTGACCTTATACTTACCACATTTTCCTTTTGTCTATGAACAATCTTGGTATCCTTCGACTCCCCTATGAAATTGATCCTTTTCATGCTTGAGGTGTGGATGACGGATACTTGCTGCCACTTTACTTCCTCTTCATCTTTGTCATGGGACTCATAGAGGACAGATGGTGCTGATTCCCTTGTAGCGTTGTCCTTTGATCTAACTCCTCTCATAATCATTACTTGATCACCATTGATTACAAGACACTCGGACTTAGTGAAGGTATGTGAATCCCATATCACATAGTGACTTATGCTAATGAGATTTGCGGTCAAACCTTTTACAAGATACTCCATTTAGGCTTGGAACTCGGACCGGTTTGTGTTTCCAATGCCTTTGATTTCTCCTTTAGCTCCATCTCCAAAAGTAACAAAGGCGAGAATGGGGTTTAACATCTTTAAGAAGATTTCATCTCGGTCATGTGCTTGGAACACCTGTCAAAGTACCAATCTTTCTTGGTAGACACACTAAGAGAGTGTTAGCTACCGAGCATGATCTTCTTCTTCCTTTGTTGAGAGTATAATACCTGTTGGTTTTAGGCTTCACATAAGACCCTTGATTAGGATATCCATGAAGTCTAGCGAAAAGATTTTATGTGACCAAACCTTCCACAATAATGACATCTCCATCTTTGGCTGTTTGTTCATGTTTCTATGATTTTGATGTTGCACCCAATGTTGTGACATCGCTTTGACATTGGTCTATTAGGTTTGTTCTTCCTTTTGTTATAGACAAACTTCTTAGTCTTCATATACCACGAGGCACTATTCAACGGCTTGTGGTATGACATCTTCTTTGTCATTGACTTCCGGTTTGTTACATTCACATCTCTTTGCGATCCACATAGCTTTGAGCAGGACATTTCTGTTTTGGGTTGTGACACTGCTTTGACATTGTTTTCCTATGTCTCTTCTTCTTAATGTCACCACAGGTTGCTTTTGACCACATATCCTAGACCATGCTTATTTCACGCATTTTGTCCAAGTGAATTTCTTCCAACTTATCGATTACGGATGTCAACATTTTGTGATTTAGACATCTGATCAAGTTTGGAATTCACATAACAATATCACTATTGAGGTGATTTATAGTGGGTGTTTTCCTCTTTCTCGACCTCGACTTCACATTCTCGACTTCGACTTCTCGATCGACTTTTGCTCCTCATTCTGACATGCTTCACCATTTTTATACACTTCACTGTAGTTTTCAAAAGCTCTTCAAATGTCACTTCCTCATCACTAGAATCCATATCGAGTTGTACACTTGAGAAGCGGTGACAAGTTTGGCACCTTCTTCCTCGATTCACTTCACGAATCACCATCGGTCAGTGATGACCATTCCTTTCTTTTGTTTCTTTAGAAAGGTGGGACATTCGGCTCTAATATGTCCAAATCCTTCACATTCATGACATTGGACTTTCTTGCCTTGACTCCTTTTCTTGACTTGGATCTTCTTTGGAATCATAAGATCTGCTGATGTCGATCGTTTCCTTGACATGTGACCTTGACTTTGGATCAATTCTCGATCGGTTTGTTGAGCTGTCTTCCAAGCATGGCTATAGCTTGGATATCTTCTCCTCATCTTCCTCCTTGCATCCCTCTTGAATTGGATACAAGTGTTATGCTTTTGTTCTTCTTGTCAGCAGTTTCACGATTCCCATCTCAAAGTCATAAGAGATCCTATCGGTTCTTCACCTTCAAGGTCTTGATGTCTGAGCCTCCTCTATTGCGGTGACTTTCATTGCAAATCTCTTAGCAAGGATCGAGAATCTTTCTCACGACTCTTTGACATCTTTTCACCAAGTGCTCCTAAGGCATTGGCAATTTCAAAATATTCATGTGAAATTCATGAATATTCTCATCTTCCTTCATCTTCAAATTCTCAAATTTGGTAGTGAGCATCTGAAGTCTTGACATCTTCACCTTGGATGTTCCCTCATGAGTAGTTACGAGTGTCCCAAACATCCTTGGCATCACATTGATGAACCGATCTGAAGATATTCTGTCAATACCATTGAGCAGAGCATTCAATGCTTTAGAGTTCCCTAGAGATAGCTCTTCTTCCTCTTTGCTCCATTCCTCCTCGGGTTTCAAGGCAGTAGTGCCATCTTTCTCAAGCTTGGTGGGATGTTTCCATCCTTTATCGTGACTCTCCAGCTTTAATGTCCACTATCTTAAGAAGGCAACCATCGAGGTTTCCGGTAATCATAATTAGACCCATCGAATAGGTGGTCTTCCTCCAAATCCTCCTTCTTTATCCATTCGCGAAACTATTATCCTAGATCTCACCGAAATAACAAGCGGGTGCGCTCGATGCCAATTGAAATTCTGGCGGCGGATACTTGATGTCACGAGAATGTTATGACACGATGTCGACACTATGTTAACAATTCACCGATGCATCTGAAGCGATAAATAACACAATAAGTTGTTCACCCATTCGGTTCAACAAACCTACATCAGGGGCTACCAAGCCGAGGAAATTCACTATTAGTAGAATTAATTCGAGAATAAACCACCGGTTTATCTCCTTCACTTAAAACCTACCCAATGCAACTTCAACCTAAGTCCTACTTAGATCCGAGTACCCACTCACTCCCCTCAATCACGCGGTGATATCAACCTATTGACTAATTGAATTGTGAAGACACACTTCAATAAAATATCTTGATCTTGCTTCACGACTTCAATCAAGAGACAAACACTCGTGCTTTAAAGCTTTGAGTGATAAACTACCCTTACAACAAATCCTAGTCCAATGCACTTATCAATTGATAGTTGCTTGGCTCACGAAGAAACTAAATTACACAATACCAAGCTGTTAAAATCCTAACGATACACAAAACAAGCTGCTATCTCTTCAATACATTCAAAGTGCGACGGATGTAAGGGTTCTTTTCCTTTTATAGAAGCGATCCGAAACTTGATTTTGGGCTTCCATAAAGATAGCTAGGGTTCACTTAATTTAATCCTAAAAACATGGTCTTTTCAACAACCAATTTAGGTTTAATTAAGTTTAACCTAGCAGCCACGTGACATGCTTTCTAATAACGGAAAAACAATATTTAGCAGCTCAACAAACTTCGAAAAATCTCAGGAACAAGCAGTTCTGCGAGCAGAATGTCACCTGAATGTCATAACATACATTATGACATCGTATTTTCTGCAATTTCCGGCATAACTTTAGCTTCGGTTAGCTGTCTTTTAACATCCTTAGCAGGTAGGATTTATCTTCAATCTCTGAATGTCATAACATCTATCATGACATTGCTAAATCCTAGTTTTACCAAAATTAATGCCAACCTAAAAACACTAACAATATCTATTGCAAGAAGTAAGAGGAACTTATATATGAGATGTTCAGAACATCTTAAAGATCACTCTGAAGAAAACATCATAGATTGAAGCTAATCAAAAAGTGAATATGGGAAAAGCAAAGTCGAAATCAGAAGAAGATCTTCAGATACATGATGCTAAACCATAAGAAGAAAGTCTCAAAGAAACAGATTCCTTGAGTTAGAATTCTTGAAGCAGAGTCAATCAAGCATTGTAAGAATAAGATTATCTGGAATAAAGTGTCAAAACATATGTCTTAATAATGAGGCACTCCGAATAAGTATGGTCTGATCATCACCTTTGGGAAAGATGATACACTCTTAAGAGTTTGCTGAAGTAGGATGTCTAGATGAAGAATATCAACGAAGATCTCAGAATTTCTAAGGTATGTCCTCTTTCATTATCTTCTATAGTATCTCTTATAAAATTGCATCTGACCAAAACTCCTGATAGAAGTTAAGATTGTTTTGTTGAATTGGAGTCAAATCATTCAGTCACTTGTCAGGGTCAAATCTGCTATATTTATTTGTCTCTAGACCTATAGGATCTCTGTTTAGTACTCTGATCCATTTGGAGACTGACTTGCTTTATTCCTTTTTCTTGTTAGGCTTGTCTTCCTTATGTATGTAATCAACATCATCCATACCGTCTAGTACTATCTTTATCTCTCTTTAATGCATCATCTATATATATTTGGTGTTTATCACACTCCACCTATGCTATTCACAAGCAGTCATTGTTTTTTGAATTGATTATTCATGACTAGTTGTTTTCTATTTGTTATCTTGGGAACAATTGTTTCATATTATAGTCATTTACGTCAGGAAAATCGTTTCTCTTGTCAGTCACGTCTTCTCACTTCTTTATATACATCGTGTTAATCTAATTTCTACTCAACATTTCATTTCTCATTCAACATGACTTCAAGAACTTCTCATGAAGATGATAATTCTTTGGTGTTGGTCCGAATTTTCATATCATCATTCATTTTCAAAATTGGAATCACTATCTCTCCTTACTAAAAGGACCTATCTATCCAACTCTTGTAAAGAATTTTTTGGAAAAATGCTTATTAGTTTGCATGGTATCTCAATCTCATGAAACATTTATGGTAGGATGTTTCTTCACTCCTGAATGCATTGCTGAAATAATGAATTGTCCACGCATGGGAATCATTATTTGTCGTGTCTCTCTCGATAGCATCTCTAATTCTAAAATTATTTTTATCTTTGACGAATCATATGGATTCGACTATACTAACCCTGAAAATCTTAAGCCTAGTGCAAAAGACTGGTATCGCTTTATCTTAACTAATCTTTGTCCTCGTGGTACTAACAAAAATCTTCTAACAAATGATGACAAGATTCTAATTTTCTATCTGCTCAAACGTATTCCAATTAATCTACCCCAAGTTATATTCAATCATCTTAAAAGTTTTATTGCTTCTTCTAAAAATTTGAACAAAGCATTTATTCCTTATGGAAGAATCCTGTCAGAGTTATTCATTCAAAATGAGATTGTGAGAATTCTTCGAAGGGTTCATAATGATCCAACTAGTGTGTTACAATAAGAGGAATGTAATACCTTTGATGATTAGTGGTTCAACTAAGTTTTTTATTTCTGTTTGTAATGATCTTAAAAAAGCAATTACCTTTATTCTAGTGATAAGCCATCAATCTAGGATGTATGAGAATATACTTATGTAATGATTGTTTATTAATGAATAAATTTTACTTCCTTGTCATAACTCTGCTATGAAGTCTAACTTTTTGATGACATATAAATGATTTTGTTATAACTGGTTAATATATATATGAAACATCATGCATTTACCACTAACGTATGCTTATCTATTGATAATCAACCAAGGAACTCTAAACCAGTTCACTAGGCATCCTAACTAGGTTAAGAAGTAAATATGCAAGCTATCTGAGTGAGAGAGCTAAAGGAATATAAAATCTAAAGTTGAGAGAATATTCAACCTCTTTGCCACTTCCAGAATCACTGTTGTGGAGGTTGTTAAGCAGAAGCAAGACAACTTGAAAGAATTCATGCCTTCTAATTTATTGCTAAGAAGCTAAAGGAAGAAGAAGTCGAGGCTCTTCAGGATGCTGCTGAAGCAGAAAAGATTAAAGAAGAGGAAGAAGAAATTTCTTTTACCACAGTGGTAAGTGCTTGATCCAGGTTTACGTGGTAAGCACTTGATCACGACTAAAGGATGTAGAAGATGCAAGAGTCCAGGGTGAAAAGGACAGATTGGCTGCTGAAGTAGAATGGGGAAAATGAAGCCTCTCAAGTTGCTCTAGCTGAGCCATTAACTCAACAACAAATCAAAAGCATCAATTCCACTCTAAAAGAGATGTGAAGAAAATTATAGCTGAACAAAAGACTGTTAATGAAAATGTTTAGAACATATTGACTCTGACTCTTCAGAGATGACTGGACTAGATCCCTCTCCTTCTAATCCTTAAACCTGATGTTTTCGAATCATTCTCATGTTTTCCTTTCAACAAGAACCTTTTGTTTTGGTGTTCTTCTGAAAGTCATTTCTTTTATTTATGTGTTTTAAAGTATCACTTTTTGATTATGACAAAAAAGGGGGGTAGTTAAAGAAGTAATTTTATTCTAAATGATCAAATCCTCTGAAAAATGCTGCTTACATTTCTAACCAAATATAAACTGTTGTTTCTTGGTAGAATTGTGTTGCTTTTCTTTTTCAGGATTTTTCAAGAATCTGAAGAAAGTTTGTGCATCTGACTCCTTACACTAGACTCTGAAAGAGTTAGTCCAAAGTCAAATTCTAATTGGATATTCTGGAACTTGTCTGAGTGACATTAAAGTTCAAGCTCTCAGTTGAGAAATTGTGTCTTCAAGAATCAAGAATATTAAGATATTTCTTATGATCTGTTGGAACCTGGGGGAGTTGCTTCTCAAATGGTCCTTAGTTAGAAGTTATGATCTTTCACCAAGTCTTTGATTTAGGGGGAGTTTTCATGTAAAGGTTAAGTAGTCCTTACCTTTTTATTGTTTAACTTTCTTCTGATATTATGCAAAATTGTGTCATAAAAATACATAGTTTTGTCATCATCAAAAAGGGGGAGATTGTTAGAACAAGATTTGGTTCTACAATTATGTCTCTGAGTTTTGATGTTAACAAAGAGTATGTTTGAGTGAACAATTTTTGTTACTCTAATGTTTGTCATATTTTTAAGATAAATAAATGTGTTACTTCGATGAATGGTGTGGCCAAGACATTAGAAGATAATACATACTGCTTCTAGCTTCAAAGGTTCTGTTGAATGAGTAGCAAAGAAAAGCTTCAAAAGGATCTGAAGTTACTTTGATACGTTCGTCTGAAGAAACCAGTCAGAAGATCTATAGACAAAAGTGTGACTTATGTAAAGATGCTGAAGACTCTAGTTTCAGAAGACAAAGGGTTCTGAAGGCCAAGTGATTAAAGACTCTGAAGACATGGCTCTAAAGATTCGAAAGGCTTGAAGTTATTCTGAACTTTGGTTACGATGCAAAGGGTTCTAAAGACCAAGTGTTGAAGACTCTAAAGAATGTGATTTTGAAGATTCCAAGACTTGAAGTTCTTCTGAACTTAGGTTACAATACAAGGTTGCAATACCAAGTGTTGAAGACTCTGAAGAATGTGATTAAAGATTCCAACTTGAAGTTCCTTCTAACTTTGGTTACGATACAAGGTTCCTCAAAACCAAGTGCTGAAGTTTCTGAAGAGGAAGATCTGAAGACTCTGAAAACTTAAAGTTTTGATCAACTAGACGTTAGGATCTCCACTTCCAAACTCACGCTCGCAGAAGCCTCTGAAGTGCCGAAGTAAAGAAAATAATGTTAACGTGGTAGAAATAGTACATAGTACAAAACAGTTTTATTCCACTATCTAGCTACTAGCGTAAAGTATGGAGTACAAAAGGACATGAAAGTACTATTTTATAACGACTCTCTTTTCAAATGGCCAGATATATTTTAGCTGGTATAAAAGAAACGTATAATCGTTTGAGAAGTAGTTTCCACATATCACAATGTAACAATAATGAAAGTCATTATTGAACATAAACAACAAGATTATCAATCAAGTATCAACATCAAGATAAACATGAATAAAATGTTATCTTGAATTATGTTAATTGATAACTCAAACAAGACATCATTGATTCACATTGTGCTCAAATTTACATGCTGCAAAGAAGTCTTTTGAAGATGCAGAAGAAAAAGAATAAGATCAAGAAAGTGTCAACTTGTAAATCCACACAATGATGCGTTACTTCATGATATTTGAGAACAAGGGTTGTTGTCTAGAATGTTCCAAGGAGAATCAATATAAAAAAGCTTTTCTCCATGTCATATCAAGATCAACGAGCTGTCTGAAGCTTTCGAAGAAGAGGACTTTAGTTATTCAAGTGCTCTGGCCCGTTGCCCGGGAAGAAACAACTTGAAGAAAAGATCACATGATGGAAGACAAAATACAAATGTAATATCCTTAGAGTGTATTAGGATCTTCTTATTTACTTAATTGAGTTTACAACTCCTTGTATAGAAGCCCCTTACTGTAATCAAACATTGTAAAACAAACGGTTGTTTGTTCCTCAGAGGACCAGTTAGGTCAGAAGCTCTGAGAAAATTAAGAAGGTATCTTAGTGGGAAATCCAATCAGAAGATCTGGGTGATCCGATTCTGATTAGGTCAATGATTGCTATATCCTTTTAGATTCCTGAACATATCATTGAGATTCCTTGAGAGAGAAAGTGAAGCTCAGAAGCTCAAGAAGACAGTGGTTGCTGGTCATTGTAGGAAATCCTATCAGAAGATCAAGTGTGATCAGATTCTGGTTAGGTAAGTGAACGTTATATCTCTCTAGATCACTGAATATGTCAATATACATTAGTCACTGGCTTTTGGCTCGTGCAATTGTAATCAGATCAATATAGTGGATTAAGACCTTGAGTTCAAGGAGAAATCACCTCGGAAGGGTGGACTGGAGTAGCTTAAGGTTATCAAGTGAACCCGGATAAAATCACGTGTTCTTTACTTTTGCTTATGCCTTCTAGTTTATATTTCTACATCCTGTTAGAAGCATTAATTAGAACCAATTACAAGAAGTGATCTTACAAGCAAATGTTTAGAAGCATGAATCAACGTGAAGCTGCATAAAAATATTATCAAGTGAAAGCCCAATTCAAACCCCCCGTTCTTGTGTTTTCTTCACACCTTCAGAGAGTCTCCCCATTGTGTGGTCTTAAGAGGGGTTGTGGTTTTGAAAGAGCTCGTTTGAGGTGGAGGAGTGCTTGTCCGCATTCCTTAGTCCATTTGAACACTTCCTCCTTGAGAAGAAGTTTGAGAAGGGGAAGTACATGTTGGGCGTACGTTTCCATGAAGAGGGATAACGGGTTGAGCATCTCGTTTAGGGGTTGAATTAATTTCTTCGAGTTTGGTTCTGGGAATTCGTAGAAGGCCCTACATTTGTCGGGGTTTGTTTCGATTTATCAATTTGTTTGGTAGAATCCGAGGAACTTACCTACTAAAATGTCGAAGGTGCACTTTTCCAGATTGAACCTCATCTTGCATCTCCTCTCCTGTTCGAATAATATCTTTTGGTGGAACGTATGGTCAGATTCTTCTTTGGGATTTATGATCATGTCGTCCATATAGACTTCGAGCATGTCTCTAATTTCTTCTCGGAAGACTTTGTTCATCATTCGGTTGTATATAGTGTCGGTGTTTTTCAAGTCGAAGGGTATTACGTTATAGTAGTAGTTGCTCGACTCAGTCATGAAGGTTGTGTATTTTTTGTCACCTTTTCCATGGATGAGGATATTGTTGTACCCTGATTACGCATCCATAAAAGATAGTAATTTAAATCCAACATGATTATCAACTAGTTTATCTATGTTATGTAAAGGATAAGCATATTTAGGGAAAGCCTTGTTCAGATCGGTATAATCAACACATATTCTCCATTTTATATTATAGTTTTTCACATGTACAACGTTTGAAAGCCAGGTTGTGTACTGGGCCTCTGAAATAAAATTTGTCTCTAGGAGGTCTTTTACAACATTTTCAACAACCTCTGCTTTCTTGGGAGACTGCATATGTCTATGTTGCATTACATCCCTAGAAGCAGAGTTTATGGTAAGCTGGAGGCAAGCCACTTTGGGGTCCAATCTAGGCATCTCAGCGACACTCCACACGAATAGGCCAACATTCTCTCTTAAGCAAGCTTTCAGCTGCTTCCTTGTGAGGTCGGGGAGGCTAGGGCCAACCTTAACTCCTTTATTTGGGTTGTTCCCAAGGAGGATAACTTTGAACTTGCCGTCTAGGATGAGGAACTTATGATTGGGAGACTCCTCATTGTTATCTGGTGCTGAGGAGTTTCCCGCTTCCAGTTGAGCTTATCTTTCTTTCTTATTTCACTATTTCACGTCTTCTTTGGTGATCACGCCAAGGCGATGGAGTCGACGTGAGGCATTGGCCTTGCTCCTCCAAGCTGGGTCGTCTTGACTGTCGAGTGTTCGAGTGGCACATTCATGGTGTAATTTCCTTTGAGGCCGTATAAAAGCATCTCCTTGCAACTTCTATATCCTCGTGAAAAGTGGCTACGAGACCATTGGGCGTGTAACACTTCATCTTCAAATGAACGATGGAGATCATGATGATTAGTTTGGTCAGAGTTAGCCTTCCTAGTATGCATTGGTATATAGATGGGAAGTATATCACCATGCATTGAACTTTGACCGATCTAGCGTTCTCATTGCTCAAAAGTGACAATCGATTCAACATAATCCCACAACTTAGTAATCGCATTGTTGAAGCCTAGAAGATTAGAGCCCATGTGTGGTGTCATATTTTTTGTCGAGCTGCAAGGCCGGGAATAACTGAGAGTACATGGTGTCGACTGAGCTTCCTTGGTCGACTAGTATGTGGCGTACGTCAAAGATCGTCATTCGTGCTCTCACGAGCTATGGGATATTGGAGTTGGGGAATCAACCCAGAATTTCCCAGTGTAGAAGTTGATAGGGATTGCGTTTCCATGGCACTTATCGAGGGTAGTATTTTGGCTTGAGCTTGCATCAATGAGCTCCTCGAATTTTCTTTTTACAAAACCTACAGTGAAGGGGAATTCGGCCTCGTCGGGGACGTAGATGTCCTCATGTCAGAAGATACACACGACAATCTTCCAGGGCCAACCCAAATCCAGGACGAGTGAGACAAGGGATTTAGGCCTCTTATTTAGAGCCTTTAAAATGGGCCTCATATTTAAAAAAATGAACATCTAAATATGTATAAGTATCACACTTTCCAATATTATATCATGAATAAAATAGGCACATCGACAAAAGCTTTAGTTTAAAGAACTTTTTGTACGAGTTCAAATCTTAGCTATATGATTTTGCTCTTTATAAAATATTTTTCACTTTTGTAACTAAGATTCTTACACTATTTTGAAATTGATTAAATGTTTAAGTTCTATAATCTTTTAAGCAATCTAAATTAACAATAGTGAAAAAGTTAGTTTAATTTTTAGTTAAATATTATTTTAAAAATAAAATAATGAAAAAGTTGATTTAATTTTAGTTATATTATTTTTAAAATTAAAAATGAAAAGTTGGTTTAATTTTTAGTCAAATATTATGTTTAAAATTAAATAATGAAATAGTTTGTTTTTAATTAAATAATATTTTTAAAATCAAAATAATAAAATTGTTGGTTTAACTTTAGTTAATTAGCCATGCTCTTAGTTTTGGGAGTGGAAAATATTTTATAAATAACAAAACCAATGAGAAAAAGAATATACAATGATAATTTAAATTATTTTACACAATCAATTAATAAAAGATGTGTATTTCATCAAATCACATTTTGTTTTTAAATAATAATATGACATGACAAATATAAGAATTTTGATATGTTGTATGTGTAAAATTGTTTCGTAGTCGTGTAGTACCATTAAATTATATATATATATATATATATATATATATATATATATATATATATATATATATATATATATATATATATATATATATATATATATATATATATATATATATATATATATAATTTAATTTTAATTAAATACTATTTTTTAAACATTTTGAATTAAATTTCGACTTAGGCCTCAAAATACATTGGACCGGCCTTGTGATATGTAGGTTGGCGGTGTTGTTAGAGAGTGGCATTTCCTCTTCGACCTTCTTTGTTTCCCAAGCGTCTTGACGAGGAGTTTTTCTTTTCTTATATTGTTTCAGGTGTTCGTCCTTGATAAGGATCTCAATTGCATCCTTGAGGTGGATGCACTCTTTAGTAACGTGTTTGTGGCTCTTATGGAACCAGTAATACTTGAAATTTTCCGCGGTAGGTTTGTGAGGTGTTTTCCTGGGAAAACAGACTCCGGTCTGAAAGAATTCTGAGTTTGCATACTCTAATAGAGTATGCTCGCATGAAGTAACCAGTAGTGTGTACTCGACGAAACAACCATCATGTCCTTTGTATTCTCGAGACTAGCGAGGCTTATTGTAACACCCTTATAAAACCCAACGAATATTAAAAATAATAATTCAGAGTATCTCATCAAAAGGGAGTCACATATTCATACAAAACATCATACAAACAAATCATATCCTGCTACGTCTTACGGATAAAATTTAAGCATTTATCTCTTTGAAACCATCATCTCAAAATTTCATCACATCGCAGCGGAATATTGTCTCAAAACATCTTTATTAAATAATTCAGAAATCAAATGTCATCACACTTCATAGTTTATAAGTTAGACTTTAAAACATCTTTCAAAACCAAATAAATCATTCTCAACACCTCATTTCAAAAATGAACATGTAAATTCAATTCAAACGATCTCAAATACCTCAATGTTACATATTAGAGCAAGACTCTCTTTATTTGAAATAAAATAACTAAAAGACTCCATAAAGCTATCTTCGAGCTTATACGTCTATTCCTGATTACCTAAAAGTTACTCACGTATAAAGATAACATTTCCAACCAGAAAGGGTGAGTAATCATAACCATTATAAAAGACATAAGAAATAAATATAGTAGTTATAAACACATTAGCCATAAATCACATATCATTGGAACTTCATATTATACTCACACATTCACTTTATTATTCATTTATAGCATCATTATATTATCAATAACCAACCATTATTAATTCATAAAATCACAAAGCATCATGTAATCACATATTATGCAATGTCACAAAATTTTTATTGAAACTTTATTAGACTCATGCATGTGATACAAAACTATAATTATTTTAAAACATATTAACGTATATATATGTCACTATTATCTTTATCTTTAATTAAATATAATTAATTTGTACAATTGTCTTATTGGTGGATCGAACTCGGTAGAAACAAAATATGTTCCCTTACATGAACCAAATCCCCAAATTAGTACCGCGAAAACGAAAAATTTCTCCCCCCAAACTCATACCGCAGAAACGAAAAGTCTACCCCAAAATCACCAAAATCCTTGCTTCACGATTCTCACGATTCTTCCTCTCTCATGAACCGGGTAACCTAACCCTTTCTTCCCACTACCTATACGCATGATTCGCTCTCTCAACCAAGAGCTTCGCTACCCTAATAAGTGATTCCTTTCACTAAGAGGTATTTTTCCCTATTATACGAGCTTTCATGAAATCTCCTTCAACTTTCCCTCTTTTTTAACCTAAGAATCTAACCTTTCTTCTTGGTTTTTTTACAAACATATTTGATTAACCTTGCTGAAACAACTCAGTAGCTGAGACAACCAAGGCTATTATATTGTGAGAGAGCTCGATTTATCTGGATAAAAAGATAACTATTTGGAGTATTTAAAGTTAGTGTAATGTGAGCATTATAAGTGTTTTTCATGTATTCTGACTAATGATAGGATAAAATAAAGTGATTTGAGTTAGATATTCTGCTACTCTTTGAAACTTGGTTGCTACTATTGAGACTATTCAAATTCTATTTTATTTATGACATGTAATCACAACTCACTTGTTTAAACTTTAGAACACTAACTATAATTGTGTGGTGGGTTAAGTCTTTTTTTATCCTTTTAAACTTCCTGTAATATTAGTAAATTATTCACATCTCAATTTTAGGATATAAGATGTGAATGGAACTAATTGGTAAAGAGAGGTTTTTTATAATTTTGCCTCTTATTCAAAGATTTTTATAAGACTTGAATGGAACTATATATTAGTTATAATTATAGTATCTAGATATTCTTTACTTGACCACCGATATTCCTTAGCACTTTGCAATGATATAACCTCACAAGTCTCATTGTTTTTGGTTTCCGAAAAAATGGTATTCTATTTAAAAAATTTCTAAGTGAATATTAAACTATGCTACTTTATTAATATTCTCAAACTCTTTTTTATTTGGTTTAGTGTCAAAGTAATGAAGATAAAGAACCACCGACTCATGCTGAAATGTTCTTTGCTACAAGACAAAGTAGGAAGGGAAAAGATTTAGATCACGAAATCAACCATGTGATTGTAAGTTATTGGTTTTAGGTGTTATTGTTGTGAGTTTATGATCTTATTGGTTTGAAAATTAGGACATATCACAAACATGTGTGTTTTGGTAATAGAACCTAACTTTTGCTAGTTAAATGTGAAAAAGTAGTTTTAGGTACAAGGCATGCATATTATATTAGGAGTTATTTGGTGACATTATATGAATAATACTCAGTTGTAGTTAGACCATACTAATGAAACTACATTGACACTTTGTTGATGGTTTTTCCTTTATGTAGAATAGTATTGACTACAACTGAAATTGCTTTTATCTTTCTATACTGTTATGATATATTGTAGTAAAGCTTTTCTTAAGGTTGCAATATTTTGATTGTTTTGTTGTTTGCCTTTTATTTACTGCAACTATTTTATGTATGCTAGATAAAACTTAGAGACCTGATTGAAAATCAAGGACAATTTTTTTCAGAAGCTTTTGAAAGCGTATTGGAAAAACAAAAACCTGGGAGATTGCGTTGCCATGGAAGAACCTCAACACCAACTCTCTTGAAAAGAAATGAAGAAATTGCAAAACTTAAAAGAGAGCATGCTAATGAGGTCAGACAATTTAATGATAGGATACAAGAGATGGAGGAGAAAAGTCGTCAAGATAAGGAAGAGACGAATAGAAAAATTCAACTTCTTCTTAAGACTGTTTTGAATCATAACACCTTAGAGTTGGATATAGAGGCTCTGACAGCTTTGATATCTCCTCCTGATTGATGCTAACATGTCTTACGTTCTTCTACATCAACACATGCTCCAACTAATGGTCAAGTAATATTGAATTTTTGTATGCTTTAAATTATAATTTTAGAGCCTAGAGATAACAATCTTATTCAAATTATAATCTTGTTTTAAAATTTATATACTAAAGATGTTATTTTGAACATTTAAAATAATTTTAAAATTTATATATTATTAATAATATTATATAAAAAAATGTGTGAATGATATTTATAGGTTTAAAAAATTAAAATTAATTTTAATTAAAAACATCATTTATTGCAACGGTTTTGAATTGTTGTTGTATCTTTGAAGAAGAAATTAAGAGATGAATCTACCAGAACGGCCTGCAAATTACTACGTCTAAACATCGTTGTTAAATTCCATAAGGCAACCGTTCTCTAAAATAGTTTAATTGCAATGACTGTTATATGAAAACGGTTTGAAACCATTGCTATTTTAAACTGTTCTAAAAAAATCAACATCAACGGCTCTTTGAAAGCGTTGTCGTTGAAAACCGTTCCTAAAGGCAACAACAACACCTAAGGTTACCACGACCTAAAAATTGTTTTGGTAGGAAGCGCCAACGATTTTTCAACTATTGCAACGGTTTTCAATCGGTGTTGTATAGTTGAAACGTTGTAGTGTGCGACACAATGTCCTGCAACCATCAGAGCTACATACTATTATAGGCCATTAATGCATGATGCAAAACATCTCGATAACAACATAACCACGGCTAGTCAAAACACATAATCATTCATTTAATTATCATAACATCATTACATAGATCATATATACACATGGCAACATCCCAACATCATCAAATCATCACCGCAACAACATGGTATTACCATAGTATCATTAATGCATCAAACAACACATCACCATAATCTATCATAGAGAGTCTTATTTCATCTTAGTATAGGCACAAGAAATCTACATCCTTTTACTCATTCTATTCCACCTAGTTATATTTCACCGCATTAGCTTTTTAACGCTCAAACGGCGTCAAACGGTTTCGAGACTCGAGTTACCACACTTTAAAAATCCTCGATGTTCATCGCTGGTGCTCACCCAATGAAGTAGGATGCTCACCGAGGCTTTCCCAACGACATGGGAACGGCTCCTTCCCATACAAATTCCGGAGTGTTGTTTTTCTCTTACTCCCTTCGCCCGACGAAGATAACAACTCTCCCGCGAGACCACTCTTGCCTCCCATTCGTTCGGTGAAGCTGGGGCATGTCATTGGATTCCATACAAAGTTTTAGGGGCTATTGGCTCACCAAGCGAAGCAAGGAACAAGACTTCCTGTTGCGATCTCAACACTACACCAGTCCCAATTTCTTTCGATTTCCTCATATTCTGATCTCAATTCATCATAAATACTCATGTTTTCATCATATAATATCAACACATCATAACATACATCTTAAGCATCAATTCATTATTATTGAATGATATAGACTATAATTATACTATTACATTTTTCCACTAACATCTCTTTCTTTTCTTGGTAGGAATATGTTCTACTCGTCTCTTAACAACGTGCATGGTTGTATTGATCCAAATACCCTCATTATGATCATTTCTAATACATGATTCATTCTCATTTTGATCATTTCTGGTAAAAGATTCAATGTCAACACCAATATCACCTTGATCTCCAATATTTTCATCAATTACTTTGTTAGATAAAAGCACTATAGACCACTTCGTACTTGTCATATCAGTGACATAGAACACTTGTTTAGCTTGAGAGGCTAGAATGAAAGGCTCATATTTGTACCCCACCCTATTAAGATCCACATGCCAAAATCCTGACTTATCCATTTGTATGCCCTTATTATTTTCAACCCACTTGCAACCAAATATAGGAATCAAACTTCGTAATCAAACACCCAAATGCGCCGATAACCCCAAAATATGAGATTTGCAAATTTCGAGTTTAAGTCCTTCACACTTGATATGTGGATTGCTTCAGCTATCAAGGTGACACCACTATTTTGCATAGTACTTTTATCATCCTGTTCTTTGGTATAAAATATGTATCCATTAATTACATATGCGCTATAAGAAAACACAACCAAACTTGAACCATATGCTAAACATCTCAACCTTTCTGTTACTGAAGCGGGATCTGAACGATAATTTGAATAAATATGTTCCTTAAACAATGGTGTGAAACTTCGAATTTAAACCTCGGAGAACACCCTTGTGCATTTCAACATACGGCTCAACCTCAATCTCATTGTGCAAAACATACAAATGGACTTGATCCGTTCGACCCTTGATCTTATCCAACTTTATTTCCAATTAGCTTTTTACATTTTTCTCAACAATATGAGATTTGGGAGTCCAATTGATCGAACATTTGATAGATATTCAAGACAAAACTCAACCTTCTTCAATAATGTATCGTTCGGCAATACAACTCTCTGGTCTACTTTGATTTTTCACATACCCTTTTAATATTTTTATATAACGTTCAGCAGGATACATCCATCTCATATAAGCTGGTCCGCACAATTGTGTCTCTTTCACAAGATGAACGACAAGATGAAACATTATGTCAAAAAACGAGGGAGGAAAATATATTTCAAGATCACACAAAGTAACAACCATTTCTTTTTGCAATGTTGGTAAGATCGCAGGGTCGATCACCTTACTGCAAATTAACTTGAAGTAAAAACACAATTTAGTTATTGCGCTTCTTACTTTTTCTGGAAGAATAGAACTTATACCTATTGGTAGAAAATGTTTCATTATAACATGGCAATCATGCGTCTTTAAACTCTTTAACTTGAGGTCTTTCATAGACACAAATCTTCTAATATCTAATGAGTAGCCTTCTGGAACTTTAACTTCACTTAGGAACTTACACAATACTTTCTTCTCCTTTCTAGATAGAGTGTAAAGAACAGGTGGTAGATATGTTCGTCTTCCTTTCTTCATAGGTCCCAATTCAGTTCTCATTCCCATGTTTACCATGTCCTTCCTTACTTTAAGGTCATCCTTAGACTTTCCTTGTATATTGAGTAACGTACCAATAACACTGTCAAATACATTTTTTTCAATATGCATAACATCGAGTAAATGTTTTACGTACAACGACTTCCAATAGAGCACAACATCTTTTTAGCCTCATACGTTCGATTGTGAAGAACATTATCCTCTGGTAGCATATCTTTCATAAGGGCTAATAACTCTGTGAAACTTTTATCCAACCATCCATTGCCCGCCTTTAAGTTGTACAACTTTAATACCGCAGACAATCTTGTGAATTTTGTACAAACATTATAACACGGTTTCTCTGCATCGTTTAACAATCTCTCTAACATTTTGAGACAATCCTTAAGATCTTCTTCAAGCGCTTCTGCAATCTCTTCGACTCGACCATGATCGTATGTATCTGTGCAATTTTCGTTTGAAGCATAGGTCGTATTATACCCCGATTCAACATTCCCTTTACTTTTCTCACCATGAAAATTCCAACATGTATAACTTTTATGAATTCCATACCGTATTAAATGTGATGCCAATTGAACCACGTCAACCCGACTCCATAAAAGCAACCAAGCAAGGACATGTCATTCGACTGGGGTCTTTGGCATGCGCAACAAAAAACTTAACGAATTCTGATACCCCATTCTCGTACTCTTTCGACAATCGATTGGAATACATCCATGTCTTATCCATGGTTTTTAAATAAAAACAACTAATTATGGCACAAAATGGTATAATGTGTTTCACAAAGCATAAAGTATACGGAATGGATTCGGAGCAAGAAAACAAAACATATTCACGTAATTTCAGACAAATTCATCACAGTACCTCTAATTTGAGGAAGAAATTTACCTCGGATTTATCGAACAACAATGTCGAGAAGTTGAAACGAGAAGATCAAACTCACAGAAACACAGGGAATGAGCACTGTACATATAAAACAACATCAAGGATAAGTCATAACATATAAAACAATTCAAGAAACGTCAATATTAAAATAAATTCACCGCACGGGTCTCTGACTAGTTTATTTTAATTATATAAGTTCTAAATTAAATTAGGGGTGGACAAGAATTGCTATCAAAATGACACGCCAATGCAAAGGTAGAGTTGGGACTAGGGTTGTTATGATGAAAATTTTGAATTTATATTTAGTGGATAAGAGTTAAATTAAATTAAATAAATAAATAAAATTATATTATTAATAAAAGATTGCATAAAGTCATAAAAATTAATTATACTTTACTCCCTAATGATTTTTTAATTAAGAAGAAAAAACTTTTCAACCCATTGATCTTATTATAAGAAAAAGTATATTATTATTGATTATGTTCTAATAGAATTAAGGAGTAGAAAAATTAAAAAGATAAAGAAAAACTTATATTTTAAATGTGTAAAAATACCATTAATATGTATGAAAAATAGTTTTTTATTTAGTAGCATGTTGTAATAAATTTTATGGTAAGAGGTTATCAAAACGTTTTTAAAAATAAATATAATAAGATTATACTAGATCTCCGACCCGTGCTTCGCACAAATATATTAAAAATAAAATTATATTTTTTTTTATAACAGTTGATTTAATCTTTTTATTTGAATATAAAATTATTTTGTAGATCATTTAGATTATATTTGCAATTATATTATTAATTTTTTAATGTGAAAGACAATAAATTAGAAAAAGAAATATTATTTAGTCAATAATATGTGAGATTAAATTACACATATTTATATTTATCTACTTACATAGACATATTATCTAGACCTTTATTTATATAAAAATTTATAAAAATATTATCTAGACCTTTATTTATATAAAAATTTATAAAAATTTAATTTATAGTATTTGGAGGCTATGTATATAACTTGTGTGTTGCACAAGTTTTATTATAATATATTTATATGATTTTTTTTGTTACAAGAAGGGCTGAAGCCCGAGAAAGGAGAACTACACAAACACGAAGCGGAAATAGGATCCCAAAGAGATCTAGATCTAACAAAGCCGAATAAATGAGGTGCGTGGAAAAATTATAGAAGGATTCACGAATGCAAATATCATGCTTGGCTAGCGTCACCAGTTGTTACCTCTCGATAAGTATGCATAAACTTCACTTCTACATCGTGACCATGAAGCTTCCTGATTCTGGCAATTAAATTGCTACTCGTATTGTTAATGATGTCGCCACTTGATATATCCTGAATAACTTGTTGAGGATCTCTCTCAACAATGATGTTATTAAACCCCATCCTATAGGCAAGTTGAAGCCCTTCCTAAACACCCCACACCACATACACATTACAAACTCAAGTGATTTCAAAACCTCCAAGCCACTCACCTGAATCACCTCTTATAATGCCACCATATCCAGCTTTACTCTAAGAATCTCTAGCTCCATCAAAGTTGATCTTAACACATCCTAAATTTTTCCGTTCAATGAGAAAATATAAATAAAAATTGATGACATTAATGTATGATCGTAAAAAAATTATAATCTCAATTAAAATCCCAATAAAATAAGAAAAAATATATTTTTTAAACTCAAGCTTAGATATTTTAATAGAGAGGTGGATAAATTTCAGAGGTGACATGAGTAGGATCATACAAAGTCATAAGATACATTTTTTATTAACATATTTATTTTATTTTTTAAAATAATAATTTTATAAATATTTTAAAATCAATTAGATACATATTTTAATTAAATTTTGTTTTATCATTGTCATGTATAAAGTGAATCACAAATACCTTTATTCTCAATAAAATATTGACAAATTATATATTTATTGTATAATTAGATTCTTCTCACATCATTTTGTTTATTGAAGATCTTTAAACATCTCAAAAACCTCAGACACAAACATCTCAGACACCTGAGGCGGCACCCCAGACATCTCAGGCACCTGAGGCGACACCGCAAACATCTCAGGTACCTCAGACGATACCTCAATTGCACCTGCAGCGCCTCAGAGTTTTGGAGGAGGACCGTCTAATTTATCTTTCTTGCCTATGTACCTGAACCATGTTGCTAGATGTAACACCCCATCTAAATACCCGAATATATTAATTAAATTAATATCTAAATCATCTTTAATCAGAGTTAACATGATATAATTAGGGATGTCACAATTAATAAACAAAGTAAACTTCATTCAAACAGAGCCATGCTACTCGAGGATCAACATTTCAATTAATTTCAATCAAGCTAAGACCATGTCTTACATGGAAAGATACCATAACCAAAACGGAATAAATTCAATCAACATTATTCCCACTAAGTTTTAAATAAATAATAGACCAAGTCTAATTCCTCATCTAACGTTCCCCATTGTTACAATCTAATCGAGAGCATGACACGACACGCGGACTAAGCGATAAGCTCTAGAGCCATCCTCACCGACTCCTCACCGCTAACTTTAATCGAAATGGTAAAGTAAGGGTGAGACTTCTCATAATTAAAGCATATTATAAGCTTCTCAATTAACAATATATTTCAAGCATATTAATCCACCATTTCAACATAACTCCATTCAATACACAATTACAACCATATAATCATCATGCACAACAATCATCAATCGAGAATAGTAACACCGAAAGACATCCTAACATGTTACTATTCCATACAATCAAAATGCGACTCAATGCATGTGGTACCAACACGTGACCAAGTCACCTAACACCGATCCATCATCAACCGGATACGATACCATCGATTCGTCCATAAACACCGGACACGAATCCGGCTAACCACCCATCCTCACTCGGGTATCGGTTATCGGCAATCCAAGTCAAATTCCACACAATGGGAATTAACTTCACCAAAACAATGCAAATGCACGCACATCACTAGCATGCAACATCAACACGGTTATGACCACATCGACATCATAAACCATCATCAACCACAACATGATATCATCAACTATCATGAAATAAATCATTGCAAGCATAAATATGCCAAACATTTACCCTTCATTTGGTAAGACTATCACCAGTAAATACCACAACCACAACAACTGAGATCAACAACTATCAGGCATATACCACCATCAAAACACATGATATCAATACAATCATGAATACACCAATTATCATAAACCGAATCAAAACCCGAAAACATGATATTCCAACCATCATGCATACATCTAACATCGGCATAAACATGCAAACCAATCACCATGATATATCAACCAATCATGCATACATCTAACATCAACATAAACATGCTATTACATCTACACCATACAATACATCCATCAACACAGGATCTCTGCTATATACAATTCGATATGCGTCAGTCAAAAGTCACCTATCTCGGAAATTTGGCTCATTTTCAAAATAATTTCAAGTTTTGGAAAATATTTTCATTTCATAAAATAGAGCATTAAATTTAGGAAATAACGTCCAAAACGGCGCTCAAAACGGACTTACGGTTTGAAAGTTATGAATTTTCAAAGTTTAACATTTTTCAAAAATTAGAAGTGGAACCCGGTTCCTACATATACAGGAACCGGTTCCTGAAAGTTCAATTTTCACGTTTCTGGAAAATTGTATGGGAACCCGGTTCCTACCCATACAGGAACCGGTTCCTGAGTACATTTTTCCAGTTTTTCACAAATTTTCATTGTGGAACCCGGTTCCTCCCCACTGGGAACCGGTTCCCACGTGTTAAAAAGCCATTTTCAGCACTTTTGACAGCATTCTTCCATTTCCAATCAACCTCAAACTTACCCATACGAATTCTAATATGGGAAACACTAAAACACATCCAATTTGCATCATTATCACATCAACCAACATATTTCCATCATTTATTTTCATCTACTGACACTCTAATTATTTTCCATACATATTCAGACACAATCAGACACAATCTGACACAATTAAGTATACACCCATGGAAACCTAGAAATTCTCAAACTAAGGTTTCCTAACATACTTTGATCTATATTATCAAAAATCAAAACCTATAATAAGCAATAATCAATCGAAATCACCCCTTACCTTGTGGGTTCTTGATTCGACACCTTAGGTCTTCTTCCTCCTTTTCTCCTCTTCTCAATTCCACGTCGGTGAGTTTTCTCCAAAAGATCCTTTTTCCTCTTTTCCTTCTTTTATTTCTTTTATTATTCTAACATAATAAAAATAACATAATTAATGTGAGTAGAGTCTTTTACTCCTCACACCCTCACTTTATTCATCACACCACCAATAAACCCACTTCCATTTAATTTAATTGACTTCCAATAATCCAAAATATTAAATATTACATTCCTAATTAAATTAATAATTAAAAATCGTAATTATTTAATAATCGATTTATTTGGGGTGTCACAACTCTCCCCCACTAAAAGAGTTTTCGTCCTCGAAAACACAACTTAGACGAACAGTTCGGGATATGAGTCCTTCATCGACTCTCCGGTTCCATGTAACATTTCCATCTTGGTCCTCCCAAGCTACTCTTACCAATGCGATCTCTTTGACTCGCAACCGTTTCAACTCTTTCTAATCAAAGAGATATTTCAGGCTCTTATGATCACTAATACCTCAAATCGAGAACCATATAAATAATGCCTCCCCAACTTCAAAACAAATACAACAGATGCCAATTCTAAATCATGAGTCGGATAACTCCTTTCATGCACTTTCAATTGTCGTGAAGCATAAGCCACAACACCTTATCTTGCATCAACACACCACCTAATCCCATTAATGATGCGCCACGATACAACAGACTTAGTCGGATTCGACAAAATGAAGATCGGGCGCTAGTCAACCTCCTCTTGACTCTTGAAATCCTTCCTTCCAACTATCACGTCATGTTTGACATCATTTCCAATATCACTAACAAATATCCTTCTTATTCAACCACTAGAATCCCACACGATCCATTGCTATCGGGTTAAGAATACATCATTTCACTCACTTCTTACCCCTTCACTCTAGATACATGATTTATCACTTCACCACTGCAACACAATTATAAGAACCTCCACGAACCAATGTCCCCAACATTTATACACAATGCCAGTACCATGAGGCTACGTTCCAACGATAGAGCTTGCAAATTAATACATCTATTATAATAGCTGTAACATCAATAAGACATAGAACCCTTCACCTAACAATTCTATTCTGAAATTTCTAATAGTTTCATAAACTCCACACCTTCTAATGTTTAATTTATGACTTCCAAAAGAAATCATACTCGCATAACAAAGTGCACCACGTTACGCTTTCGCTACGCGACTCTGATTAATTACCTTAAGTCATTATCTTCATTTGATTTTCATCAACTACCAGCTCTACAAGTTTCACATTTTATCTTTAGACTTTCTCCTTAATATCTATCAAAAATCACTGTTCAACTTCTTACATTCTAAACCTTCCACTCCGCGGCTTCAACTTGCATACACACTCAAGTCTCCGACCCGCTAGATAATTTCCAAGTCTTTTTCATAGTCCTTTTCCTCTTAGTTTCATGCGAATTGATGAACTACTATCCTCTCAATAGAACGTCAACCACTTCACACACTATCAAGCTTGCAAGATGAGTCTATTAAATCCAACACGATCCCGTCTATTATCAACAAGAGATTAAGGGTGACCAGTTCCTCAATTTGTCAATAGATAGCCGGCAATCACAATGGATTATAAACCACCGTACCAAACTATAATAGCGTTCCTTTAGAACTTGTGCTCGAAGTCACCCAAGCACCATGGTCCAATAATCTTCCTTTAAGGTTTACAACTTCTTCCACACTTATTTCTCATTTGATATCGACGATGAGATACCATCGATCAAACAATTTACATAATCTCCTTCACCCTCACTTAGCATCACACAAATGTTAAGTATTTTCCCCTCATGAGGTGCTAACATACCAAACACACCATAACTCATTTTGTTCCCATTTGAAGTCCTTATCCATGCGGAGAACTTTAACGACATTCACAACTCTTAGTCTCCCTTTAAATCCCATAACGTCTAGGATCCATATATGTTCAGTCTGAATCTTATTTCAAATGCAATCTCGGTAATACATCTCATCATATGACCGGTAAAGAAACTTCCAACATTTTCTTAACACATGTCAACATTTTGACATCTTAAACATAATTGCATTTCCTATCAATTTATTTTTCCTCTAATTATCACTTATCTTTTCCTCAGAAGCTAACGTCACTTATCCACCCTTAATCGACATAAGTTGCATCTCTAATACTTGTCGCATTCTTATTAATACCAACATCTCATTCATTAAAAATATATCATTCTTGACCTCGTCTCACATAAATGCGGTATTCTTGGTTATGTCCCCAAAATCTTCAATACCGACAAATTTTGGATTTTCCCACAACAACTGCGTCGACCTAGATGGGTCTACGCATTACCGTCACTTGAGATAACATGATAAAGAAAACTCATATCCTCATACCGTAATATACACCATGAAAACTTAACAAAATTCTACTCCCTTTCGAAGTTGGAATTCACCTCACCACATTCAACATACCTATACCGAGTTTTAGAAGATTATCTCTAACTATCTTCGTCCTTAACCTGACCACGAAGGTAAGTTAACCTAAATTCGACTTTACTGAAGGCATACTTTCCAACCAATTGATCCATCAAATCACCAACAATTTGAAATAGATATTTAGTCTCAATCACCACTTAAATCAGCTATCAAAAATCCACACGCAATTCGCGCTACTCTCTTCCTCCTTGACTAAGGAAATTAGAGCTCCCCAAACAATACACTTGGTTTTACAAATCCATTTCACTGCGCATCTTCCAATAGCTTCTTCAATTCCCTTAACTCAAAAGTTGACATCTTGCATGGTGTCATAGCAATAAGTTTTGTACAAAGAACGACATCAACAACAACTCTGATTCTCCTCAAACATCATTACATGATAAATAAATTACTTTCAGGTGCTGGGACCATTTTTAAAACAAAGTTCATCACATTATCCTTCCAATGCTTCAAATGGAACTCAAATCAGGCATCCAAAACTCAAGTTATGAATCTTACAAGTTTCCGGAAGGAATGCTGTCAAGAAACCAATTCCCCGCAATAGGTAGTCGATTTCCACCTTGTGGGTGAGAAATCCCAAAACATCCTAGAATACAAAATTTGAGATCCTAACTTCAGCATCGCAACACACATTCCCCATGATCACTTGCGTCAAGTTACAATTCAATAACCAATTCACACGCATACTTCATATCAACCATTGACACAATCAATCTTTTCAAGAACACAAAGTAACTCACAGACGCTCCACAATCAATGGAAGTGTTACAACATTCCCACCACACCTTCATCTTCTCAAAGTCATCCTTCTTAATTACCAAATATCTTCTAGGCCAAGAATATGCATCGACTCATCATAACGATCCATAATCACTTGGTTTAACTTCAAACATCCAACCCAAGGATGACCTCAAGCTAATCCAACATCTTGCTCAGACGATGAGTCGCTATTATTCTCAGGGAAACGTCAGAACTCACACCCCAAATGGAACATCATTATCCATAACATCGTCCTCCACTCCCAGTGATGCGAACAACACAAGTACTTAATTGTTACCACTTAAGAGAACCTTATCGACCATCATATGAATTCTCGAGTAATCCCTCCGTTCGGAAAACTACGCATCAACCAACATCGCACTCATGTAACCAATAGCACATCGATCCAACTCTTCACACGAACATCTCGGAGAAGCAAAGTTTCTCCCCACTTGCTTCTAAACCACTCCAACTAGGTAGCCGGGAAAATAAGCGATCAAGCGGTGTTTCACACACATCGTATCAGAAGAGTAATGACATTAAGACAGGTCACAACGACTATGCTCGATACCACTATTGTAACACCCCATCTAAATACCCGAATATATTAATTAAATTAATATCTAAATCATCTTTAATCGAGTTAACATGATATAATTAGGGATGTCACAATTAATAAACAAAGTAAACTTCATTCAAACAAGAGCCATGCTACGAGGATCAACATTTCCAATTAATTTCAATCAAGCTAAGACCATGTCTTACACGGAAAGATACCATAACCAAAAGCGGAATAAATTCAATCAACATTATTCCCACTAAGTTTTAAATAAATAATAGACCAAGTCTAATTCCTCATCTAACGTTCCCGGTGTTACAATCTAATCGAGCATGACACCGACACGCGGACTAAACGATAAGCTCTAGAGCCATTCTCACCGACTCCTCAGCTGCTAACTTTAATCTGAAATGGTAAAGTAAGGGTGAGACTTCTCATAATTAAAGCATATTATAAGCTTCTCAATTAACAATATATTTCAAGCATATTAATCCACCCATTTCAACATAACTCCAGATTCAATACACAATTACAACCATATAATCATCATGCACAACAATCATCAATAAGAGAATAGTAACACTGGAAGACATCCTAACATGTTACTATTCCATACAATCAAAATGCAGACTCAATGCATGTGGTACCAACACGTGACCAAGTCACCTAACACTGATCCATCATCAACCGGATACAGTACCATCGATTCGTCCATAAACACCCGGACACGAATCCAGCCTAACCACCCATCCTCACTCGGGTATCGGTTATCGGCAATCCAAGTCAAATTCCGCACAATGGGAATTAACTTCACCAAAACAATGCAAATGCACGCACATCACTAGCATGCAACATCAACACAGGTTATGACCACATCAGACATCATAAACCATCATCAACCACAACATGATATCATCAACTATCATGAAATAAATCATTGCAAGCATAAATATGCCAAACACTTACCCTTCATTTGGTAAGACTATCACCAGTAAATACCACAACCACAACAACTGAGATCAACAACTATCAGGCATATACCACCATCAAAACACATGATATCAATACAATCATGAATACACCAATTATCATAAACCGAATCAAAACCAAAACATGATATTCCAACCATCATGCATACATCTAACATCGGCATAAACATGCAAACCAATCACCATGATATATCAACCAATCATGCATACATCTAACATCAGCATAAACATGCTATTACATCTACACCATACAATACATCCATCAACACAGGATCTCTGCTATATATAATTCGATATGCGTCAGTCAAAAGTCACCTATCTCGGAAATTTGGCTCATTTTCAAAATAATTTCAAGTTTTGGAAAATATTTTCATTTCATAAAATAGAGCATTAAATTTAGGAAATAACGTCCAAAACGGCACTCAAAACGGACTTACGGTTTAAAAGTTATGAATTTTCAAAGTTTAACATTTTCAAAATTAGAAGTGGAACCCGGTTCCTACATATCAGGAACGGTTCACGAAAGTTCAATTTTCACGTTTACGGAAAATTGTATGGGAACCCGTTCCTACCCATACAGAACGGTTCACGAGTACATTTTCGATTTTCACAAATTTTCATTGTGGAACCCGGTTCCTCCCCACTGGGAACCGGTTCCCACGTGTTAAAAAGCCATTTTCAGCACTTTTGACAGCATTCTTCCATTTCCAATCAACCTCAAACTTACCCATACGAATTCTAATATGGGAAACACTAAAACACATCAATTTGCATCATTATCACATCAACCAACATATTTCCATCATTTATTTTCATCTACTGACACTCTAATTATTTTCCATACATATTCAGACACAATCAGACACAATCAGACACAATCTGACACAATTAAGTATACACCCATGGAAACCTAGAAATTCTCAAACTAAGGTTTCCTAACATACTTTGATCTATATTATCAAAAATCAAAACCTATAATAAGCAATAATCAATCGAAATCACCCCACCTTGTGGGTTCTTGAATTCGACACCTTAGGTCTTCTTCCTCCTTTTCTCCTCTTCTCAATTCCACGTACAGTGAGTTTTCTCCAAAAAGATCATTTTTTCCTCTTTTCCTTCTTTTATTTCTTTTATTATTCTAACATAATAAAAATAACATAATTAATGTGAGTAGAGTCTTTTACTCCTCACACCCTCACTTTATTCATCACACCACCAATAAACCCACTTCCATTTAATTTAATTGACTTCCAATAATCCAAAATATTAAATATTACATTCCTAATTAAATTAATAATTAAAAATCGTAATTATTTAATAATCGATTTATTTGGGGTGTCACACTAGACATATATGGGACAGAGAGGTATAAATTTTGACTTGATTCTTCTCTTTGTTTTATTATTTATTTTTTGTTGAATGAATTTTTTTAAACCATGTATGTAGGAACATGATCCGCTAAAGGTCATTAATCATGGGTGGAAGATCAGTAAACGTGTGACCCCTCATGAGCCATGGTTTAATGAGTTGTTGCTACTTACATGGTTGAAATATTTAACGAAGTGTGGTTATAACATCGTTAATCATGCTATGATTAACGTTTTTGTTGAGAGATGGCACCATGATACATCGTCATTCCATCTATCACATAGAGAGATGACAATCACACTGAGGACGTCGCGTCTCTGCTGCATCTTCTGATTAGAGGGACATTTTTAGACCATGAGAGGATTGACAAAGAGGAAGCGTTGGATATGTTGGTAGAGAAATTGAGAGTTTCCCCGGAGAGTGTGATGATTGAGTTGGACTTCACCTGTGGGTCATACGTCAGATATAGTTATTTGAAGAGTGTGTTCACATATGAGATTAGGCGTTCACGAGAGGCTCATAGTAATTCGGAGCAGGTTTCTAAAAAGTGGGGGTTTTCTATGAGAGTGTACCTTTTGTTTCTAGTCGGCACAAATTTTTTTGTGGACACTAGTGCAACTTACACAGATGTGATATACCTTGGGTACTTTGATGATTTTGAGAAGATCCACCAGTGGAACTAGGAGTCTTCTTTCTTGGTGTACTTGTATACAAAGTATTCGGACGGATGTAAGTGGAAGACAAAGCAGATGACTGGCACCATCACACTTCTGGGAGTAAAATTTATTGGTACTTTGTGGTGTTTATATAGTTATTGTGATTATGTAACTAATTAATAATTATTGTTATTTCAGGACTAGATCCTAGCGCACTTCCCCCGCATCTCGGGTTGGTCACTAGCTACAGGTTATACTTAAGATATGTCGTGTGCCATTACATACGATCAAATCCAAGGGAACCAGGCGATAGAGTCGTTCTCGGTGTATATTGGTCAACTAATGTTTGAGGACATACATTTTCATTCATGCCACGACCACCGTTTGACCATACCATTCAATGATGTTGCGTTATTTACGGGATGGTTGGTTTGCGGGTCGTGCGAAGCTTATATACTGGCGTGACATGTATCTGTTTAAATACACCTAATATATTCCTCGGGATCCTGCTGTATTTTCTCCTCCTCTAGTAAAACACATGGATATGGATGTCTTGTTTAATGATTATGAGAATCATCTTGTTCCAAATGAGGCCCACAATACCATTTCTCAAGACGACTGGAGCTACATGGAAGATTATGTCATATGGTTCTTCAGGGTGTCTCATGTTTACCTGGTACAAGATGCTCCAGGAAACCTACCGAGGTCAGATCATCAGGAGATTATAGAGGAGTAGGCATAGGACGATTATGCCACTAATGTGTTGCCTAGTTGTTGTCGTATCATGGAGATCGTATAAGCAAGTATTGATGAAGGGTTTTTTTATGGATATGATGTTAGAGGTATTCTGGATGCCATCAGGGAGGAGGCTCAAGGGCTCTACAATATATGAGGCAATGGTGGAACGCTAGGAGGGTGACAGGCCGACTCAAAGTCCGCCATACCCAATAGTCTTTGATGTTATATATGTATTTTAGTTATTTTTATTATCATATTTGGATAATATTTTGGGTTATTGTTGAAGCAGTAAAGCGGCAAGCAAAAAGTAAAGTATTACTTTTTACCAGGTGATATATAGGTTATATTGTATCGTGTCCGCAGAGATTGGTTATTGATCCGTCGTTCAATAAATCTATCATTAATGAGCTTTGGGTTTAAATGGGTTGTATGGAAAAGTATCAACAGAAATTAAATGTAAATAAAAGTATAAAGGATAGACAACTTTATCTGGCTCTAATGCACATTACTCAACCTACAATACTCATCTATGTCATCAAGCATCGCTCACTCCCTAAGTGATTTCTAACCCAAATTAGAGATAATTAATATATCATCTCGACAATGATCTCTCGGCCAACCTTAACAAACAGCAAACATCCATATTACTCGTATCGACAATCTCTCAACCGACACAACCAACACGGAAGCATTAAGCTTCAACACCCATGAAGATTTTTAGCTCTAAATCTATATCTAGAGTTCATAAACTAACAGATAATCATCCTATATAAGAACCAAAGTAGTATATGTCTATAGCTACTCAAATCCCTAGCACATAGTAAAAACCTAAGACAATTATCAACACAAATTTGTAAAGCAAACTTTATACAACGCCATGGGCGACAAATATAAATGTGTTTAGAGAAAATATACATACAAAATCCAACAAAAGAGAAATACATAGAGATGAGATAAACCACAGATCTACCAGATTGTCAGAGCCAATCGAAGAGCAATCCACCTCCAATCATCCATAAGCAAACTCTAGTGTTGTTTTCTAAGTCAATCTATCAAAAAGTGATGTTGATGGTGTTGGGACTCAAAAATACTCAATCCATAACCTTAAAATGTGATTTTTACCCTATTTAAAGAGTCTGAAAGTTGCAGACCGCGCTTAGCCCTAAAACGGGCGCTTAATGTGCTCTGTGCTGCCATGAAAAAAAATCAGCACTTGTTTTCGCCATAACTTGAGAACCGTAACTCTGATTTGCATCCGATTCAAAGTGTTTGAAAGCTTATTCAATTTCCTATATAACCATGAATGAATACCATGCTTTTATGAATATTTGAAAATCTTATTCTTTAATTTGTTCATTCCCTTTTATTGCTCAAAATCGCGTGTTTGAAGTCGTGTCTTCGACATTTTATTGCTCATGCTCTTTATTCAAACAATATTAACAAAAAGTATCGATAAGTGCAACCAAACTACTACTCAAAATATAAACATTTTTGCTCTTATCATTTATCCCATATATTGACTACGAACCCATTTTGTATTGTTTACTGCTATCTATTTTTATATGTCTTTGATCTACATGTTTTTGTATTATGTTTTTTTGTATACGTTTATGTATTTAATGTGAAACAACGTGCAAACCGATTCACCCAACATAAAACTTTCGGTACTATGCATAAACCGAAAATATATTTATGATTTATACCATAATTATATTTTTGGTTTTAGATATACTTTAATAGAAAATAGTACCCACTAAAAATATATTTTTCGATTTGAAAAGCAATTTAGGAAATGCGAGAATTTTTCTTTTCATTATAGAATGGAAAGAGAAATTCATTACATCAAGTGGTCATGGGATCCTGCCATTCTTTTGTGCATTGTTGAATGTTAAGAAAGTCAAATATTGTTGAGATGTGCATCCTTAAAAACAAAGTTCGTTGAATGGCTTGCCGAAGAAATTGTCTTTGTTCCCAAATTATAGAACTTGATATTGAACTAAACTCCTTATATAATTCCTTTTATTTTATTTTTTAAAAAAAGTAAATCCTCACTTAAATCATTCCCTTTGACTAAACCAAATTCTTTTTTTTTTTGCCATTAGATTTCAATTTGAAATTACAAAATGCTATCTTCTCAATGAAACCTCCAATTCTACATACATCTAAATTATTTTGGCCAAAATATCATAATAATTTTCTGTGATGTAAAAATTAAAGAAATAAAAAGAGATATGGTACAACTGACCGACTCGGATACAATATCTTTGCAATTTTATAACTCGTTGAGAGTTTTGGTAAGTTTTTCCTTTCTAATTCAAAAGTTAAACAAAGTTCCACCCATTTTAAATGTTAATACTAGTATTAATTAATTACAAAGCAAAGAATATTCAATGTTTGGATCATTTTGGTGCTATGACAAACATTATAGTAATATATAAAAAATGAAAATGTTTTCTCTTCACCTTCCTCTAATGAAATAGAAAAATACTTATAAAACGTCCATATAATTGATGTTCGTGAAAATAGTAATAGAGTTAAATTATGGAGTTAATTAAAAATCATCTTTTTATGTTAATATATATCAATATAAAAAAAATTCAAATAAACATCCATGTAAAAATATATCAAATTATTTGTTTAAGTAATAATAAAAATTTAGGCAACCATGTAGCAACAGTAAAAATATTGAATTGTTTGATGAGAAAAGATTGTTAGTAAAAATACATGAAAAATAAGAAACACATTGAAAAATTACTAATTCCTTGTGCTTATATTTGATAGAAGGCATCCTTACAAAGCAGACGATTGATTACATAAACTATAAAATTTGAAGATATATTATCAAGCACCAGTGGTCTAGTGGTAGAATAGTACCCTGCCACGCTACAGACCCGGGTTCGATTCCCGGCTGGTGCAAAATGTGATAGAGCTGTGATGAAAATATAGTGATGTCCGGTAACATCACCTCTCCTGAAATACTGGAAGAAATATATGCCTCTGAGCTCTATGTTTTTGTCAATAATTACCTTATTGATAGGTTGGCAAATGAATGTCTCAGTGCATTATATTTTGTATGCACTATGCACCACAAGTATGAGAAAATAAAAAGAGGAAACACAATGAATCAAACAGCCGTATAAATTATATATTTGTGTAAAATATTAAAATGCTATAAAAAAGAGAAACTCATATTATAGATTCTACTCAAGCAGCTAAGGCAATTTAAGTAAAAAGAGATAAATGAAAGATGAATGACAAATAAACAAAGCAGACCAAAAGATCAATATCTAAACATGGATAATCAAAATTATACGATTCTAACCAAAAGCATAATAACCAAAAATAAATAAACAAAAATGTTATGTTATGTTAGAATTGATGTAGATTGTCTATTATGAAGTCACCTAGATCACAAAGATCAGGTGCATGCACATAGGAGTTAACACATAAACTTTCAAACTAAAGAGAGAAGTGATCAGTGATCCGAATCAGTTTGCATGCGATTTTTGGCCAAAATATGTTCTCGCCGACGATCAATATTATGGAGAAGATATTCATCATCTATAATAGCTTGATTTTGATGAAGACAAATATTGATGAAGCTTATCAAAGAAGAAAAAAGTTGAAGTCTATCTTAATCAAATATCAAGAGAGCTCAAGCTATTCGATGTTGAATTCAAGAGTTTTGATTGGATAATAAGGTACCTGTGGCAATTCATTTGGATATATCTATTAGGTGCTCAAGTCATTTCATATAAATCATTCTTACATGTTATGCATCTTTTACATTCATCAAGCAATCGATTGATGAAAATCTACAATCGATTATTCCCTAGCTATTGTATGTGAGAAAATTGAAAGTTTCAATAAACCAATTGATTGACACATTCATACAATTGATTATGGGATCACTTTTTACACAACATAATTGATTGGGAGAGAAATACAAATGATTTATCCTTTGTTGTTTTCAATATTTTTTAATGTTACAATTAATACGATCGATTGACGCATATATACAAGTGATTGCTTGTGGATGCTCTATGAAAAATCTAAAACATCACAATACCTCTTCATTGCACATGTTCATGAAACCTTTTTTAAATCATTATAATTAACCATGAGGAAATGATTGGAATTTGAAGATCAAATGTTGATGATTGATGAATATAGATCATTTGAGGTGAGTGGATACTCAAACCCTAATTTGATCATATCTTGAACAAATGAAAATTTTGACCAAAACCCTAATTTGGCTCAAACACACGATCTATCCTGTTTTGAAATTGTTAGTGATGCAATGATGCATATGTGAATGATATGATGTGGTATCTTAGGTCAAAAATTGGGGTATGACAGTTGTATGTTAGCTCAGGAAGACAATGATGGCATCGAAAGAGCCATTTATTATCTAAGTAGGGTTTTAAATAATGCAAAAACAAGATATAGTACTATAGAAAAACTACGTCTCTGCTTGTATTTTTCATGTACCAAACTTAAGTATTATATAAAACCTGTTGATGTTTATGTTTCATCTCATTTTGATGTGATTAAACATATGCTTTCAAAGCCAATTATGCATAGTAGAATTGGCAAATGGGCCTTAGCACTCACTGAATATTCCTTAGCCTTTAAGCCTTTGAAGGTTATGAAAGGTCAAATAGTTTCAGACTTTATAGTAGACCACACTGTGGTTGAAGATTTAACATTAAATTATGTTGAGGTGCAACCATGGAAACTATTCTTCGATGGATCAACACACAAATAAGGAAGTGGAGTTGGGATTCTTATAATTTCTCTTGAAGGAATTCCAACAAAATTCAAGTATAAATTAGAAGGCCCTCCTTGCTTGAATAATGAAGCTAAATACAAAGCACTCATTGATGGACTTGAAGCTTTGTTGGAATTACAGCAATCGAAATCAAAGGAGACTCGAAGTTAGTAATCAATCAAATAACAAAAGAGTACAAGTGCATAAAATAAAACCTGATTATGCATTTCGTTATTGCTAACAGATACTTAAAAAATTTAAGTATGTGGATATTAAACATATTCCCAGGATAAAAAATCAAGAGGCAAATGATTTGGCTCAAATACCCTAGGCTACAAAGTATCCAAGGAAAAACTCCAATACTTCATCGAAGTGAAAGGGAGAGTAATAACTACTAAGTTATCCCCATCAGACTTAGAAAATTCAAAATTGGGATGTGCCAATAAAGAAGAGTTCGAAGTGTTGGCTATAAATGCTTTGGCTAATACATATTGGCGAAGTCCAATAGTAAATTATTTGATAGACCATTCAATAGATAAAGAGAGAAAGATTAAATATAGAGTGTTGTCCTATGTATTAATAGGAAACAAATTGTTCAAGAAAACTCCAGAAGGGGTCTTACTTAAATGTTTAGTCGAAAGAAGATGAAATGGTTATTGTTTCGATATGGAATGTATTGGCCCACTATGCTCAAAGATTGTATAGAGTTCGCTAAGAATTGTGAGGAATGTCATTCAACCCAATACCAAAAATTATTGCAAAATTCATTTAAAATTCCAAAATATATCTTAGTAGGTATAAATTATTTTACAAAATGGGTCAAGCAATACCTTTGGTGAATGTTGATTAAGAAACTATCATAGAATTCATCCAAAAGCAAATAATTTATTTGGAATACAGAGTATTACAAACCAAGGTTTACAGTTGAAAGATGCAAGAATTTGCGCAAGAAATGGGTTTTAAGTTGCTAACATCTACACCATATTCCTCTCAAGAAAATGGTCAAGTGGAGGCAGCAAACAAAGTGATAATAAGTTTAATAAAGAAACATGTAGGACGAAAGCCAAAGAATTGGCACAAGACCTTGGGTCAAGCTTTGTGGGCATGTCGAACGTCTCCCAAAGACTACCCCATTTCAACTTATGTTTGGACATGATGCAGTCCTACCAGTTGAAATACACTTGCAGTCAGTAAGAATTCAAAGGCAAATCAAAATTCCTTTTGAGCACTATTGAGAAATGATGATGAACGAATTAGTAGATATAGACGAAATTAGGCTACATGCTTTAGAAGTTTTGAGAAGACAAAAAGAAAGAGTAACTAGAGCATACAACAAAAGGGTCAAAAGTAATTTATTTTCAATTAATGGTTTAGTATGGAAAGTTATACTACCTATGGATAAAAAGAATAAGTTATTATGAAAATGGTCACCACATTGGGAGGGTCCCTTTCGTGTTTTAAAAACATTTTCAAATAATGCTTATGAAATAGAGGAATTAGCTGAAGATCGAAGAATCTTGAAAGTTAATGGAAAATGCTTAAAGAGGTATAAACCATGCTTGTAAGAAATTCAAATCGTCACAGAATAATAAAAGTAAGACAAATATTAAAGCCAACATGGTACTGAAATAAGTAAATTGCCAAAATGGCTTTATTCGAATATTACAAAAAGTCGAATTAGAATAAGAACATCAATAGAAAATATACTTCAGAAATCAGAAAGGAGAATTTTGCTTCAATTTGGAAAACTTGTTATTGCACAGATTAATCTTGCATTGCGTGGCATTCTTGATCCCTTCGAGGGATCTGATCTCTTCACTAATTCGCTCAACAAGCTCCACCTATTGAAGACTCTTCGAAACAAGAGTTTCGAGCTCCTTCTCATCAATGGCTTTGAGGGCAACCTGTTCGTTTTGAGCACCTTCAATCTTCTTCTTGAGCTCTTCGATTTGGGATTCCCACAACAAGATTGATCGAGCGAGAACGTCATGTTTATATTTAGTATGCATTTGTGTACGCTCCAATGCCTCAGCCTCTTTAGAAAATTTGGACGTCTGATCATAAGCAGCAGTTAAACCCTCTTTCTTAGCTTGAATCTTGGTCTCAGCATCATTTTCCCTATTGTACCCACTGTTGATTTCATTGAGCAGAATTTGCAGATCATAAAGAGTTTCGCTCACTTCAGGAGGGCATGCACTGAGGTTTATTTGAGTAAGCAACTTCTTTATGGTATAATAAGTTGTGACATCTTCTTTCAGGATTGTAAAAATGTCAGCTTTGAAGATGGTCTTATTAACTTGCTGAAGAAGTTGATCATAAGAGCTTGGGGAAATATCATCTTTCGTCTGACTCGAACCCTCAGACTGGATTCTTTCTGAAGGAGAACCCTTTTGTGCCAGCATCAATTTTAAATATTTTAAAGGATTGGTTCTTTTTAATTCTTCCTTCTGTTCCTCAGTTAAGAATGAGGAATCTTGTCTTTTGGCTTGGAAAGTTCCAGCAGGCGTAGGGATCTCTGTTTCTTTCTCTCTTTCCTCCTACACCACCTCCTCCTCACCACCTTCTGTAAAATAGTGACTTACGGTGTCAGCTTCGCTCTCTTCCTTTAAATGATCAGCAAAGCGAACTCTTTTGGGCAAAGAGTCACTATGGGCTTTATCAACAGGAGTTTCGATTTCAGCACTCCTTTTGCCAGTTATTGGAGATCCTTTCGAAGGAGGCGCAGTCTCTTATTGATCTGGGACTTCGATGGTGTCAATTTATGGTGCAACAGTTGAAGAACCTTTATTCAGTGCAGCCCCACTGGAGTCCCCTTGTGGCGAAGAAGTGATAGGATTTGGAGTGTGTCCTTGAGGGGCAGAGAGGTTAGAGGAAATGATTTGAACACTCTGCATGTGAAACGAATGGTTAGCATAAAGAAAATTATACAGTCGTAACTTTGAATTTGGTGAGTAAGTTTACCTTTGGGTTATCAGAAGAAACATTACTGCCAATGTGTTCTAGAATCACATTTTCTGAAGTTTGTGGTTTTTGGATGACTTTGGATTTGGGTTTGGGAAAAAATTTCTTCATTTCGATACCAGGTTGACTGGTAGGTTGGTAAGTTTCACTATATTTTTTGGCCTTCTTCTTCTTCTTGATTGTTGATTTGAAAGGGGAAAGATCAATATCTTCATTTTTCTCTGATTTGTCATCATCAGAAGCAGGATCCTCGTGTCTTCGTTTTTTGGGAGACTTGGGAGGAATCCCACTTGCCTGGATAAACAAGAAAGATATTTAATAGAAGTAAAAAAGAACCTTCAAAAGGACGAAAGAAAAACAAGGTAATACCTTTTTCATTTTTCTCTCTTTAGAGTATCATCTTGGTATGGGGTAGGACTATCAGTGATTTTCGTTGGTTGCTTGAAGTGCTGGTTGAACTTGTCTTAGGGACAAATTTTTCTTTTTTCAAGGTCTTTATGTCAACAGCTGAAAAAGAAATTATAAGGTAGTCAAGACAAAATATAGAATGAGAAGAAATTAAAAGAATTTCGAATTTCTTTGGTTCCACACCTTCCCGATGTTGAGATCTAAGAGACATGGCTGATAAGTCATAGCGAAGGTCACCTTTGAAACTGTCCAAATCACATTTAGCCCACACTACCCTCTAGGCAAGTTTTTTTAGTATCATTTTCATATTGATGAAGAGTATTTCCACAAACGAACCACAATGGGTATGGAGGAAAAAAGGTCAAAGCCATCTCTGAAGTAGGCAGGTTGGGAAACCTTGGTGGTTGATTTTTAAAAGCCCACCTATACCTATCTTCAGGTTTTACATAAGGAGGAAATTTGATTTTTGAAAGGTGTTTTATAAATTTTTCCTCCAAAGTTTGTGTTGCTTCGAAAACGGTTCGATGCAGGTTTGTGGGATTATAGACAGTTTCGAAGTATTTCTGGAACGCCTAAATTTATTTAATATGAGTAAATCTACCTTTTTTTAACATGTTCCTGCACAAGTGAAAAGGCTTCCATCAGTTGTTGTTGGATTTGGAGAGTGCTAAACATGTTTTTTGAATAATAAGCAGTCCACCAAGTGTAGAAATCTTTGGTCATATAAAAAGAAGGTTTGAAAGATATCAATGTAAAGTCAGCGAAGCTAGCATAGTGTTCCTGACGAATTGAAACTTCTTTAAGAGCGTAGGGTACTCCTGCAATACACATCTCTTTTTTCTTGTTGAAGAGTGGCTCATGTAAGATTTGACATAGTCCGAATTGGAGGGCTACAAAATTGGGTTGATAGGCAAGGATGCAGACGTGGCTTTTCACAGGTGTGATCCTGGAGATTATAAGCCTAGGGTTCAAAAAGGCACAACATGTATCTCAAATAATTTCTTCCTTGATAGCTTCTTCGAGAGGCATGGTAAACCAACTTGGACCACAGCTTTGAGTGGCAAATGGAGCCATCGAAGACTCGAACTTATGTCTTTTTGAGAAAATCATCATGTAACTGGTAAAGCAAGTTTTGAAATTCTTTGTCATCATTTGGAGTTAGTTTGAGCAGTCTGGTACCCTCAATATTTCTATTAACAACATCAGGATGTTCTCCGTTGATTTCTCCAAAAGTTGGAAGAGATGGTTCAAATGTAGCATTCAGCCAAAGTTGAAGAAGCCAGAAAGGACCAACAAGAAGTAAATTGGTGCCAGTTTCATAAGTTTTTAACTTAGATACTGCAAAGCCTATACTTTTGTATAAACTCACTAGAAACAATTCACTTATGCATACCCTTCGACCATGGTGAAGCTAGTTTTCCAGGGTGATAAATCTGCTAGCAACTTGTAAGTATTTGCTACAAAAAAAGTACTTTGATAACCACAATGCTAAAAATGCTATGTGTTCTACTTCAGAGACTTCTTCTTTAGTGGAGTGGTAAAAATTGATATACTTCGAAAAAACAGCATGTTAAACATCGAAGTCAACGATGTTGTCTGTGTCTTCGTTAGGATCGAACATTTCCCCAATAGGGGAAAGTCCAGTGATAGCAACAATATCAAAGAAGGTGGGTGTTATTATCCCATAATGGATATGGAAGGTATTATAAGTATTATCCCTGAAGTACATGGATGCTAGTAAAAAGGGTTGACTATAACTAAACCCTAGTTTGGACATTTGAATTAGATTGAGAATACCTAAGTTTTCCCACTCTTGGGATTTTTTACTCTCTACTTTCGAAAGCCAATTTTGGTATAACTGGTCCGACGAAGGACATGATTGAAACGGTTTGAAGTTTCCAGTAACATAATCCATATTGAAGGCTTCTTTCCTAGGTTCAGAAGATTCCTCTTCAGAGGATTTTTCTTTTGGGTTTTTTGAGGTTTTGACAACATAGTCATTTTCTTTCTTTTTCAAAGGGTTGGAATTATTGATAATGGGTTTAGTTTCATAATAAATAGGAAAAAACCCTTTAGTTTTCTCTAAGCGCTCAGTGGAAATCAAAGGACCCATAACACCTAGGATTTTATCAAGAACAAATGTAGGAATAATTACACGGGATGCATAAATGGCTTTCTGTTCTAGACTGAGCTTCGGAGTTGTGATGAATTCCTAATTGTCAACACTAATGATCTTGCTCACGGGTATATGACCAGAAGAAGCGCCTTTAAGCTTTCCAGCTTTCTTGGATAGAGATGATGGTTTCATTTGAGAAGAAGACATTGTGAGAGAGATCGTTGAAGTTTTTTTTGAGAAAAAAGGAAATGGGTTTGTTGAAGTTTGATGAAGGTTGAAGAAAGTAAAAGTTCTGCTTTGTGGAAGCTGAATTTCTTTTATAGAGACTCTTGGCGGTTTATAAAATTTGACCTTTGGAGAACGTGGAATACGTGCAGTGTGACACCCCAAATTAATTCAAGTATTAAATAATTAGGAATTTAATTATTAATTTAATTAAAGGCTTAATTAATAATATTTTTGGATTAAATGGATTAATTAATTATTTAATTAAAAGGAAGGTTGGGGGTGTAAGGTTGAATTGGAGGTGTGTGGAGTAAAAAGCTCTACTAAATAATAACTAATTTCTTTCTATTATTTGGCAAATAATAAAAGGAATATTAAAAGGAAAAGAAGGAAAAGGAGAGTTATTTGGAAAAGTCATCATACGTGAGATTGGGGAAGAGAAGAGAAAAGAGGAAAAGCCAAACGCCGGGAAATTTGAAGAATCATCACGAGGTAAGGGGTGATTTCATTCGATTATAATGTCTTATGGGTTTTGGAAATCAATTGGATGATTGAGTATGTTAAGACACTTGAAATTAGGTAATCTAGGTTTGTAGGATTATCCCTAAATGTGTCGGATTATAAGAATTGGAACCGTTAGTGTGTTAAATAATTAATAGGAATGATGAAATTATGATGTATGTTGTTGTATTGATGTGTACTAGTTGCATTTTGGTGTTCCTAATGCTATAATTCGTAAGGAATTGGAATGGAAAAAGTTGGAACACATGCATGCTGTCAAAACTGCAATTTTTGGTTCTGCAGGTCGCAGGAACCAATTCCCATGTGGGAGGAACCGGGTTCCTGGTACAAAATAACAGGGGAAAGAATTCTGGGCTTCTGGGAACCAGTTACTCCTGGGGAGGAACCGGGTTCCCAGTTCAAAATTTTCAAAACAAACCATTTTTCTTCGTGGGAACCGGTTCCCAGTATGGGTGATCCGGGTTCCCCATACAAAATTCCAGGGGGCGTGTTTTTGAAAAATGTGGGAACCGGGTTCTCCCAGGGAGGAACCGGTTACCACTGTATTGAACTTCAAAATACTTAAAACTTTAAAAATTCATATTTTCCAAACCGTAACTCCGATTCGAGTGTCATTTTCGGCAGTATTTCTTAAATTAAAAATACTATCTTATAAAACGAGAAAAATATTATTTTACGGAAATTATTTTAAAAAGAGTCGAACCCCCGATTTTTGAAAAGATTGGTAGTTTAGGGACGATGGAGAATGGGTTATAAATTGTTCTGATTTAGTGAATGAGAACTAATACTTATATGTTGTGCCTGCTATCCATTATGATTGAGTTCTTATCATGTGATATATTGGTGTTGGCATTATGTGGAATTATGTTGTGATCATATTCCGTTGATTTGATGTTGCATGCTTTTATAGTGCATGCATAAGCATTCTGGTGATGGTTCATTCCCATTGTGTGGAATTGAACTTGCAGGGCCAATAGACTTACCTAATGTGCAGAGGTAGTGAGGCTAGATTCTTGACCCAGTGGTTATGGGTGAATCATTGATTGACGCTGTTTTCGAGGTGTAATAGAACAAGGTGTGGACTTGGTTCACGTTTGGTACCACATGCATAGAGTCTGCATTGCATATGGAATTGTAACATGCTAGGATGGTTTTCAGTGTTGCAATTTCCATTGATTGATATATTTGCATAATGAATTGTGTGAAATGCATTTGTGAACTGAACTATGATTATGCTAATGATAGTGGACTAATGCATTGAATTGTTCCGTTGTATTTAAAAACGTATAATGCATTCTATATTGAATAGAGATCTCACCCTTACTTTAATGATTTCAGATTAAAGTTAGCAGCTCAGGAGTCGGTGAGGATGGCTTATAGAGTTGTGTCGTATTTTATCTGCGTGTGTCAGTGTCATGCTCTGATAGTTGTAACACTGGGGGAAACGTTTGGATGATGAGTTTTGTTTATACTCCATTGTTTTAATTTATATTGGGAATGCTTATGAATTGAAGTTATTCCGGTTTTGAGATATTTTCCGCTGTGTAGAACATGATGTTGATTTTGAGTATTTTAATAAATTCCTTCAATTAAGCATGATTACTGTTTGGAGTGAGGCTTTTGCATTTCAATTTAAAGTTTTTAATTGTGACATCCCTTGTTTACGTGTTAAATCTGATTTAATTAACATATTCGCGGGTATTTTAGAAGGGGTGTTACATGCAGCGTCGTTATTGGAGAGAAAGAGAGGTGGTTTTCAAAAAATACTTGGGAATTGACGTTTTAGTAATGATTAGCTATAACTGCTATACTTGCACGTTTGGACAAGCATGGTGAATGGACGTTTTGCAGAAAAGTAGTTGATGATTGTGATGTCATATACAGTGTAGTCATCAATGAGTTAGTTTCATCAAAATCACATGAAAAATTCAAAAATGAGTATTTCTTTGGATGTCGAAATACACATTTTGAGGGGCAATTTGTTAGCTGGTAATTTTGATGAACTATTTTGTTGAAGAAACGGGCTTAATGTTATTTGGATGTCCATTCGAATAAGGTCCAAAGATGAATGATTTGGCTGATCAGCAAGGAGTTTTGAAAAAGAGACAGTTGGTTAAAGATTTAGAATTTTTACTTTAGAGTTTTTTCGATTTTGAATGAAGCTTAGTTGATAAGAACTTTGAAGTTTGTTTTGAAGGTTTCGAATGTTCTGTTTTGTTAAAGACATGAAGATTCGAATTGAGGAAGTTGAAACATTACAACGAAGAGGTTTCTAAATTCAAAACGAAAGATTTGAATTTACCGAGTCTGTTGCAAGTTCGAAATTCAAATAAAAGGCGCCATTTTTAGAAGACTCGCGGAAGTCACTGATTGTAGGAGACATGCAAGCTTCGAACGTGGCGTAATTCTAGAGTAGGACCGTTAGGGTCAAAATAGTATAAATAGAAGTTTTAGTGTTAGAATTTTGGGTGTTCATTTTGTACTAAAAATCTTATATACTCAAACTACCAATTGATTAAGGGAAACGAGCTGCGGATATCATGTACGTATGGAACACCATTGTTATACTTTTGCAGTTTAAATTAAAGTCATTTACTTTTATCCTTGCTTTTACAGTTTCATTCCTTTTAAGTCTTTCGTTTTCCTTTACTTTTCAATTAAGCATTTACTTTTCCAGAAACCTTTATTTTCCTGTCAAAGTCTTTTACATTTTACCCACTTTACTTTACAAAGTCTTATGTTTAAATCTCAAAGTCTTTTCTCAAATCAAAGTCTATCACTAGTTTAGGCATTATTTCGTTAATACATTTCGTTACATAAGAAATTGTTCTCAAACGAATTCATAGAATTTATTTTAAGATTCTTGTATTATACCTTGAAGATACAAATCCATAGATAACAAGTAAAATATGAACATGAAACTTAATTCATACATAATAAATTATGACACATGTCCTAGGATTAATCTAGTCGATCCTGCAAGTAACCAAAACCAGTAATTTGGAAGACTAGCGGTTGTATACGAAAAATCACCGTAAACACATGGATGGTACAAGAGCGTCATAGATTTCTGCATATTTATTCGCATTCTCGTAAACCCGTGTGTTCAAATCTATATTGATCCTCAACTCTTGGATAAGAGTTTAGCAGACAAGTGTGTGTCTATCTTCCCCTTAACCGAGTAAAGCAGAAATAGCCCAAAAACCACAATTACCGTTACCACTAACATTGACGTGGAGTTTTGTGTTGTCACCCCCTTTCTTAAATCTTTCTTGTATCACTTCCTTTTATGTTAAGATTGTGATACTTCACTTTCCCTATTCCATTGTACTATTGTATTCAAAGCTCAACCTCTTTTAATGACTATATACCTCTTCCATTCTTATCAGACTGTCAGCTTTCACCTTCTTAGATATGACACAAGCATATGGAAGACCATATGTTTTCACAATTGTGCAACCATACTTAGATGTATCAGATCCTAAATTAGAGGCTCGTTTGACTTCATAAAAAATGAAATTAAGAGTTGATCGTGATATGTTGCCAACCAACTGAGAATATAGAAAGTTGTCTTTAAATCTGTGTTCCAACACTGTGATACTATAACCAAATGATGTTTGAATTTCATTATTCTGGTTAAGTATCATTTGGTTCACTGATTCCCATCCCGTACACAAATCACCCTTGTTATTTTCTAACCAATTCTTCAAACATGTATGAGCTAAATCAACTCGGTTTGTTGTTGTATTTCCATGATTCATATCCTGATCTGTCCATGCACAAACAATCTTCTTCTTCACCTGATCCAAAATTGTAGTCTCAACGTATTTTAACAAATCAGGATATTTAACACACACCTTCGTGAAATGTATAATAGCGTCAACATATAAATATTTGGTAGATGCATTTATGATAGCATTCCAAACAACCATAATTTTCTCCACAACAACGCTCGACATAACTAGTTTACTCTCTTCAGTCTCAATCTGACTTGTCCCTACCGCGGGTTTTACCCGGCTACTCGCATTTTTAGTAATGTGATACTTACAAAGTGATGCGGAAGAACTCGGAAACACCTTCGCAAAAAAATTCATCAATGCTGCATCGCAGTCGGTAATAATGACTTTCGACACGTTTTCTTGGTCCTTTAACATTGACCGACAAACCTCTAAAGCCCATGCAAAATTGTCCTCTTTTTCGCACTTTAGAAATGTAAAACCAATAGAATATGTCATTTCAGTCTATGTAACACCAACAATTTCCAACAATTGCAACCTGTACTTCTTGGTCTTGTACGTCGAATCAATTATGAGCACGGTAGGAAACATATTGAACAATTTAATGGAATCAATAAGAGTCCAATATATATCTCTTACCATTACTCCATTCTCACATCGTTGATGCCTAAAAACATAGTTGTCATCATCTAAAAGCTTCAAGAGTTGTTACATTTTGATTTGATTCCCTCTAAGCGCCAATTTTGCTTGGTAGCACTGATTGTAAACTTGCCGGATGTTTGAAATATTCTCCCGTCTTTTGCACTTCAACGCTGTAAGTAGGTTTTTTGGAGGGACCAAATTTAGTGTCGTGTCGGACACACATTTCTTCTCTTCCACCAAAAGGCGACATGCACTTGGATGACCGACTAACTTTGCACTTAAATCATGATTATGTAACCCGCTTATGACATTGAACATCCAATTATTATTTGCCAACCGATACCCACGTAACTTAAATGGACACTCACATTTTCTTGAGCCAGTATCATCTCTTTTGAAATTCTTTATAGGCCGCCTATATATCTCACTTCTTTCGCATGTCAATGTCACAAATGCATGTCATCTGTATGAACCACTATCTGACCTTTATATCACAACACCAAAAGCCTTGTTTGGTGGTCTCCGTACGAATCCACTACATCATAACATCTCGAGATTCAAATTTTTGTTTATTTTTAAATGCCCGCACATCGACACCTTGATAACAATAGGCGAAACACCTTGAGATACAATAAGATATACACCTTCGGAAAGCCAGAAGACACACCTTGAGACACAATAGCTTTGAGAATATTATCGGGATGCACCATACCTAATATGTAAAAAGAGATTAAACTAAGAAATATCCTAAGTAAATAAGAAAACTGATGTTGTTGGAAATAGTAGTACAGGAACCGAAAGTATATTTTCAGTTGCATTCATCTGTAAACTTGTGATACGGTGAACTGACTTTTTAGTGTTGTTGGTATCGCAAATGTGCGGATAGCAAGAGTCGCCACCGACTTTTATTTTTATCCAATTAAGGGAAGGTAAAAGTACAGAAAAAGACCTTCGTTAGATTCTGAGTAAGGGAGAATGGTTATGGGAAGGGAAGGTATTAGCACCCCTTTCTATCCGTAGTTATCTACGGGCTCTTAGTTGCTCTTAGATCACTTTAAAATTGTGCTTTCTGTGTGTTTGACAAAAATGTTTTGAAAAGGCATTTCACTTTGACTTTGTAATGATTCATGTAGGAATGTATACAAAGTGTTTGGAAATGTTTTGTTTTGAAAAGAGTTTGAACTTTGACAAAAGTGTGTTGTGTGAAAAGTATTTTGATAGAGCAAGCAACTAAAAGTCTTATCACCTACTCAGAATTGGTCGTTTTTGTATTGTTACGTTCCTTTAGAATAGTGTCATCCATACCATTAGTTGGTAGGTAACTCCATTCGTTGGACGTAAGCGGGACATTCGAAGGGACATCGGATGGTCATAGAAGGCAACTTGTAGGAAGCATCCTAGCACATTCGAAGGGACTATCATCATTTTTCGTAGGCGACAATCGAGGGTCAAGATCATGTATTCGGAGGCGACATCGTGGGTCTTATGATCTTTGTATCGAAGGGACTATGATGATTTGTTTTGAAGGCAACGGCGCTAGAATACCTCTACGTTCGAGGGACTTGACCATTTGAGTTCGTAAGGCAACGAGAAAGAATTACCCTAAGGGGTGCATGTGTGAAAAAGAGTGTGTTGATTCAGATATTTTATCTTGAAAATTAGTGAGCTATGTTGATTATTATCTTGCCATACACGCCTAGTTACTAGCAATTTATAGGGTGCGGAAATTAAAATGCGGAAATGTAAAGTGCGGAAAGGTAAATGTCCTACGCTATTACATGGCTTTGGGACAGATACATAATTTAAACTTGCGGAAAATAAAAACCTAATTTAAACTATTACATCCCATAAACAGTTACATTATTGGAAAAAACGAAAACGGTAAAGAAACGTCTGAAGCGGGATAACCTGTAAAAGAATGAGAAATCGGAAAATATGATGAAATCGAATAAGAGAAAAAATGTTAGAAAAATGCAAATTTTTAATTGGGAAAAATATGACATGCTGGAAATAACATAAATATGCTAAAATAATTTTTTGGGATTTTTTGGATGCAATTTAATAATTAAAAATGAATTAAAAGTGATTTAAATGCAAAATTATGAATAAAAATAAATATGCATGCAAAATTGTATTTTTTAATTTTATAAATTAAATAAAGGTTTTTTGGAAATAAATGCCAAAGGAAAAAATATTTTGATGATTTTTTAATGCATAAATAAAAATATGAAAAGAAATTAAAATAGATGCAAAATATTAAATAAAAGAAAATATGAAAATAATATGAAAAGTTGAAGTTTGGAAAAAAGAATGTAAAACCGGTCATGGTTCGAATCGAAGACATGTGAGAGCATCTACGACATGAATTAACCGAGCCAAGTGTGCAAGCCTGTTTGGAAAGGAGGTGAGTGGGATCAAAACACGCGTCGCTCCAGATGCTTCGTCTTGCGGACTTCGTCTTCTTCGTTTCAAATATTTGAAAATCCATGGCCATTGCTCGGCTAAGTCCCCAAACATCAAAATCCAGATACATAATATAAATGAATTCTAAAGCCATGGTTCGATTCGAGATCATTCGGATGCATTGGTACAGTCTCATGGTCCAATTTTTCCATTTAAGTAAAGCCCTAAATCGAGCTCAGAAACCCTAACTATGGTATATCACGATTCAGGCCATGGAAATTCAATTAGAGTGCCCATAAAGCTTGCAAACACATCACTAATCACAAAAACAAACACAAAACATGTTAATAATGCATGAATAACAGAATGCGATTTTGGATTTTTCAAGAACAAACCGATTTCCGGATTTCACGATTCTGGATGGTTTTGATCAAAGTAAAGGTCTGGATCGACTCAGGAGGTATCAAGGAATGTGTTGGACACCTCGAAATTGATTGAAAACGGCTGGAAATAGGATTGCACTTTGCTTGTTTGCCACGGTTTTTTGAGTTCTAGGTTAGGGTTCTTGAGCCAATTTTTTCCTTTTCTTGATAGGTATGCATTGTACATTTATACTGGATGGATTTGGAGTTGTTTTGGGAAAGAATTGATCAATAATCAATGCCAATCAAATTTGATTTTTGTAGGAAATCAAATCTTCAAATTTTTGATTAATTCTCAATCCAATCTTGCTATATCAATCCAATTTCGAAAATTGTTGGCTTTAATGAGTTGATTGGATCCCAAGGAAGAAATAAAAATCAAGTTTGCAATTAATTTTGATTTTATACTTTATTTTTGAATTTAATTTGTATTTAAATGAATAAATTCCAAATTAAATAGAAAAATAAAATAAAAATTCGTGGCATTGGGCTTGGATATTCCTAATTGTATAAGGAACAAGTTTGAATGAAGAAAAGTAAGCCCATTTGCAAAATTTTGATTTTAGAAGCATCTCTCTTTGCACTCTTTCAAAATTGCCCAACTTGTGAATGGTGTATCTTGCTCATTTTCCACATTTTGAGTGTTCTTGGACTTTTGGAAAGCTCTAAGAGTCCTTTAACCAACCTTTTGGTCTCATCTCAATTGGAGTTTCCATGCTCAATATATCTTCAAAACAAAAGTTGACTTTTGTTGACTTTGAAAATGACCAATGTTTTGAGCCATACCTCTCAAATGAAGCATTTTTGGACATTCTTGTGAGACATGAAGTTGTAGAGAATTGAATTTCCTTCAAAACAAGAGGTGGTGGAAAAATTTCGAGAAAGTATGAAGAAGTTATGATCATCAAAGTTCATTGACTTTTCATCTAGAAACCCTAATTTAGAAAGTTTGACTTTTGAGCAAATCTTGAGTTTTCTTGATGAATCATGATCAGCCCTTGATCAAATGATGAATGTAACTTCAAAATGAGGATGTTGACCAAAATTATGAAGTTTGACTATATGTTGACCATAGTTGACTTTTTGTCCAATCAACCGATTTTCAACCATCCGAGCAATTGTGCGAGGAAACTTGACTTGAGGCTTGAAACTTGACATGGAGAATCTTTGAAGCATATGAGGAGGCATGAAGACCATTGGAGATGTTGAAGTCCATCTTGACTGAGAATTGTCAAACCCTAGTTTGGGTTGATTGTCAGGAGAGAGTTTGTCGATCAACTCTTGAGGAATCCTTGAGTATGGATGTATGAAATATCTTGAGAAGATGGAGGGCAAATTTTGGGGTATGACACTGCCCTGTTCAATCTTCTTGTCTGGAAGGTTAGATTGACACTTTGTCTTCGTGACCAAGGTAGAAGATGATTGAACACTCGAGTACACCGAAAATTTGCACTCATTGGTGGAGCGGAACGGGCTTATAGATGCCATTTGGAGAAGCTGGATACTTGGGGATGAGTCGACGCTAGACTCGAGAATGTCGATAGGAGAATTGACGGGATGGGCTTAAGATGCCATCCGGAAAGATCGATCTTTGGGGAGTGAGCCGACGCTAGGCTCGTAGTCGTTTCAGGCGAAAGGAGCATGGAGATGGGCTTAAGATGCCATCCGAGGAGTCGTATGTTAGACTTCGTGCTCATCTTTGAATGAAGTTATTGACTTGTATTGATTTTTAACCAAATATGCAGCATTCTGAAGGCGAAGAAATGTTGACAAGTAGTCGGAGATGGGCTTAAGATGCCATCCAAGGCAACGAGTCATACGCTAGACTCAGTAATTCTGATAATAAGAAGGATCGAAATAAATCTTTGTGCTTACTCGAGGGAGGTAGTAGTTGGCAAAATGTGGATATCTTCCTGTTGTGCATCGGTGTTGATCCATTGCATTATCGGAGGATAACCAGGCGGTCTTCGAATAGTTTTCCGTCGATTCGGGCTTAATCTCGGACCATATTAGAGGACAACTAGGGATGGTCTTTCGATAGTTTTCCGTCGATTCGGGCTTAATCTGACCATTGGAGGACGACTAGGGGTGGTCTTTCGATAGTTTTCCGTCAATTCGGGCTTAATCTGGACCATTGTCGGAAGTGACTTTCACTGTTTTGGAAAAACAAGAGAAACTTTGATAGAATATTTGTTAGTCTTATGCAAAGTATGATGCATGACAATGTATATGAATGACATATGCATGAATTATGACTTTATGAGTAATGTATGAATGATAGATGTTGTGGTATTTCAAAACATATCCATCTTGAAGAAGATGCGGATGTTCTGAGGATTTTGACTTAAATGGGGTGAGAACCCCGCTTTTGAAGGAGAAGAAAGATATCTGGATTCCTCCGATGCACTATCGACCAAGTCTTGGGCCTAGATATTGTTGAGGAAGGTAGAGATTGAGAAGCTCGTCGTCGGAGATCTCATACGAGACCTAAGGGAGAGTCTAGGAGGAAGTCCGTTGGGGATCTTGCATGTAGACCTGTTGGAAGAATTAGGTGGCGCTACTAGGGATTTTGAGCGTAGATCTCATGTAGGACGTTTGATGGTTGGGAGATCGGGTTGGGGTCCGTTGGAATCTCCGAAATAAGAGATGTAGATTCTCACTATCCGACCAAGTCTCGAGTCCATACTAGAAAAGGAGAATTGATGAGAGATATCCGTGGGATAAACATCTTAGCTGGGATGAAGTGTTACCGGAGACCGATGTAACATTTCTCGTTGAGTGGAATCACTGTGGATTAACATATACTCGGGAGGTTTAGTGAGTGACACCTCTGAGATTATGCTCTGGGGAATGTTTTGGTGACCTTCGTCATCATCAATTCCTAGAGCACGTAGTAACTACTTTTGTATGCCCGCCATGTTTGTGATTAGATTCTTATTGTCAAATCGTTAGTCATTCAAAACAACGTTGGACTTATTGCAAGACAACAACAAAATTGTAAATTTATTTCAAAGGTGGCGTATGGCCAAGTAGTTTGTACACAAGAAAGGTAAAAGCTATGCGGAATCAATCTAAGTTCCAACTATGCTAGTACTCATATATTTCGACTATCTCATCTCCTTGTCATTAGAAAGTGAGTTGATCTTCGCCATTTGAATCTTGAATCTTGATAGTAGTCTAAGATCTGAAGAGACATAGTCGTACGCTTAAATCCCTAACTTTTGCCTAGACCGCCCTTTTTTCAGTCTACCGGATACCCTTTTGCCCAAGCCGCCTTTCGTGTTTTCGACTTGCGTGTACATGTTTTGCATATATCCTTAACTTTTCCCGAACCTTTTGGTTCGCCAGATGCCCTTATTTTTGCCTAGGTTCGTCGACCTAGTCTATTTCATGCGTAGTATTTTTGACTATGTCTCGTTCACTGTGGGAAGTCTTCACCATCCATGGTGCTAAGCTCATAAAAACACTATCTTGACTACAAATGGTCCCTCGTGGGTGGGAGTCCATTTGCCCATCACCACCTTGGAAGAATGATGCGCTTGACTACTAGATCACCGACTAGACTCGGTGCTTGACCTTCTTGTTAAATGCTCGATCATTCTCTCTTCGATAGATCCGCCAAATGGACGCGAGTTTCTCATCAATTAAGTTAATTTGGTCAAGCGGACCCAATCGCTTCGCCTAACTCGTGTCCTAGAGGACTCGGTTGAGGTATCCGAACCTCGATGGGTAAGACGGCTTCCATACCGTGAGAGAAGGGTTGCCCTGTTCGTGTGATATAACCATGAAGAGCAAATGGTAACATCTCATGCCAATCTTTGTAAGTCACATCATCTTCATAATCTTCTTAATGTTCTTATTGGCGGCTTCCATCGCGCTCATCTTAGGCCGATAAGGAGAAGAGTTGTGATGCTTGATCTTGAACTGCGTGCAGAGTTCGGTGATCATCTTGTTGTTGAGATTGGAACCGTTATCTGTGATAATCCTTTCGGGAGTGCCATACCGACAGATAAGATTATGTTTGATGAATCGAGCCACAACATTCTTGGTAACAGATGCGAATGAGGCTGCTTCTACCCACTTGGTGAAATAATCAATTGCCACAAGGATGAAACGATGTCCATTGGAAGCGGTGGGCTTGATTTCTCCGATCATGTCAATGCCCCACATTGCAAAAGGCCAAGGAGAAGTTAAAACGTTCAGAGGTACTGGAGGTACGTGTACTTTATCGGCATAAATTTGACATTTGTGACAAGATCGAGCGTAGCGGTGACAATCAGCTTCCATGGTAGACCAATAGTAACCTGTTCTCAAAATCTTCTTAGCCATGGTGTGTCCACTGGAGTGGGTACCAAATGCACCTTCGTGTAACTCTTCCATGATACGTATTCTTTTTTCGATATACAACGGTAAGCACAAGTCGTGGTTGCGCTTGTATAAGATGTCGTTGCTGAGGAAGAATTTGGAAGCGAATCTCCTCATGGACTTCTTATCGTTGACAGATGCCCCTGCGGGATATTCCTGAGTCTCAAGATACCTCTTCACGTCATAGTACCAAGGTTTCTCTTCTGTATCAAGCTCATAACAATATCTTTGGTTCGTCAAACTTCTCAATGATGATCCGGGAGCCTCGTTGTCCCATCTAACCTTGAACATAGATGACATAGTAGCCAATGCGTCTGCCAACTGATTCTCTTCTCGTGGAATATGATTGAAAGTAATCTCTTCGAAGTAGGGGATCAAACTCAAAACAAGCTCTCGATATGGAATAAGATTCGGATGTTTCGTATCCCACTCGCCTTAATCGGTGATCACCAAAGTCGAGTCTCCAAACACCGTAAGAACTTGATTCTTAAATCAATACCTTTGATACCCATGATGCACGCTTCATATTCACCATGTTGTTCGTGCAATGAAACATAATCTGGCGGTGAAAGGCGTGTCCTGTAGGGATGTAATGATGGCGCCAATGCCATTGCCAAGTGCGTTTGAGGCTCCATCAAAACCATGGTCCATCGGGATCCTTGTTCAGTCCTTCGTCCGGCACAGTTCTTCTAATCAGTAACTAGTAAAACATCTTCATCTGGAAATTGAATGCATAGATCGATAGTCATCTACGATGAGCCAAAAGATCGGCTACTACACTTCCTTTGATCGCTTTAAGAAGTGTCTTGGATGTCATACTCGGTCAAGATCATTTGCCATCTTGCTATTCTTCAGAGAGTGGTTTCTCAAATATGTATTTTATCGGATCCATCTTGGAAATCAATAAGGTAGTGTGAGTCAACATATCTTGTCTTAGTCGGCGAGCTCCAAAGCGTTGCAAGTTTTCTCGAGTGAGTATCTTGTTTCATAGTCGGTAAACTTTTGCTAAGGTAGTATATTGCACTCTTTTCGATCGACTCGTCATGTTGCCCAACACACACCCATTGAATTCTCTAACATCAAGTACATGATAAGAGCTCTTCCTTGACATCGGGATGGGAGGATTCTGGTACTCCTTGATTTTGTCAAAAGCGATCTAGCAATTGTCATTCCATTCCACTACTTGATCTTTCTTAAGTAACTTGAAGATTGGCTCACAAGTAGCAATCAGATGTGCAATGAATCTGGCAATGTAGTTCAATCGGCCCAAGAAACCTCTGACTTCCTTCTCGGTACGGGGCGCTGGCATCTCTTGAATAGCTTTAACCTTGGCGGGGTCAACCTCAATTCCTTTACCACTGACAACAAACCCTAAGAGTTTTCCGGATCTGACTCCAAAAATGCATTTGTTAGGATTAAGTCTCATCAGACTTCTTCATCATCAAGCAGTTTCGAAATGATCAAGATGTTCTTCTTGATCGTGATCGAGCTATCATGTCGTCGACGTAGACCTCTATCTCATGATGAATCATGTCATGAAATAACGCCACCATAGCACCCTGATAAGTGGCACCCGCGTTCTTCAGTCCGAACGACATAACCTTGTAACAGAAAGTGCCCCACTGCGTAACGAAAGTAGTCTTTTCCATGTCTTCGAGAGCCATTTTAATCGATTGTAGGAGAAACCATCCATAAAGGAGAAAACCTTATGCTGAGCGGTGTTGTCAACCAGAACATCAATATGAGGAAGTGGAAAATCGTCTTTCGGACTCGCTTTATTCAGATCTTTGTAATCCACACACATTCGTACCTTGCCATCCTTCTTAGGTACGGGTACCACATTCGCAACCCATTGTGGATAGGAAGTAACTAAGAAACCGCGTTGAATTGCTTCATAACCGGCTTTAATTTTCTCGACATCTCGGGGCGCGGCGAACCTTCATTTCACCGAGGAAAACCTTCTTTGGTAATAATGTACCACAATATCAATGTCTAAACCCGGCATGTCTTCGTATGACCAAGCAAAACCTCAATACAGTCGTAGCATCCGAACCAACCTTTCTTTAACACTGTTCTCAAGATCCGCTCTATCTTGATCTCTTTTCTGTCTTCGTCAGACCCAAATTCACAACCTCAACTTGCTCTTCGTGTGGTCAGATAACTCGCTCTTCTTCTGTGATCGGCAAGTTCTCCGGCACTTCACAATCTTCCTCACTTTCGTCTTGGCTTGGTAGATCGGATTATCAAGTCATATTTAGCAATAGCATAGCTGTTATTAACGAGATTCGGAGTGACTCTGCAGTGTATCACGTGGGTGTGTGTGAGAGAAACACATAGCTTTTTTGAAGGGGTGATAAAGTAAAAGAAAGAAGACAAACAATTGAATGCAAAAGTCCAACGAATTTATTGAATGAAAGCAAAACAATGATAATAACCTCAACGAGCCATGATGCCCCGGGCAAGGCACTAGGCTTTCAAAGTTTATTGTTCAAACATAAAGAAATTCGAAAAGCAAAACAAAATAAGAGCAATTACTCCTGACTAAAGGAGATTGGTATGACGTCTTCGGTCTTACATGTTATGCATCTTTTACATTCATCAAGCAATCGATTGATGAAAATCTACAATCGATTATTCCCTAGCTATTGTATGCGAGAAAATTGAAAGCTTCAATAAACCAATTGATTGACACATTCATACAATTGATTATGGGATCACTTTTTACACAACATAATTGATTGGGAGAGATATACAAATGATTTATCCTTTGTTTTTTTCAATATTTTTTAATGTTACAATTAATACGATCGATTGACGCATATATACAAGTGATTGCTTGTGGATGCTCTATGAAAAATCTAAAACATCATAATACCTCTTCATTGCACATGTTCATGAAACCTTTTTTAAATCATTATAATTAACCATGAGGAAATGATTGGAATTTGAAGATCAAATGTTGATGATTGATGAATATAGATCATTTGAGGTGAGTGGATACTCAAACCCTAATTTGATCATATCTTGAACAAATGAAAATTTTGACCAAAACCCTAATTTGGCTCAAACACACGATCTATCCTGTTTTGAAATTGTTAGTGATGCAATGATGCATATGTGAATGATATGATGTGGTATCTTAGGTCAAAATTTGGGGTATGACAGTAGTATGTTAGCTCAGGAAGACAATGATGGCATCGAAAGAGCCATTTATTATCTAAGTAGGGTTTTAAATAATGCAAAAACAAGATATAGTACTATAGAAAAACTATGTCTCTGCTTGTATTTTTTATGTACCAAACTTAAGTATTATATAAAACCTGTTGATGTTTATGTTTCGCCTCATTTTGATGTGATTAAACATATGCTTTCAAAGCCAATTATGCATAGTAGAATTGGCAAATGGGCCTTAGCACTCACTGAATATTCCTTAGCCTTTAATCCTTTGAAGGTTATGAAAGGTCAAATAGTTTCAGACTTCATAGTAGACCACACTGTGGTTGAAGATTTAACATTAAATTATGTTGAAGTGCAACCATGGAAACTATTCTTCGATGGATCAACACACAAATAAGGAAGTGGAGTTGGGATTCTTATAATTTCTCTTGAAGGAATTCCAACAAAATTCAAGTATAAATTAGAAGGCCCTCATTGCTCGAATAATGAAGTTGAATACGAAGCACTCATTGATGGACTTGAAGCTTTGTTGGAATTAGGGGCAAACAGGGTCGAAATCAAAGGAGACTCGAAGTTAGTAATCAATCAAATACAAAAGAGTACAAGTGCATAAAATAAAACCTGATTATGCATTTCGTTATTGCTAACAGATTACTTAAAAAATTTAAGTATGTGGATATTAAACATATTCCCAGGATAAAAAATCAAGAGGCAAATGATTTGGCTCAAATACCCCAGGCTACAAAGTATCCAAGGAAAAACTCCAATACTTCATCGAAGTGAAAGGGAGAGTAATAGCTACTAAGTTATCCCCCATCAGACTTAGAAAATTCAAAATTAGGATGTGTCAATAAAGAAGAGTTCGAAGTGTTGGCTATAAATGCTTTGGCTAATACAGATTGGCGAAGTCCAATAGTAAATTATTTGATAGACCATTCAGTAGATAAAGAGAGAAAGATTAAATATAGAGTGTTGTCCTATGTATTAATAGGAAACGAATTGTTCAAGAAAACTCCAGAAGGGGTCTTACTTAAATGTTTAGTCGAAAGAAGATGAAATGGTTATTGTTTCGATATGGAATGTATTGGCCCACTATGCTCAAAGATTGATAGAGTTCGCTAAGAATTGTGAGGAATGTCAAGTTCAAGTAAGCATCCAACATTCCCCTGCAAGCGAATTACATTCGATTGTTAAGCCTTGGCCCTTTAGGGGATGGGCATTGCATTTAACTACCGAAATTTGACCAACTTCGTCCAAAGGACAAAAGTATATCTTAGTAGGTATAAATTATTTTACAAAATGGGTCGAAGCAATACCTTTGGTGAATGTTGATTAAGAAACTATCATAGAATTCATCCAAAACCAAATAATTTACAGATTTGGAATAGAGAGTATTACAACAGACCAAGAGTCAGTTTTCACAAGTCGAAAGATGCAAGAATTTGCGCAAGAAATGGGTTTTAAGTTGCTAACATCTACACCATATTCCTCTCAAGAAAATGGTCAAGTGGAGGCAGCAAATAAAGTGATAATAAGTTTAATAAAGAAACATGTAGGACGAAAGCCAAAGAATTGGCACAAGACCTTGGGTCAAGCTTTGTGGGCATATCGAACGTCTCCCAAAGAAGCAACAAATACTACCCCATTTCAACTTACGTTTGGACATGATGCAGTCCTACCAGTTGAAATACACTTGCAGTCAGTAAGAATTCAAAGGCAAAGCAAAATTCCTTCTGAGCACTATTGAGAAATGATGATGACCGAATTAGTAGATATAGACGAAATTAGGCTACATGCTTTAGAAGTTTTGAGAAGACAAAAAGAAAGAGTAACCAGAGCATACAACAAAAGGGTCAAAAGTAAGTTATTTTCAATTAATGGTTTAGTATGGAATGTTATACTACCTATGGATAAAAAGAATAAGTTATTAAGAAAATGGTCACCACATTGGGAGGGTCCCTTTCGTGTTTTAAAAACATTTTCAAATAATGCTTATGAAATAGAGGAATTAGCTGAAGATCGAAGAATCTTGAAAGTTAATGGAAAATGCTTAAAGAGGTATAAACCATGCTTGCAAGAAATTCGAACCGTCATAGAATAATAAAAGTAAGACAAATATTAAAGCCAACATGGTACTGAAATAAGTAAATTGCCAAAATGGCTTTATTCGAATATTACAAAAAGTCGAATTAGAATAAGAACATCAATAGAAAATATACTTCAGAAATCAAAAAGGAGAATTTTGCTTCAATTTGGAAAACTTGCTATTGCACAGATTAATCTTGCATTGAATGGCATTCTTGATCCCTTCGAGTGATCTGATCTCTTCACTAATTCGCTCAGCAAGCTCCACCTATTGAAGACTCTTCGAAATAAGAGTTTCGAGCTCCTTCTCATCAATGGCTTTAAGGGCAACCTGTTCGTTTTGAGCACCTTCAATCTTCTTCTTGAGCTCTTCGATTTGGGATTCCCATAGCAAGATTGATCGAGCGAGAACGTCATGTTTATATTTAGTATGCATTTGTGTACGCTCCAATGCCTCAGCCTCTTTAGAAAATTTGGATGTCTGATCATAAGCAGCAGTTAAACCCTCTTTCTTAGCTTGAATCTTGGTCTCAGCATCATTTTCCCTATTGTACCCACTGTTGATTTCATTGAGCAGAATTTGCAGATCATAAAGAGTTTCGCTCACTTCAGGAGGGCATGCACTGAGGTTTATTTGAGTAAGCAACTTCTTTATGGTATAATAAGTTGTGACATCTTCTTTCAGGATTGTAAAAATGTCAGCTTTGAAGATGGTCTTATTAACTTGCTGAAGAAGTTGATCATAAGAGCTTGGGGAAATATCATCTTTCGTCTGACTCGAACCCTCAGACTGGATTCTTTCTGAAGGAGAACCCTTTTGTGCCAGCATCAATTTTAAATATTTTAAAGGATTGGTTCTTTTTAATTCTTCCTTCTGTTCCTCAGTTAAGAATGAGGAATCTTGTCTTTTGGCTTGGAAAGTTCCAGCAGGCGTAGGGATCTCTGTTTCTTTCTCTCTTTCCTCCTACACCACCTCCTCCTCACCACCTTCTGTAAAATAGTGACTTACGGTGTCAGCTTCGCTCTCTTCCTTTAAATGATCAGCAAAGCGAACTCTTTTGGGCAAAGAGTCACTATGGGCTTTATCAACAGGAGTTTCGAGTTCAGCACTCCTTTTGCCAGTTGTTGGAGATCCTTTCGAAGGAGGCGCAGTCTCTTATTGATCTGGGACTTCGATGGTGTCAATTTATGGTGCAACAGTTGAAGAACCTTTATTCAGTGCAGCCCCACTGGAGTCCCCTTGTGGCGAAGAAGTGATAGGATTTGGAGTGTGTCCTTGAGGGGCAGAGAGGTTAGAGGAAATGATTTGAACACTCTGCATGTGAAACGAATGGTTAGCATAAAGAAAATTATACAGTCGTAACTTTGAATTTGGTGAGTAAGTTTACCTTTGGGTTATCAGAAGAAACATTCCTGCCAATGTGTTCTAGAATCACATTTTCTGAAGTTTGTGGTTTTTGGATGACTTTGGATTTGGGTTTGGGAAAAAATTTCTTCATTTCGATACCAGGTTGACTGGTAGGTTGGTAAGTTTCACTATATTTTTTGGCCTTCTTCTTCTTCTTGATTGTTGATTTGAAAGGGGAAAGATCAATATCTTCATTTTTCTCTGATTTGTCATCATCAGAAGCAGGATCCTCGTGTCTTCGTTTTTTGGGAGACTTGGGAGGAATCCCACTTGCCTGGATAAACAAGAAAGATATTTAATAGAAGTCAAAAAGAACCTTAAAAAGGACGAAAGAAAAACAAGGTAATACCTTTTTCATTTTTTTCTCTTTAGAGTATCATCTTGGTCTGGGGTAGGACTATCAGTGATTTCCGTTGGTTGCTTCGAAGTGCTGGTTAAACTTGCCTTAGGGACAGATTTTTCTTTTTTCAAGGTCTTTATGTCAACAGCTAAAAAAGAAATTATAAGGTAGTCAAGACAAAATATAGAATGAGAAGAAATTAAAAGAATTTCGAACTTCTTTGGTTCCACACCTTCGCGATGTTGAGATCTAAGAGACATGGCTGATAAGTCATAGCGAAGGTGACCTTTGAAACTATCCAAATCACATTTAGCCCACACTACCCTCTGGGCAAGTTTTTTAGCATCATTTTCATATTGATGAAAAGTATTTCCACAAACGAACCACAATGGGTATGGAGGAAAAAAGGTCAAAGCCATCTCTGAAGTAGGCAGGTTGGGAAACCTTGGTGGTTGATTTTTAAAAGCCCACCTATACCTATCTTCAGGTTTTACATAAGGAGGAAATTTGATTTTTGAAAGGTGTTTTTTGTGTTGCTTCGAAAACGGTTCGATGCAGGTTTGTGGGATTATAGACAGTTTCGAAGTATTTCTGGAACGCCTAAATTTATTTAATATGAGTAAATCTACCTTTTTTAACATGTTCATGCACAAGTGAAAAGGCTTCCATCAGTTGTTGTTGGATTTGGAGAGTGTTAAACATGTTTTTTGAATAATAAGCAGTCCACCAAGTGTAGAAATCTTTGGTCATATAAAAAGAAGGTTTAAAAGATATCAATGTAAAGTCAGCGAAGCTAGCATAGCGTTCCTGACGAATTGCAACTTCTTTAAGAGAGTAGGGTACTCCTGCAATACATATCTCTCTTTTCTTGTTGAAGAGTGGCTCATGTAAGATTTGACATAGTCCGAATTGGCGGGCTACAAAATTGGGTTGATAGACAAGGATGCAGACGTGGCTTTTCACAGGTGTGATCCTGGAGATTATAAGCCTAGGGTTCAAAAAGGCACATCATGTATCTCAAATACTTTCTTCCTTGATAGCTTCATCGAGAGGCATGGTAAACCAACTTGGACCACAACTTCGAGTGGCAAATGGAGCCATCGAAGACTCGAACTTATGTCTTTTTGAGAAAATCATCATGTAACTGGTAAAGCAAGTTTTGAAATTCTCTTTGTCATCATTTGGAGTCAGTTTGAGCAGTCTGCTACCCTCAATATTTCTATTAACAACATCAGGATGTTCTCCGTTGATTTCTCCAAAAGATTGAAGAGATGGTTTAAATGTAGCATTCAGCCAAAGTTGAAGAAGCCAGAAAGGAGAGAAGTAAATTGGTGCCAGTTTCGTAAGTTTTTAACTTAGATACTGCAAAGCCTATACTTTTGTATAAACTCATTGGCAACAATTCACTTATGCATACCCTTCAACCATGGTGAAGCTAGTTTTCCAGGGTGATAAATCTGCTAGCAACTTGTAAGTATTTGCTACAAAAAACGTACTTTGATAACCACAATGCTAAAAATGCTATGTGTTCTACTTCAGAGATTTCTTCTTCAGTGGAGTGGTAGAAATTGATATACTTCGAAAAAATAACATGTTAAACATCGAAGTCAACGATGTTGTCTGTGTCTTCGTTAGGATCGAACATTTCCCCAATAGGGGAAAGTCCAGTGATAGCAACAATATCAAAGAAGGTGGGTGTTATCATCCCATAATGGATATGGAAGGTATTATAAGTACTATCCCAGAAGTACATGGATGCTAGTAAAAAGGGTTGACTATAACTAAACCCTAGTTTGGACATTCGAATTAGACTGAGAATACCTAAGTTTTCCCACTCTTGGGATTTTTTACTCTCTACTTTTGAAAGCCAATTTTGGTATAACTGGTCCGACGAAGGACATGATTGAAACGGTTTGAAGTTTCCAGTAACATAATCCATATTGAAGGCTTCTCTCCTAGGTTCAGAAGATTCCTCTTCAAAGGATTTTTCTTTTGGGTTTTTTGAGGTTTTGACAACAGAGTCATTTTATTTCTTTTTCAAAGGGTTGGAATTATTGATAATGGGTTTAGTTTCATAATAAATAGGAAAAAAACCCTTTAGTTTTCTCTAAGCGCTCAGTGGAAATCAAAGGACCCATAACACCTAGGATTTTATCAAGAACAGATGTACGAATAATTACATGGGATGCATAAATGGCTTTCTGTTCTAGACTGAGCTTCAGAGTTGTGATGAATTCCTAATTGTCAACATTAATGATCTTGCTCACGGGTATATGACCAGAAGAAGCGCCTTTAAGCTTTCCAGCTTTCTTGGATAGAGATGATGGTTGCATTTGAGAAGAAGACATTGTGAGAGAGATCGTTGAAGATTTTTTTGAGAAAAAAGGAAATGTGTTTGTTGAAGTTTTCTTGAAGTTTGATGAAGGTTGAAGAAAGTAAAAGTTCTGCTTTGTGGAAGCTGAATTTCTTTTATAGGGACTCTTGGCGGTTTATAAAATTTGACCTTTGGAGAACGTGGAATATGTGCAGCTTCGTTATTGGAGAGAAAGAGAGGTGGTTTTCAAAAAATCCTTGGGAATTGACGTTTTAGTAATGATTAGCTATAACTGCTATACTTGCACGTTTGGACAAGCATGGTGAATGGACGTTTTGCAGAAAAGTAGTTGATGATTGTGATGTCATATACAGTGTAGTCATCATTGAGTTAGTTTCATCAAAATCACATGAAAAATTCAAAAATGAGTATTTCTTTGGATGTCGAAATACACATTTTTGAGGGGCAATTTGTTAGCTGGTAATTTTGATGAACTATTTTGTTGAAGAAATGGGCTTAATGTTATTTGGATGTCCATTCGAATAAGGTCCAAAGATGAATGACTTGGCTGATCAGCAAGGAGTTTTGAAAAAGAGACAGTTGGTTAAAGATTTAGAATTTTTACTTTAGAGTTGTTTCGATTTTGAATGAAGCTTAGTTGATAAGAACTTTGAAGTTTGTTTTGAAGGTTTCGAATGTTCTGTTTTGTTATAGACATGAAGATTCGAATTGAGGAAGTTGAAACAGTATAACGAAGAGGTTTCTAAATTCAAAATGAAAGATTTTAATTTACCGAGTTTGTTGCAAGTTCGATATTCAAATAAAAGGCGCCATTTTTAGAAGACTCGTGGAAGTCACTGAATGTAGGAGACATGCAAGCTTCAAACGTGGCGTAATTCTAGAGCAGGACCGTTAGGGTCAAAATAGTATAAATAGAAGTTTCAGTGTTAGAATTTTGGGTGTTCATTTTGTACTAAAAACTCTTATATACTCAAACTACCAATTGATTAAGGGAAACGAGCTGCGGATATCATGTACGTATGGAACACCATTGTTATACTTTTGCAGTTTAAATTAAAGTCATTTACTTTTATCCTTGCTTTTACAGTTTCATTCCTTTTAAGTCTTTCGTTTTCCTTTACTTTTCAATTAAGCATTTACTTTTCCAGAAACCTTTATTTTCCTGTCAAAGTCTTTTACATTTTATCCACTTTACTTTACAAAGTCTTATGTTTAAATCTCAAAGTCTTTTCTCAAATCGAAGTCTATCACTAGTTTAGGCATTATTTCGTTAATACATTTCGTTACATAAGAAATTGTTCTCAAACGAATTCATAGAATTTATTTTAAGATTCTTGTATTATACCTTGAAGATACAAATCCATAGATAACAAGTAAAATATGAACATGAAACTTAATTCATACATAATAAATTATGACACATGTCCTAAGATCAATCTAGTCGATCCTGCAAGTAACCAAAACCAGTAATTTGGAAGACTAGCGGTTGTATACGAAAAATCACCGTAAACACATGGATGGTACAAGAGCGTCATAGATTTCTGCATATTTATTCGCATTCCCGTAAACCCGTGTGTTCAAATCTATATTGATCCTCAACTCTTGGATAAGAGTTTAGCAGACAAGTGTGTGTCTATCTTCCCTTTAACCGAGTAAAGCAGAAATAGCCCAAAAACCACAATTACCGTCACCACTAACATTGACGATCTGATCAATGTTATTGTGCATAAAAACTGGCTTCTCCTTAATGAATGGTATTTTTGGTGGAGGTGGTGGAGTTGGCCGTTTGCTTATGCGAGCACCTTTGAAGAACACTTTCTGAGGTTTTGATGTCGATGAATTAGGAAAAAGTTTGTCAACGTGTTCAAAATACGATGGACTCCTCATAGTAAAATTTTCACTTGGTGTAGATTTGACCTTTTTTGGTACTCCTTTTGTTTTAACCGGTTGAGACGGTGGTTTCAAATTGGTGGTCTCTGGAAATGCAATTTTCCTTAATTGCTCTTTGATGTGGAGTTTTGTGTTGTCACCCCCTTTCTTAAATCTTTCTTGTATCGCTTCCTTTTATGTTAAGATTGTGATACTTCATTTTCCCTATTCCATTGTACTATTGTATTCAAAGCTCAACCTCTTCTAATGACTATATACCTCTTCCATTCTTATTAGACAGTCAGCTTTCACCTTCTTAGATATGACACAAGCATATGGAAGACCATATGTTTTCACAATTGTGAAACCATACTTAGATGTATCAGAGCCTAAATAAGAGGCTCGTTTGGCTTCATAAAAAATGAAATTAAGAGTTGATCGTGATATGTTGCCAACCAACTGAGAATATAGAAAGTTGTCTTTAAACCTGTGTTCCAACACTGTGATACTATAACCAGATGATGTTTGAATTTCATTATTCTGGTTAAGTATCATTTGGTTCACTGATTCCCAACCCGTACACAAATGACCCTTGTTATTTTCTAACCAATTCTTCAAACATGTATGAGCTGAATCAACTCGGTTTGTTGTTGTATTTCCATGATTCATATCCTGAGCTGTCCATGCAGAAACAATCTTCTTCTTCACCTGATCCAAAATTGTAGTCTCAACGTATTTTAACAAATCAGGATATTTAACACACACCTTCGTGAAATGTATAATAGCGTCAACATATAAATATTGGTAGATGCATTTATGATAGCATTTCAAACAACCATAATTTTCTCCACAACAACGCTCGACATAACTAGTTTACTCTCTTCAGTCTCAATTTGACTTGTCCCTACCGCGGGTTTTACCCGGCTACTCGCATTTTTAGTAATGTGATACTTACAAAGTAATGCGGAAGAACTCGGAAACACCTTCGCAAAAAAAATCATCAATGCTGCATCGCAATAGGTAATAATGACTTTCGACACGTTTTCTTGGTCCTTTAACATTGACCGACAAACCTCTAAAGCCCATTCAAAATTGTCCTCTTTTTCGCACTTTAGAAATGTAAAACCAATAGAATATGTCATTTCAGTCTATGTAACACCAACAATTTCCAACAATTGCAACCTGTACTTCTTGGTCTTGTACGTCGAATCAATTATGAGCACGGTAGGAAACATATTGAACAATTTAATGGAATCAATAAGAGTCCAATATATATCTCTTACCATTACTCCATTCTCACATCGTTGATGCCTAAAAACATAGTTGTCATCATCTAAAAGCTTCAAGAGTTGTTACATTTTGATTTGATTCCCTCTAAGCGCCAATTTTGTTTGGTAGCACTGATTGTAAACTTGCCGGATGTTTGAAATATTCTCCCGTCTTTTGCACTTCAACGCTGTAAGTAGGTTTTTTGGAGGGACCAAATTTAGTGTCGTGTCGGACACACATTCCTTCTCTTCCACCAAAAGGCGACATGCACTTGGATGACCGGCTAACTTTGCACTTAAATCATGATTATGTAACCCGCTTATGACATTGAACATCCAATTATTATTTGCCAACCGATACCCACGTAACTTAAATGGACACTCACATTTTCTTGAGCCAGTATCATCTCTTTTGAAATTCTTTATAGGCCGCCTATATATCTCACTTTTTTCGCATGTCAATGTCACAAATGCATGTCGTCTATATGAACCACTATCTGACCTTCATATCACAACACCAAAAGCCTTGTTTGGTGGTCTCCGTACGAATCCACTACATCATAACATCTCAAGATTCAAATTTTTGTTCATTTTTAAATGCCCGCACATCGACACCTTGATAACAATAGGCGAAACACCTTGAGATACAATAAGATATACACCTTCAGAAAGCCAGGAGAAACACCTTGAGACACAATAGCTTTGAGAATATTATCGGGATGCACCATACCTAATATGTAAAAAAAGATTAAACTAAGAAATATCCTAGGTAAATAAGAAAACTGATGTTGTTGGAAATAGTAGTACAGGAACCAGAAGTATATTTTCAGTTGCATTCATCTGTAAATCGGAAATATATTTCCAGTTTTAACGTGACATTTTTTCAATCCAAATAATAGATTAATGTAGTTAATGTAGCTTGAAAAGAGGAAACTTTACTTTAAATTCAATTTCCTTTAGCTCCTTTTGATATAATGCACCACAAGAATTTTAAGTTTGAGTGAAAAATGGGATTGAAATTGTGAGGATTTTTGGAGAGTTTTTTTGTCACCTTTAAAATGTATATGATCAAAGTGTCCCATGGACCTTGCTGTTTTAAGCTTTTGGTTTCGTAAAAGAAATGCATATATGGTTTATAGGTGGGAAATTTTTTGACTTTTCCCACACAAAAATATCAAAGTTATATCTCTAGTTTCTACCGATGTTACATCTCCGATATGTTTCTTACATCATTCAATGGTGTAACGAAAATTTACCAACTAGATGAAGGTAAGGTTGCGCCCCAAAAATGCACATCCGAAAACATTTTTAATTTTTTATAGGATGTTTTTTCCTATATAAAATGCCTTAAGAAATTCTCTATTTCAAAGATGGCATGTTAATTCCTCCTCCTGCATGCTAGTTGGTCGTATTGACCCTAGTTCAAAAAATAATTAGTGTCTTGCGTATGAATTATTTTTATAGAAAAATATTTTTTTTATTATAATTATTTTTTATTTATAAAATAGAAAAAATTAAATTAAATTAATTATTTGGTAACAAAGCATTCATTGTAAAACTTCTTAAATTTTTATTTTAGATAAAAAATTGAAAATAAAGAAAAAGATATAGTCAGTGTAATATAAATTTTATAATTTTAATGCTGATGTTATTAGAAAATCAATTTTAATTGAACATTTAATAATATACATTTATCTGTGGAATACTTTATTTATTAATTAAAATTAATTTGATATATTTCCAATTTATTAATTGTATGTTCCAACATTTTTTTAGTGACTCACTGAAAAACGGTGACAAAATTGAAGAAGAAAAAATTATTAGTATATTTTAATATGTTGTTTTTTTTAATAGGTGACTTAATAATAATAGTCAAAGAGTAATAAAATTAAAAAGTCATATTTATATTATTCAGAGTCAAATATCACAGCGATCTCACGTGTCAAAATCTGGTTCGGTTCAAAGACGTGTCAAACGCACATTTCAAAGACGAAAACACCCTCAATTAAATACCCTTCAATAACAAAACTGCTAAGGACAAAATCGTCAAAAAAGAAATAACTTCCGTATTGCGCAACCGTTAGGAGGGAAAAGCTGAAATTGTTCTTTTCATTCCTTCTTCGAAATCAACAACAATGAAATCTTCATCTTCATAGAAGAAAAATTCAAAAAAAATTGTATCTTTTTGTATCAACAATGATCCAATGGACGAAACGGTTGAATACCGCATTTGGGGTTTCGTTTCTTTGGCTAATTTGCTTGATTTACTTCACCCAGGTTTCAATTCTTCGCATTTGATTATAAATGTTAAATCTTTGCCTTAAATGTTTATGGGTTTTTGATTTTCTTGGAGATCTGATTGCGGTGTGAATTGATTATGTAAAATTGAGTTGAAGGCAAAGAGATTTATGTTTGGATAAATTTTTGTATTGGTGCAGGGTTTTAGGTCTTTTGTGTGGACAGCAATTTCGTATCAGCTTAAAGATAATCTTCATTTGACACCTTCGGCTTCGCAATTTGTGTTTTCTGTTGCATTTTTTCCATGGAGTATTAAGCCGTTATATGGGTATGGATCATTTAATTTTTTTTCATTATGTGTATCTGTTTGTTTACTAAATCAATCTCACATTTCTTCCTTGTAATCTGGTTTGTTTAATGATGAACAGGATACTTTCTGATTGTATCCCAATTAAAGGAAGTAAACGGATTTCGTACTTGGTGATTGCGACTGTGCTCTCCCTTGTGCCATGGTTTATTTTAGGTTTAAGTTCAACTTTGAGGAACTCGACATGGCATCTGATGGTATTCTTGACTGTGCAAAACTTAGGATCAGCCATGGCAGATGTTGTTGTTGATGCAATGGTAGCTGAGGCTGTAAGACATGACAAGTATGTTTGCATCTTCAATTCCTTGTTTCATTTTCTGAGATGAACTTCCGTATCGAATAGCATGCATGAATATAGATATTGTAAATAATGCAAAATGTTGGATCATTTATTAGAATCTTCTATGATTGATATTTTTCTTGTCATTGTAGCCAATTTCTTAACCTTGTATCTATGTGTAACATATAATGTGAAACGTGCATTCACTTCATGCGATCTTAGCAGAAAGGTCTTTTTATTCTGAGATTAATTACATCCTTTTTATGGTCAGGGCCTCATTTGCAGGAGACCTCCAGTCATTATCTTGGTCTTCAATGGCTGTGGGAGGAATATGTGGAAGTTTATTTGGGGGATTTGCATTATCAAGTTTACCGATAGATGCTATTTTTCTTCTATTTTCCATACTACCTTGCATACAGTTATTATCATGCTGTTTCGTGAAGGAGAATTCTGTAAATATCGAAGATTTAGTGGAGGATTCTACTGCAAAGGATATGCAAATAAATGGTAGTAGTAATAGTCAGGCCCTAGATGAAGATAGTCCTTTAACTAAAAAGTCCAACAGCAGTACAAGAAAAAGAAAGAAGGGTAAAAAGAACACAAAAAATAAAGCAGTAAATACCAGAAAATCAAAGGTTCTTGATAAAGGAGACTCCTTGGCGAAAAAGTCCTCCATTCCTTGAAACAAGCAATTTATGATTTGTGTCGCGCATTTCGACAACCAATGATTTTGAGGTAGATATTTGAAATTTTGTCTGTTTACTTTACTTTTAAGATTATCGATGATTCCTGGTCGAGAGCATATTTTCTATTTGAGAGTTTCATTTGTCTATCATTATAGTTTAGCTTATACTAGTAAATTCTATCTTCAAAATCATTATCTACAAAGGTTCAACTAATAAAAAGTAAATTTACTTACTATATCATATGAGAAGTTTTAAGCTTTCTTTTACTACTCCTGATAATTATGAGTGTTTTTTCTTTTTATGTGTTTATGGTCTCACAGTGTAATGCTAATTCACTTTCTACATAATGCTTTAAAGTAGCTAGTAATAAATTAATAATCTTTGTTTTATGTTGTGGAGTGCAGACCCATGTCTTGGTTTTTCCTTGCCCACATTACTATTCCCAATCTTTCAACAGTCTTATTCTACTACGAAACCGAGGTTCTAAAGCTTGAAGCATCTTTCTTAGGGACAGCGCGTGTTGTTGGGTGGTTAGGACTTATGCTTGGAACATTCATTTATAACCGTCACCTAAAGCATATGACGCTGCGAAGAATTCTCATGTAAGCAACTAAGGATTGTTTTTTTCATCGGTTGATTGTTAACTTATGTCTATTTAATTTACTGATATGTTTTCATTCTGATTACAGGTACGCTCATGTTGCGTTGGCCTTCTTGAATCTTCTGCAGATTGCCGTTGTGTCTAGAAAAAATATTGCCTTTGGAGTATCAGATAGGGTTATGGTGCTCTTTGGCTCAGCTCTTGTTGATGCAATCAATCAATTCAAGTTAGTCTTTGCTTCTCAAATCAGTCTTTTTATGCATGCTTATTTTTTTTATAAAGGATGTGCGTTGGCAGGATCAGTGAAAGATAATTTAATTACTGAGACTAAACCAAAACAACGAGGATCAAAAGGATTTAAACCAACAATTTTTTGCAGGAATTAAAACCAACAAAGTGTATATTAAAATGATTAATATGTTATATAATCACTTATTTTATCACTGCCCTTGGTTCATCTTTACAAAACACATCGGAATAGGTATTAGAAGATGAGAAACATAGTACATAGGGTATACCAGTTAGTATAATGATTGTGCCTATTTTCCATTGTTTTTGTTACTTGTGAAATGTTCCGATATGGAACCATAATGTTCATTAAACGGTGAAATGAGGTCTTGGTATGGTGGAACAAGTTTCTAGATGGCGGAGAAGCGGTTGATCTGCATAGTTAGCACTTTAACACCGGAATACGTGAGAGAATGAGAAGTAAAGTGAGAGTGAGAATGAATTTGAATTCCTGAAATGACGCGCTTTTCCCTTTATATAGGGAGAGCAGTTAAAACCATCTGCGTGAGGTGAGGTGCATTGTGCGGGTAGCCGTTTGATCTAATCGAACGGTAATAGACGTCTATGGAGGGTGGAGTTGTGTGTTCACCTGCTCTACGTGCTTCACCGCCTGGTGATGCTCTTGGGCCTTTCTTTGGGCCTTGTGAACAGCCCAAAACACGAACCATAATGATTTTATCTAAACCGTTTTTTGTTACATCCTTAGTTCCAATTCAGTTTCTGATTCTTGTCTCTTGAAAAAAAACTGCAGGTTTATGCCTTTCCTGATCTTATCAGGACGACTATGCCCACCCGGAATTGAAGGGACATTATTTGCTCTTTTCATGTCGATAAACAACTTGGGAACAACAATAGGGTCTTTTGTAGGTGCTGGCTTGGCTTCTATATTAAACATAGATTCAGGATCTTTTGACAATCTTCTATTAGGCATTGCTATTCATGCTTTGTGCAATTTCATTCCAATTGCCTTTTTGTTTCTTATACCGAAGGAAGCAACAGGTTCATCAGGATAGATAGTTAGTTATTGGTGAGAATACCATTGGAATTGGTTATGTATACTACTTCAGTTAGTTTTTCCTAGATATTTCTATAGTTGATATTTTCCATTTGTAAATTGGAAAATATTGAAGAAAATGAGATGCATTTCAATTGGTTTATACATTTTTTCTTTGAGAATGACACATATTATACAGATTAAATATACACTTTTGCAACATTTCTGATCAGAAGTTCCAGTCTACAAGAAATATGTTGTTGAGACCTCTTGATTAGTTTAAGGGGCTTGATTCCATGGCATACCAGAGCTACATCGGTTCTTCAACTAATATCGTAAATTCGGTCTACTTGCATCCAATGAGAACCCTGCATTAGTTCTTGTTTCTCTACCTTTAGACAACAAGAACTATCATACTCATCAATGTAGATTGTCCTAATTTCCAAAAACACAGTAGTTCATCGAAGGAACCATAATTAAACCTCTGATCCATTATGATCCATTATCTGCCATTTTTGGTTTTACAGTAGCACAGCGGCTCTTGCTTGGATTCAATGTTCAATTTCAGAATCAATTGCCTAATCAGAGCTTTTGGTTGATAATGTAAGTGGCATTTAGAAGAATTTGATTCTTTGACGATTCATCAAAAAATGACTTAAGTTTTATCTCCAACCTTCCATCATCAACATAAATAATATCATATATATTTATAGAGATATTTTATGAACAAACTTTATAACATCCCATCTCATTGGTACGTTCCACACCTTTTAAAATTCGAAAATGTCTTTATTGTGTCTAGAGATGCATCTTCGGACGCATTTAAAATCACACAGTTCTCGTATTTTAATCAGCCATCCCATTTATTTTTTCAAAATCTACTTTGGAGATGTATTTTTGTTTTTCTATTTGGGCGTATCCGGAGTTGCAACTCCGTAACACCCTCTATATTCGCTGAGTTGATTTATTTAACAACTCAATGATGATTCCAAATATGCATATCCAAAATGTCAATCGGAAAATTGAATAAAATACCACATTGCATGTCCTTCTTTTTCATGTTGACACTCAACTTCACTCTCAAAACCCTTAAAAAAATTCATTTCATTATCAATCAACTTTTCAACATCAAAACATTATTCTTATATTTTATCACATCGAAGAGAGCAAAAAGCTCAAATTTAAGGTAAATTTCATTTATTTCATCCCTCATTCTCTGAATTAATTTGATTTTTGAGTTGTAAAAAAAGAACATTGAGTCCGGATGAACATCTCCAGACTAAGAAGTTGCATGTGATACAAAAATTCATCTTTGAATTTGTTTGATACTTTGAGTTTTAAGTTTGTTTTTCTAGTATGATTAGTATTAGATATGGTGTACCTGAATAAGTTTCTCAAAATTACTGTGACGATGAAAGTTAAACCCGATGACATGAAAGATGATGTTAAAACAAATGAAGTGAAAGATGATGTTAAATTAAATGATGTTAAACCGAGTGCTAGAGATGTTATTGTCGAGGTAGACGTTCGTGAACAATTTACAAATAAATAAGAGTTTATTGTTCATAAACATATGTTGCAATGAGTTTGCATGGAGGTCGGGAAATTGGGTTTGGCGTTGTAATTGAAAAGTATGACAATGATTCTGATAGAAGATTAGAATTTGTAACAATGAGATGCAAAAGAAGTGTCACGTACCAACCACCGATTAAGAAATTGAAACGTGATGACACCAAATCAAAATAAATTGGAAGTCAATTTAAATTGAGCGGCACCGTAAGGATAATGGTACACGAAAATTTAATGTAGTTTTTGATATACATAATTATGCCTTAAATGACAAGCTAGTTGATCATCCAATTGTAAGTCGCTTTATTCTAGAGGAGAAGGAACTTCTTTCGGACACGACATTAAACATGGTGGCGCCGTAAAACGTACTTTCAACTTTGAAAGGGAAAAACCTCAAAATGTTTCAAATATCAAACAACTATATAATGTGTGTGCCCGAAACATCAAGGCGACAAGAGGTCCATGATCTAAAATACAAAAATTGTTAAAGCTTTTGGAGGATGACCACTATGTTTTTAGATACATAGTTTGTAAGGATAAAGTCACAGTTCGAGATATATTTTTGGACTCATTCTGCTTCCATCAAGTTATTAAACACGTTTCTCACTATGCTCATCATTGATTCAACATACGAAACAAACAAGTATAGACTTTCACTCTTGTAAATTGTTGGAATTACTTCTCGAGATGACCAAAGAGAACTAGTCTATTTATAGACTACTAATCTAACTTAAACAACAAGCTAACTTAAATAGACTAGGCTAATAGATTAGTCCATTTCGACATGTTAGAAACCTTGTATATTTCGACACCTACATGTAGAACTTCAACATCAAAATGTGAACAGACTTCGGCTTCATGCTTAATCTCTATCGAACCATAAAACATATCCTTGTTGAAATACTAGAATTGGATCTAAATATCACAAATCCCCTCCTTGGAACAAATTCTACACCAAAAAGGAATCAAACTAGCTTTCATCATGCAGCTTTATCAACTGCATGCAGTGGAGAAACTTGCAACCTAACAATATTTTGGTGATCATATTAGCAACATTATGACATGTCGAAACCTTCAACACTTTGACTTCTCCATGCCCGATTATTTCACTGACGAAATTCAGCCTCACATCGAGGTGCTTGATTCGCTTATGATAATGAAATCTTCGACAGGTGTGCTGCACTTTGGTTGTCACAGTGATTGCTCGATCTTGAAGTTTCATCTCTTTAACAAAACTTTCAAGTCACAATGCATATTTCACAACTTTAATGAGAGTAATATATTATGCTTCAGTGATTGATAAGACAACAACTTTCTGAAGTGTTGTTTTCCAACTGATGAAGACAATAAGATGAGAAAATAAAAAAAATCATTAGATAAACTAATTTTAAAAAAAATTAAAAAATGAGAAAATAAAAAACTATTTGATATTTATTTTTGTTTAAAATTGTTTTATTAACTAATGTAAAATGAAAATATTTTTATTATATTTAATAATTAAAATTTTAGAACTTATATTTAAATATACTAATGTACAATTTTATTACTAAATAAAGTCAAAATATAAAAAATTATAATTTAATATAATTTAATCTATTTCTAGAGTTGAGTTATAAATTTATTTACACAAAATATTTTGTTATCAAAGTACTATATCACATATCAATCAAAAGGATAAATATCAAACAAAATCATCCATAGTATTTAGAAAATAATCAGCAAAATTTCTAAGTTGCATGTAAGAAAATCTAAAAGAAAGACAATTGGTTTATCATGACTTTGGTGAGGGGATATTCGAATTCATCATGCTTTAAGCATTTCAGTAAGAGATGGAAATACCTTTTATGTACAATATTGGCATCCGGAAGATCTTCGGGAAGAGTTTCTTTCTAAATTTAGTGGATTTCTTAATCCATTTCATGGGGTAGAATTAAATCTTATGTATTTTCAAAAATGCTCTTAGAAAATCAGAAGTATAATTTTGGTGCACACCACTTTCTGAAATATTTTGGTGCAAAGTGGAAGTATATCTCTAGTTCCTTACCGAAAGTATATCTTCGAATTTGGGCATGACAATTAGCAGAAAAACAGAACTATAAGCAATTAAAAAATTATTAAATTTATAATTTAAATTAAAGACCTGCAATTTTTAAATCGAATAAAAGCCCAAAAATGTTATCCAAAATTCATTTCATAATAATGGTATTTCAAAATACAGATTTGATATAATACGAAATAAAAAAACTAAAGTTAAAATATAATCAAAATAAACTACTGCGTATGGCGGAGGCGGTCTGTCACCTTCGAGGCGTTCATTCGATGTCTCCTGTATACCAGGGCACCCTGAGCCTCCACCATGATGACCTCTAAAACTCTTCTAACATCGGATCCGTCAGGAAACAACCCTCTGTCGATGTCATCCCTAACAAGCTCCATGATATGGTGACACCTAAGAAACATGTCCTGGGCATGATCCCTCCTGGCCTGCTCCTCCTCCAGGATCTCTTGATGAACCGGCTTGGGTGGGTTCCCTAGAGCGTCTTGTATCATGTATGGATGGGAAACCCTGAAGAACCACAACATGTAACCATATGCGTAACTCCAGTCATCTGGAGCCACGATACTCCTGGCCTCCTCAAGTACTAGATGATTCTCAAAATCATCAAAAATCTCGTCCATATCCCTTCTCTTCACTGTCTGAGAGGCAGATAAAGCAGGATCCCGATGAATGGTCTGAGTATATCCGAATTGACGCATCACTCGCTCGGGCATATAAGCAACAGTCTTTCGAGTACTGCAGACCAATCAACCTGTAAACAGAGAAACCTCATCAAATGGTATCGTCTCACGGTGGTCGATGTATGCACTGAAGTGAATGTTCTCATGCACTATCTGGTCCAGGTATAGTCAGAATGGAAGTGTTGCCTGGTTCCCTCTGAGAGGCTCGTATGCACAAGCACGCGACATATCCTCAATATAACCCTAAGCAAGTGACCATTTTGAAATTTGTGGGAAGTGTTGTAGGATATATCCCTGAAATATCAAAATTAAACTAGTTAATTTCAAAATCAAAATAATTAAAAAAATAAGCTAAGAGAAATATTTTATAACGTCAACAAAGACATGTTGTCGGTGATGTGCCTCATCCTCCACTTAGTCTCCTTAGTCAAATTGGTATACAAGTAAACCAAGACGGCAGCCCCCTAGTTCCACCCACTGACCTGCTCAAAATCAACAAAGAACCTAAGGTACATGATATAAGTGTAGGTGGCACTGGTGTCCACAAAGATCTGGGTGCCAACAAGATACAAGAGATATTCTCTCATGGCATACCCCCTGTTAAGGGTAACCTGCTCGGGATCACCATCATCAGCTGTAGCACTTGCAAGCTCATCTATAAAAACCTCTTTCAACCAGCTATATCTCACGTGGCAACCACGTGTCTTATCAACCTCCGTCAGTGCCTCCTCCATGCTAACTCCAAGCATATCAACCAGCAAAGTAATGGCCTCGTCTTTCTCCAACTTCTGGTGATCCAGAAACCTCCCTCTGATCGGCAGGTGAAGCAGACAAGCGACGTCGTCAAGTGTAATCGTCATCTCGCCGCGTGGTAGATGAAACGAAGAAGTCTCCTCGTGCCACATCTCTACAAAAGCGTTGATCATCCCCCATTTTACCACGTTATATCCACAGAGGGTCAAATCTCTCAACCCTGTAGTTCGTAAAAGACCATCAAACCATGGCTTGAGAGGGGGAACAAGCCTGCTAATCTTCCTCCCATGACTTATGACCTTTAGTGTATCACGATCCTGCAAGAAAAAATTCACTATTAGAATTCATAATAATATTCATAACATAATTAATAATTTTAATATAAATGTAAATTTCATACCTCTTCATCCCATATATGTCTAGCCACATAAGTGGGATAAAAAGCGAGCACAGATAAGTCAGAAGTTCCCCCTCCAAAGACATGAGGGAACTGGGGTGTCGTCGGTGCCCGCCGATGCCTCTGCTAGCACTAGCGCCTCTGGTGCCACCGGTACCTCGACTGGAAATGGTACCTCAAGTACTGGGGGTGTAGGATCAGGTCTCACCTCAGATGGCCCCGTCTGTGAAGCAGATGAGGATCCCGTCTCAAAAACTCGTAGTGGTGAGGATGGTGAGGATGTGTGTTTGCGGTAGGATGGAGGCGGCGAGGGATGGACTGTAGACTCTTGTTTGCTACGGGAGGAATAAGTAGAAGGCGTTGAATCAGAATCAGCAGAATGTGCCTCGGACATAGCATGTCCGGATGTCAAAGCAACCTGTGCAGCCTCATTCCTCTCTTTCCGCACAGAAGCATGTTGTAAAACCCGACCATGCCTCAAACGCGACAGTCTCTCAGACATATATCCTGTAGAAGTAAGAACGAAACGTTAACATATAGCTTACAGAGAAAAAAAAACAATGCAGACAAAAATCGGAAATAAACCTCTGATTTTGTTCTTGCCAAGAAATCGGAAATAAACCTCCGGTTTCTTCTTCGAAACAGCGTTTTGTACAACCTCACCCCAAAATCTCAAATGCGTCAAAAATGACAGATTGGTCGTCAAAAACAGTTTACAAACAGTGTTATAATGACTCTTAATGATATAAATTGCAAAAAAACAACATATTTAAAATCCTATTTCACTAATTTCAATTGAAATTACATAAACTCTAAAAATGTGTTAAATCACTTACTTGATTGATTGAAGATGGTTGTTGCTTGCTTGATTTCGTTAGTTGTTGTATTTATGCAATGGTTGATGGTTTGTGTTGATTGTTTGAGGAAAAATTGGATTTTGAGAGAAAGGGTAGAAGAGAGTGATTGAGAGGGTTTGAGTTTGTTTTTTTTAAAATTTTCTGTTATGGGGAGGGGAAGAGGTTCTGTCGCGCTTTAAGTGCATTCAGGAACCAGAAATTTACTTATGGTTTAGAACCAGAGGTATATTTTTGGTTTGCACCCAATCTTTTTCAACCTGATTTGTATGTATAGGGTGCGAACCGGAACTATATTTTCGGTTTTCAAGGGCATTAGTGGAAATTCACGTGGTGCGCTAGAAGAGTAACGAGGTGGTTAAGAAACCCACCTAAATTTATTTCATAATTAAGGTGATCCATGTCGACTATGTGAGTCTTGTTGTCATATCATCCACATAGATCGTTATGGAGATTGAATCTCTGAGTGTATTTATAACGGGTCACATCAAAGTATAAACTTTTTAAATCCTAAACCTCACACCTTAAATAGTCAATGACTCGAGCGTCAGAATATTTGCTTGTAGCATCCTTCGACGGAGGTTCAAAACTTCAAATCCCCCAATTCATCATTAATCCAAGCTTACCTTCTCAAAAGCAGGATACCTTTATCTAATACATGATCAAAATTAATTAATATCAAAAGTTCAAGAAAAAATTCAATTTTAAAATAGATTTTAAACCTTTTTTTGAAATATTTTATAAAACTCTAAAACTATTTTCAAAAATAATTTAAATAAATTGATTTAATATTAGAGAGTAAAACTATTTTAAAAAATTATTTAATTTTTTTTATAATGATAATAAAAAACGAAACTTGATAATTTTGAAACAAAAAATATTTAACTTTAACTTATAATATTTTATTTTTACCTTTACAAAGACATTATAAAAATGATATAATAGATTGTCAATATCATGTTAAAAAAATGAAATATAAAAAATTATTTTACAAAAACATTCTGTTTTATTTATTTTTCACACGCATTCACGTAGTTGAGTTGCTAACAAAATAAAATTTCTTATAATTACGAATTTACTATTAATGAAAACTATCATTTTTCTCCATGTTTTTCATTTCAAAATTAAGTAAAAAAAGAAAAGGTAAGAAACTGGAAACGTGTTTTACCTGTTTTTGTTTTGTACTTTTGACAAAAAAGTAAAAATGAAAAGTGTTTTTAAAATCAACTAGCTTCTCTTCCTTCTTAATTTTATAAATCATTACAATCATTACCAATGACAAACATTAAACACAAATTTATGTTATATATTAATGCCTCATCTAAGTTAATTGGAGCGAAGGTGCGTTGTGTTAAATGTATTAAATAGATTTAGTGTTGATAGAACGTCAACAAATCAGAGTGGCGCAGCGGAAGCGTGGTGGGCCCATAACCCACAGGTCCCTGGATCGAAACCAGGCTCTGATAAATTAAGTTTTTTCTCCTCTCTTTCAAATTTTCCCAAAATTCAACGCTATCATTCTCTTCTTCGTTTTTTTTTTGTTAAACTTCCTCACAACAAATTCAAAGCTTGCTTAAACCCTAAAATTGGAATCAGGACGTGAAATTCCCCAATTTATAAACCCTAGAATCGGAATAACGATTCTGCAGAACGCAAAATGAGAAGGAGACCTGGAATTGGAGGGTTGCAGACAGCTGCTGCTGCAAGGGATCAATATCGGTTGTTGGGTGAGAATGTAGCGAAGATCAGAACTGATATGATGAAGGAACAGCTTTCCACTTTTCGTTCTCAGCTTGAAGATTTTGCTCGCAAGCATAAGGTTGTATTTTTTTCTTCATATTGTGATTGATTGATTGATTGATGTTTGTTTTTGTTGTGGGAAGTTAGAAAAAATGTTCGTTTTTTATTCTGCTGCGGTATTGGGTATTGGGTATTGGAAAAGTTCAATTTTGTTCTTAAAAGTTTATGTTTTGATTGCAAAATTGTAGTTAGTTGCGTTTTGATGATTTTTGGTACTTGGGTTTGGATGGTTTCTATTGAAAGTTTGTAGCTTTAAGGATGTCTTTGGTTTGAGATCCTTGCAAATTCAAAAGTGGTTGTTGCGTTTTAGTTTTTGAGGTTAATTGCAGAAGCGCCGCGGATGTAAATACTGTTTATTCTAGTAGTACAATCAGTCTTATCAAATATCAAACATGGCAGATTGCAGTGGCGGATTTTTGACAACTGCCATGGGAAATTGGTGAAGGTCTGTGACGCCACGGTGTTTTAGGCGGACAGCAATGGCTTAAAATGGAGGATTTTTTTGACAACTGCCATGGCTAAGTTGTGAAGGTCGGCAGCACCATGGTGTTTTAGGTGGATAGTAGTGGCTTAAAATGGAGGATTTTTTGACAATTGCCATGGCCAATTGGTGTAGGTCGAGGACATGATGTTTTAGGCGGAAGTGGCTTAAAATGGAAGATTTTACGGCGGTTAAAATGGTTAATATTTGGCTTTCTGTCATCTGCAATCAATAAAACTGTTAATAATGTGATTGTAATCATTACATGAAGTGGGATGGATTGATGTATTTTTTGCTATAAATGATGCTGGTTGCTGATTGATGGAGTTGTGATAATGTTTAGGAGGTTATTATCAGCTTTTCAATGTCAATAGAGTTCTGTTGAGGGGGAAGGCCTTGAAACTTCAGGGCATGATTGATTAACAACTCACTTTGATCATCATTCTTATGAATTCATTTTTATAGTTCTTTTATAACAATCCTACTTTTAGTTTTTCTTGCAATTTAATGATTAAAATAACACCAACTGTTGTTATCACTGGTTCAGAATGACATCCGCAAGAACCCTGCATTCAGATCACAGTTTCATGAGATGTGTGCTAAGGTTGGAGTAGATCCCTTGGCCTCAAATAAGGGATTTTGGGCTGAGCTGTTGGGAATTGGTGATTTCTATTATGAACTTGGTTGGTAATATCTTTCTAAAACTTGTTTACTTTCCCAACAAATGGTTTTCTTAATACATGTATGAATCATTCATGGGATGCATTTAATGTGATGACGACTAATGTTAAGTTTTCATAAATTGATATTGGCATAACACGTTGTCTGGTTATGGTTTCATTTACATTGCATTATTATTCTATACTTGCAACTTTTAAACACTTCAACTTTTAGTTTAATAAATCATTAGTCCATCCTTTTGTTTTTTATCCATTAACTATGAGCTGTTTAATTTCGCTCTTTTCTTAGAATGTTTTGTTAACATGAGTACTTGGCTAGACAGGAGTTCAAATAGTGGACATTTGCTTGGCTACTAGACCCCTCAATGGTGGATTAATCAACCTGCAGGAACTGTGTAATCTCCTTCGCCAGAGACGAAAAAGTGACAGAGGAGTTGTTTCAGAGGATGATTGCTTGCGCGCTATCAGTAAACTAAAGGTCTTGTGCTTTACCATGTCCTTAAAGTTAAACCTAACTAGGACTGTTAGTTAAGTTTTGATGAATGTATTGTAAATAAATAGTATATGCTTGCGTGTATTTTGGAAGAGCATGTGTGTGCGTCCTTACTGCATTTCTCTTTTGTTATTACTTTTCTCTCTGAGCTTAAAATTTTTGTTTCTCCATTTTCTGAGATGTTTGTTACATGCATTGTGGTTGACCATGTTGTGTTGGATACTGATTGTGACGCGAAAATTTCAGGTTCTAGGCAGCGGGTTTGAAGTTATTTCTGTTGGAAAGAAAAAACTTGTTCGTTCTGTTCCAACTGAGCTGAACAAAGACCATAACGAAATTCTAGAACTTGCCCAGGTAACTATTATTCATTTTCTAAATATACTAATGTATACATACAGTTACTTGCCTCTTCCATTTTCTCGCTCTTTAAGAGTCACAGGACTATGAACTTTCTTGAGCATGTCTTGTAATTGCACGGTGATGATGACAATCATGACATGAACCTATTTGACTGATGTTCTCATTTTAGCTTATGAGAGTGTAAGTTGCTTAATGACTTCATCTTTAGGCCATGTTTAGATAAACAACTAAATTTAAGTGCTTATAGCATAAACCCTTATCATATAAGTGTGTAAGTATAAGCTATTTCTATGACAAAAGTTAAAATAATGTCTAACTGTTTTCATGTAAAGCTGCAAGTATTTTTCATAGACTATAATTGAGAACTTATGTGAGTAAGATGAAAATCTCTTATGAACACGTCACAAGTTGCTGCCAAATCTCTTCCTAAAATGTCAATTGAAAACATACCCTTAATCTATCTAGTAACATGTAAATATATGTTGAATATATCTTTTATACTTACATAACACTTTGCATATTTCAGGGTCAAGGGTTTGTGACTGTCGATCAAGTAGAACGGAGGCTATCTTGGACTTCGGGCCGTGCCATTGATGCACTTGATACATTACTTGATGTAAGATAAACTATTTTTTAAATTTCTTTTTTTCTTCTTTTTCTCGATATCTGATAACTTGTAATAGTAATACTAACCTCCAATCGCGTGGATACTAAATCACTGTTGTATGGACTCATGCAGGACGGACTTGCAATGATTGATGATGGCCACAGAGATGGAAAACGGCGGTACTGGTTTCCGTGTGTATCACCCATTTCGTCTTTGACAGGAACTGATTCCTTGTAAATTTGTTAGAAAAATATCTGAGGTCTGTTTAACTGTTGTAAGTTTGCGAAATGTTTATTCCTCTTGCAAAATGTGTGATTAGTTCTTTTTATCCAGTTTGTTTACGCAAGTATAGGATACACCTTATTTTTATGTGACAATAGTGTACACCTTGAATGAGTCTAACTTTTATTTTTATTTTTATAATTTCCCATCACTTGAATTAAGTTTGGATTTGTTTCCATGGCGGTTAAAACAAGTTTATGGCTTTCCGCATAGGAAAATTCCTTAGGTTATAAGCATTTATGGAGTATTTCTTAACAAAATGAACCTAATTTGAACTTATTGATTTGTGGTGGAATAAAAAATGAGTAATAGTGTTTTGATGCGGTGGAGTAAGCTTCTCACGCTGCGTTGAAGGGGTTGATCTGCAAACTTACCACTCCAACGTTCAAGTCAGTTTCTGAGTGAAAAGTAGTGTGAGACTTAATTATTGTTAGAACATATCTCAGGTCTTGTGTGAGATCCTTTATATATGAGGAGCAGTTAGAGATCTCTTACTTTCTGGAGTGGTATGCGGAGAATCGTTGGATGACATCCAACAACGAAAGATGATTCGTGGTGTGGATCAAATACAGTCTTGGAGGTCGCGAGTGTGATGTACCTCTTATTAGGGGTGTTCAAAACCAAACCAACCTAATAGAAAATCGTAAACCCAACCAAACCAAAATCGCAAAAAATCGCATTTGGTTCGGATTAGTTTGGATCATTTTTTAACAACACTGCATGGTTTGGTTCGGTTTGCAGTTTGTATTTTGCAAACCGCATTATTTTACAACCTAAATTTTACTTAACTTGCATCTAACCCAAACCTAAACTTATTATACATTAGCCTTATGATTACGGACAATTTTCTCATCTTTACCGTTATGATTTCAATTTCAATCTTATTAAATATCTCATAACATTATCACTTCATCTTCACTACTTACATCTTGCCTATTCTTCTCTAATTTCTACTCTCTTATATTGTTTTCTTTTCACGGTCTTATTTTTTATGCAATTTTTCTCTCTTTCAATTTCATTTTATCGCACATCTTTATCTCTAATCTCTTCTCTCTTATGTTCTTTCTTTTTCATCTTCACTAATTTCTCATCTCTTTTATTTTTTGTTTGTTTTATTATAATATTTTTTATATTATTTTATGCTATTATTTTATGTTTATTATTTCACTTTTGTCTAATTTAACTTTTACATATTAAATGAGAAGTTATTATCTAAATATGATTAGTTTTTTTGTTATAATTTAGTAGTGTATCATGTATGAATGACCAAATACAAAGTTATGTTGTCATATATATGTGAATGTACGACTCAACAAATTATTTGTAAAAAATCGAACCAACCGCACCGAATCATACCACATTGGTTTGATTTGGTTTGTTTTTTTTCTAAAAGTCAACCGAACCAAACCGCATGCCTTTTTCTCTCGCGGTTTGGATGATTTTTTGCATCAAAACTGTCCAAACCGCACCGCGAACACCCCCACCTCTTACACCTTATGACTTTGAATTGATGATTGGGTATTTCCGTTATTGGGCCTCTGGTTACGGTTGCCTATGAAGCTTTCCATAATGTGGTAATGGAAAGCCTTCAAGAATATCATGTCGAAGTCGCCTTAAGTTGGAATCCTCAAGACACGTCCTTTGTTTGCAAAAATGGAAAAGATTCACATAGCCGAATTGAGTAATCTTAGAAATAAGCATATTAAATATTAGTCTTATTATTGTGACGTTTCACATAATTGCCTTTACACGGGCCCCTAAGCTCTTAGAGTAGGTGTGACTCTCTATTTAAGGTGCTCAAGTGTACTAGACTTTTGTGGCAAATCTGATTATTGCTTTCATATGCATGATTTCCTTTATTTTGGGTTGTTGATCTATCTATCTCACTTCACTATATAAAGGTCATCCAACCTTTTAGGGAACATTTCCACTCTTTGCGTATATTGTGATTTTCTCTTCCCTTTTCAAACTTTCAATTCTTCTTTTTTGAGTCTCAACGAATCCCATTTTACTAATTCCTTTCTTTCTTTGGATTTCATACATCATTGGTTCATCGCATTTTCAAAGCAACCTTTCTTCATTTTTCTCCCTTTAAACTTCTAGTTTTCTAAATACCATTTCCATCTCTCATTTATTGTTGCTTTATCTCCTTTATTCTAGCCATGGCCAAAGTAAGGGTGAACCATAAAATGTCATAGAAATATTTAGCGGCGAGGATATTAGTGATACTTCGTCTTGGACTGGGGTGATAGACCCAAAAAGGTGAATGTTGATCCTTTAGTAGTTGCTCATCCCAATCTAAACCTCGTTGTTCTTAGCAATAGTTCGAACCTCGTGGGGGTTCCATTGAATATGGTAGCAAACCTTTAAGTCCCCTCTTTGGTGGAAACATGAATGCTTCCACAGAAGGAGTTAGAGAGGATCAGCCTGAATCAACCCTTTGTTAGGGAGTCTGGTATTGGTACCTCATCTTATGTGTTACCCATAATGGATCTTGAGTTTGTTGAGGTGTATCACGATGGTCTGCGCCTTTGCGATTTCCTTAAAGCTTTTCGGTCTTTGAATGTCAATGAGATTAAGAAGCATATGTAGTTTTTATGAACACTACATTAGAAATCCATTTAGTATATCTTAATTGCATATAAAATTGGCCTCCAACAAGCCTTGGACCACCTCCCTAGGTTGTGTCGGCTTTCTCGGATATTGATGTCTTCTTCGCTGTGCCACATAGCATATAGGGGTCATATTCAACCAATGGCTAGGATCCGTGTCACACATCTCATTAGTGGAAACAACAAAAAGGTTGACACTAGTTTTGAGGCATTCAATTAGCCATTTCTTCACCATAACCGATAGATCAACTCCTCTATGTACATGCCATGATGGATTATCTTCAGTTGGACGATATCAAACTTGCCATCTAGGTCTGACCTTAAGGTTCTCCCTTTGACCTTTGTCATTGGGCCAAGTTCTTTGTCTTGTAGTGTTTTTCTTTCTCGCACACCGAGATCGACCGTATTGAAGGTTTGACGGGTCTTACTTTTTTGTCTTTCGATAGTGTTGATAGTTCCGAGGGGGTCTTTTGTACGACCTCGTGAATGAGGCGCGCCCCGTGCAGTTTAAAAATCCTCTTGCTTTTCAAAGTGGTATGTGGGGAACCGTTAGATGACATCCAACAATGAAAGTTATTCCATGGTATGGATTGAATACAGATTTGGAGGTCACTAGTGCATTATACCTCCAACACCTTTTGACTTTGGATTAATGATTGGGTTTTTCTGTGATTGGGCCTCTGGCCGGCCTTGAAAGACTTATATTGTGAACATCTACGGTAAGCTATTTAGTTTAAAAAACAACTAATCACTATTTCAAAATTATTGTAATATTTAGCTTTTAACAAGTGTCTCTCCAAAAAGAATTTTTATCATGATGGTATTATAAATTGAAAATGAATTTGCAGCAGGGAAGTCTCCTTCTAAATATGACTTCAAGTTCTCCTTCCAATTCTTAATGGCAAAGTTTAAAGTGTTGTGAATTAGTTGTTGCTTGGTAATTTTATTTCTTTCAAGATTAGTAATTTCTTGCATTTTACGTTATCAGTTTGCACATTTATTCTCTTGATAAGCACTTAAAATTGGTCTCAAGTAGTGGGTGATTGATTATTAAATCAATAACTATTTTCTGAGCCATGAATTGAACATTTATTATAAATTGCTAAGTTCATTATCGCTAAAAATATGATAACAGAATTTCAAAGCTTTAATCTTGCAACTATTTTCAACTTGCATGCTAGATATTACATGAACTGAGTAATATATACAAGACAATCCTATTTTGAAACCAAAATACTTAAAAATGTATTATATTTAATGGAGTGAAAAGAAGATAGGGAGACAACAATCATATATCCAATTATCCACATAAAAATTATATGCAACAAATAAATATTTTAACAAGTCATTGTGTTTGGCTTTGAGAAGCAATTTCAATATCTTCCAACCACTCTGAAGCAGGTTCACTCCATGATCTTGGCCTAACTCCAAGTTTAAAATACAAAATCATTTCCATGGCTTCAAAAGCTTGATTTTTATCCAAAAACTCATTCCACACTCCACTTACTATGCAGTAGTTATTGTTATATGGTGGCCGGTGATGCGCCCCGTGTTGTATCCGTGACACGAGCACTCCACTCTCCTGCAAAGCCACCACGAGAGGTGGAAGCCGACTCTTTGTCCCATGAGCCCATGCGTGAAATTGTTGGCTAAACATAATGCAACCCGCGCACACTGCAACAAAACTTTGAACTATAGGGTTGTGAAAAACAAGGTTTACAGGAAGCACTACAAATGTGACCACACGCGCTAGCGCGTGCAAATTGTTAGCAAATTGACGCTGTAATTGTCCAAGGCCACTTGTGATGGCCTTGAAAAGCTTCGATTTGGGCTCCAACAAACGGGGTTGACCCATCTCCATAATTATCAATGGCCCAATGATACACTCCGGATCCGAGATCAGCCAAGATGTAACCAACCCAACCTGCCAAAATGGGCTCAACCCATATGTTCATATCCATTGAACCTTTTATAGACTCTCCCAAAGAAATTAACAAAGTTGTGCATCCAACTGCCACCCATGCGCGATGAGACCATGTTGATTGCAAACTTGTGTCACTCTCTGTTGGATGGTTAGCCGCGGTTACTTCCTTTATTGGCAGCGGCGCAAATCTAGGCTCGACAATCAATTGATTGACATTGAGCTTGGACTTCGGAGTAGCTCTAGTAGTACTAGTAGTAGTGGTATTGGTGGAGCAATAGACACGAATCCGGTGGATGAGTTTGCTTCTTGTGCAAGTTTGGTGGTGAAAGCTTGGAAGGTACTTGAGTTGAGTTAAGGAAGACATTGGACAAGTTAAAGAGGAATCAAAGGCTTGTATGAAAGAATGCAAAATATATAAATTTGGATCTAAAATAGTAGTGGTTGTGGGAAGAATGAAGAAATGAACAAATGCACTTTTTTGTGGAATTGGGAAAAGGCATAGTGTGGTGTACAATGAAGATGCGTGGTGTTATGCAATTCTCAAATATCGTTAACATTGAATTTGATTCACAATTTCCTTATGATTCTAATGATATAAAAGTCATAGATAAGAAAATTGCTATGCTTTTTTTGTGGTCTCTCAAACTACGTTTAATTTTGATTGAATTGGTGTGGACATTTTGTGTCCACTTACTAATCTTTTCGTGACATGGATGACTTGAATGCCAACAAACAAATGTAGATAGAGGTTACTATGTAATGTAAGGATGCGTTTCCTCCACGAGTTTACAAGTTGAAGATGGCTAATTAAATTAATAATCAGAGAAAAATAGGTATACTTTCCAACCATGAAAGCGTCTAATAAAGGCTTATTTAAATTTCAAAATATGTTTTATGATGTTTGTAAATAATCTTAATTTCTTAGAAAATATAAAATAATTTTATTTTGATTAAAAAGATTAAATAATTATTAAAGTTGATTTTATTATTTAATTACATGAGGTGTTGTTTCTTAATTTAATATAGAGTGGAGAATTATTTTAGTTCATGAAAAATGAACAAAACTCAGTTTAGTTCCTTAGAAAGATAAAAATTTACTTCAGGACATAATAATATAAAAATAATTTAATCTTTAAATGTTTAATACTTTGTTTGGTAGGTGAAAAAGATATGGAGAATGAAATAAAAAGAATAAAAATTATGTATTTTTTTAAATTTATTATGACAATTAAATAAAAAATTAAGTATTTCATTAAAATTAACAAATTATAAAATATTAATGAAAATAATAAAGACATAGTCAAATCATTGAAACAAGATCTCAGGAAGGAGATATTGTATTTGCACGACACCGAATTTTTTGGGATGCTCTATTAGAGTTTAAAAGAAAACTAATTGGCATGGGCTCATCTAGGGCAAGCCATCATCATGGAGAATTTCCATGATATTCTCTTATTGCTCGAACCATTCATATATCTACATTTCAACCTAAACACAAACGAAATCTTTTGTAAAATCTATTCAAAATGTGTAATATACTAAATTCTAATTTTTTTCAAGCCTTGTCTCAAAGGTAACTATCTCTCAATCAAGATACTTAAAGATGCTTAAAAAAACAGGACTCAGATGCTACAAAAATAATTTATATGGTAGATTGATCACTAGTAATGGTAACATGTCATTTAAGACATCAAAATTATGTGAAAAACTCATGAAATTATGAAGTCCAAATACTAATTGAGACTTACCACCTTTGGGACATGGTTAATTTGAATTTTCATTCAAATTAAGAAAAGATCTCAACAAAATTTAGAGTGTAGGGACATGGAATATTACTCTTTTGATGGACTTGACAGAGTCATTTGTAATTAAAATTGGCTAGATAATTATACCACGGTCAATTGTTCCACTTTGATTAAGAGTCACTTAAATCATTGCCATATTATTCTTCATTGTGGTAAATGTAGGTTTGATTCGGCTAGGCCATTCAAATTTACGAAGGTTTAGACTCTTGATGATAGATGTCGATAACTGATTGTTGATAAGTGAAATACTGACGTGATTGATTTTTTATGTTTCTTTTATCTGATAAGTTGGAATCTCTTAAACCCGCTTATAATAAATGGAGCAAAAAGATATTTGAAAATTCATCTTAAAGTCACTCAAGTTACTGATGAAGTTAATTAGATATAAATTTGATTAATCCAAGATTGGAGAAACAGTGTTCAACTTCTATTAGATACGACATTACATATCTAAGATAACTTTTGAAGGAAAAGTGTAAGAAATAAGTGGTTTAAGATGGTGATAGGAATACAAAATTTATTCACAACTCAAACAAATTGAGATATGCTAGTAACAAAATCACAACACTGAGACATACAAATCTTTTTTTGGAGGAAAATATTGAATTAAATAATCATGTTATTAACTTCTACGAAAATTTGTTTAACTCGGAAAACAATTGCAATTATATTGATCTGGTGGAGAGAACCATCACGCAACTTATAAATCATTCGAATAATTAATATCTCACTTGAATGTTTCAGTTGGAAAAAATTAAGAATGCAATGCATAATATAGATGATAATTCTACTCTAGACCTTGATCGCTTTAGGGAATGTTTTTTCCAAGCATATTAGGATATATTAAGGAGTCATGTGATCATTCCATTATGCCAATTCCTTGAAGAAGGTTGGATCATTCCTATCTAAATTCAATTAATTTGACTTTGATATCTAAATAACATGGAACAAATTCTCTATAGTAGTATAAACCTCTTGCACTTTTAAAATTTCAATTCAAAATTATCACTAAGATCATAGTAGATAAGTTAATCATCTTAGCTCATAAAATTATTTCTTAACACCAAAACAGAGAATTATCGGCAAACATATTTATGCAGAATTCAACCCAATCTCCCTATTTTAGACGAATCATTAATCAGAATGAACTCCTTTAAATGCAGTTCATTCAAGAACCCAACCTCGAAAATGACATACACAACCCCTCAAAACATGAGGCATGTAAGTGGGAAATAATTTTCTAAAGAATCCCAAGAAATCGATCATGTAAAAAAACATATATGAATTATGAACATTCATTTATTTTCTAAAAAAGATACTCTTAACACTCTTAATTAAGACCTCCATTCTTTTTTAAGTATCACTTTTTAGAGAAAAAAATTATTTCTGTTTAATTGTCACATTTCAAAATTCAAGAATGTTTATTGTAATTTTATCAAAATTACCCCTAATCATTATTATAGAAAAAAAATTAAAAAAATTATTAAAAAGTTAAGAGTAATACAGAAAAAAAGAATAATCATTGTTTAAAAAGTAACAATAATATAAATATTGGTACGTGTAAAAACTAAAAAAATAACAATTAAAAAACAACATAAGGAGTAATATTTCTCTCTATTTTTGTCCTTCCTTCCCCAAAGACCTTCCATCTTCTCTCCAAACATCCAATCAGAGGCAAAGTAATTTGTGTAATTTTACTCATGATTAGAACTATCATGTCAAAAATCATTGCATAGCCTCAAAATCAAAACAAATATAAATTCCATTCTAGATATACAAAATAAGTAACTTACCATTGATACTACACAAGCAATAACTCTTTTGGCACTTCTTTTCACAAACCAACCAACCATCTTTCAAGTTAAGACAACACAAAACCATCTATTACTAATAAAAGCGATAACTTATATTAAAGTAATAGGAACAAGCATATATTAAAGCACTAAAACACCTTATGCTATATTACTATATATTAATTTCAGCATATCTTTTGGATGATTTAGATTCACAACCAAACTCTTTGTTAATCCATTGTTGAGGAAAAACAGAAGATCAAGAAATTTTAGGGTGTCACAAGTGCATGCTCAAGTTCATTTCTCTTCTGACCAACACAACCTGAGCTTACTAATGAGGTTATCCAGATATCATCAGATTTTACCGGCTCATCATCGTCATTACGGTGCCAACTCCAGAACGCATGCGTCGAGTTTACAATCTTTAGCTCGCCATGACCGAAACTTGCTTCACGAAACTCTGACCACTTTGGAGGTGGATCTATATACCTGACAAACATCAACGACACAGCCGTACAAATCTTAAGAATGATCTAAGAATCTTAAGCAAGACTTAAAAAGGAACAGAAGAAGTATCAGAGAAAACTCAAAGGTTGAACTTGAAAACAGCTTCAATAGAATCAAACTTACTTATGAGCTAAGCCTTCTTTGTTCCCTCCATCACCAATTGTTATATGAACAGCACCACAAGGATCAAGTTTTCCTTTGTTTACACGTTTCTGTAAATCACACAAGAATTAGTCGAGTTTCAATTATGATCGGTAAGTGAAATTTACAAAAGTAAACACACCGAGCGTTCGTATGCGTGCACATGACCGGCAAAAGCTAAATCAACTTTAGCAGCATAAAGCAACGGCTCCATGGCTTTCATCATATCACTACCTTCACCTTGATGCGCCGTGTTACTATTATACCACGGGACATGAAATATGACAAGCAACCAAGGTGTCCTTTTCCTGTCCACCTTCGACAGATCTGTCTGCAGATCACAAAGATATAGAAAGATTAGAACTAAGGATGTTTAACCATGTTTCATTCATAGATTTCAAAATGAAACTAAGGATGCTAGTCGTATCAAATGTATCTATGTTATTGCTATCTTGTTAATCCCAGATAGCGACGTGGAGCGCCAGACCTAAAACTACTAAAGTGGCATAGGGGTTAGCAGGATGGCCGCCATTGCGATTGCGAGGACTAGAAAACTGTAAACAACTAACCTTTAGCCATCTATATTGTTCTGAGTGGACATCATAATCGTCATAGGAACCAAGCATGATAATGTGAGCACCAGCAACTTCAAAAGAATAATACAGATTCGAACTCGATCCACTTTCCTCAAACGGCATTTTCCATCTTGAATTATAGGATATAAATCCCTCCTTTAACAACGGCAAATGTTCCACTTCGTGATTCCCTTGTGTTACCATCCATGGTTTAGCGCTAGCAAGTGGCTGCACAAGCCTACCAAACGTGTCCCAACGACGCTGGATATAATCGGCATACGAAAGATCGCCAGGTATCAAGTTAACGTCGTATTTGCACTGGCCGATGTGATCTAACGTTGATTTAGTCCACCCGGTTTGGCCAAGATCTCCTGCCACAGCAAAAGAAATCGGAAACTGCGCTGGAGGTGTTTTGAGCTGGAACTCAGGACCTTGTCCACCGCATCGGTAAAAGTAAACAGAACTCGGCTCTAAAGGACCTATTACTGTATGGTGTATCTTTCCGGAGCTATAGAAAATGTAACTGTAAGAGGTTGTCTCTCCTTCAGCTACAGAATCGTATTTCCCCGGCAATGTTCCATATTCTACAACTGAAGGTGCAGATTTGTCATCAGTGATCCAGGTAATTCTCATGTGTTTGTCTCCTGCCAAAGAAATGTGTACCTGGAATTGGAATGCACACAAAGTAAAATTGTTTTCAAAAGCTATCTTGAAGAGTTTATGGAAATAAGCAGAAAACAACTCATCGACGTGTCATAAGTTGTTTCTCTATGTTCTATTTCTATCAAACAATCTCACAAGTTTATACGCCAATATTTAAGCTTAAATATGCTAATACCGATACAAAACACGCCTATGATCACGTATGTAAAAAGTCTAAAGACTAAACTGAAGGAGGCCGTTTAAGTTCTAACCAGAAAAATTTAAATGCTCATTAAAATTTCCGATTAGACATGAAAAAACAAACATTATCGCCCCTAAATATGAGAATAAAAAAATGTAGATGAAGGTTGAGTTTCAACACCAGACTCAACTCAATATCACACCTTCAAAAAAGGTGACAAAAAGCTACTACTATGCAATACCGAACTCTTCAAGAAACATTCATCGCAATCAAGAGCAAATAACAAAAACAAGTGATTACATTATTACAAACTGTTGCCACATTAATCAACCAAATACTCAAACATCATTGGAATATACTACAGTTACAATACAACACACTCATAGGTCGAATAATTCCATGAAGATAGAACAATTCATTCAACATTTATGATTGACAAATCAACCTAGCAGCCTCACTAAACTTTACACCTTTTCATAAAAATCAGTATTGTTACCAGCTATGAAGCACGGACACTTAAAGCATGACACTGACACTCACACATCAACATCAGAAATAATTTGAAAAAATAATATATTACCAGCTACGATCCATAATGAACATAAGAAAATTAGAGGTTGTTAATGTAGCAGGAAACCAGAACTAAAATGAAGTATGAACACAACAAAGAAAAGGTTTTCATATGTGAAATTTACAAATTAAAGTGACAATTTTTCTAAGTAAACAAATGCCAGAAACACAAACGTGGTTTCTCTTACAAAACTAAATAAATAAAAAAAAGGTAAAACAAAACATTGATCAACTAATAAAGCAAAAGGGTATACAAAAGTAGTGATTTTGCAGAAAAATATATAACCTGCTGAGGATAAGAAGAGGGTTCTGAATCCCATGGAAGATGCAAGGTTTTTCGAGGCTGAGGTCGAATGTAGACATCATCAGCAAGGGTGGTTACTGACAGGAACAATAAAATGGTTAGAATCAGTTTGAGTTTCATTGTTATCATGCAAACAGAGGGTGAAACTGAAGGACAAGAATGTACTTCAGGATCTATGAATCATGAGTCGGTGTGTTATTATTGAGGTTGGTGAATTTTGTTGTGTACTTTTGCTTTTTGTCACTGTGTGAGTGTGACTTTTTTTTTGTCGTTTTATTACTTTTTGAATTTATTTTTCATTTTTCAAGAAAAGCTCTATTTATTTAGAAGACTTAAAATCCTTTCAATCTAGTATTTATATGTTAAAGAGATATTCATTGGAAATCAAAACTAAATCCTTATGAAATTATATTTAATTAATTTAATTTTAAGGATATCAAAATACACACTTAAGCCGTAAAGTTTAAGTAAAATTTCGTCAATAGTTTTTAATTTTCTCTTCTTAATAAATATTATTTAACATATTAATTAATATTCAATATTAATTATTCTATCATTAATTTTATGTATTTTAATTATTTAAATAAATAAAATTTCTAAAAATAAATTTCTCACATAAATATCTATCTGTAATTTGTCTCGTGCATAGCACGGGATGAAAATATTAGTTATAGACTAATTGCGACAAAATTGAATAATAAAGATTTAACATTAAATGTAGCTCATGTTGAAAATGTATTTCAACGTATATAAAAAGTTGGAAAAACACATTCATTTTTAAAAAAATTTCTTTGATGAATTGCTTATAATTTCTCTCTTACTTCAATGGCCCATTCACTCTCTTCAATATTGAGTAATTAAAAGTCACATTGATAATTGGAGTGGAAAATTTACAATCTTTAAAACTGATTCTTCCCACACAATTCAAACTACCCCTAATTAATCATCTTTCTTTGAAAAACTTGAACAAACTCAAGCTTCCATATTCATTTCATTCTACCCACTACCAAACACTCTCATTAAATTTGTTCATACTGTCGCCATTGCCAAACAAAGTTTTTAGGGTAGAAAAAACTGATGTTATTGAAGCTTTGCCAGAAACTGAAAAAATATGCTTTGGTACCTGATTTGTCGCCACAATCTGATTTCTATGGTTAATTATGTGATTAGGTTTCTCCTTGAGGAAGTCAGGTTCTTATCCCAATAGTGTTTGTCCACTTTGTGATAAATTAAGTATCTCAATTTCCTTGGTGTTGTTGCTTTCATGATATAATTACCTCTTTAAGATAATTATCATACTGGGTGTGGTTTCTGTACGTGGAATGTGTTAGAACAAGATTTGGTTATGCAATTATGTCTTTGACTTTTGATGATAACAAAGAGTATGTTTGTGTGAATAATTTTGATAATCTAATGTTTGTTGTATTTTAAGAATTGACAAACAGGTTCTGCTTCTGATGAATGATGTGGCCAAAATATTAAAAGATAAAATATTTTGTTTCTAAGCTACAGAGGTTTTGATAAACAAGTAGCGAGGAAAGTTTCAGAAGGCTCTGAAGTTCAATGTTGTACCCCAAAATTTACCCTCTTCATTTTAACCTTTTGGCTTATAGTTCCATTATCACGAGCATACATGCATATCACTGATCTCATGGTTACGAGGTTAAGAGCACCTCAGGTTGTGGAAGAAACTGTGTGTTTCGGCCAATTCAGACTATTTTGAACCATAAATTCATATTTTTCGGTTCGTATGCTTGATTCATGATCTTCTGGTCAGAAGGTTCTCTCGGGTTGGTTCTACGGACGTTGGAACCATTTCCGCAATTGCTCCATTTTATTTGTTCAGATTGAAAGCCAATTCATCAAGGAAGGACTCCGATAGTTCATTTCTTAATAAAGCGGAATTCAGTTTCTTTTGTGTTTCGGACGTTCTGAAATTCATAACTCTCAGCTCGTTGGGTATATTTGGCTGATTTTTTACTGGCGAGTCTCTCTCGATATTATCTCCAACTTTAATTCTCAGGTCGGAAGCTAATTGTGTGAGGAAAGCCTTCAGAAAATTAATCTTTCAAGTGGATTAAATTGAGTTTTATGGCTGAACCGTGTTTATGGGACACTAAAAAATTCATAACTTCCTACTGGAACATCTAAATTGAGTGGTTCTGGTGCCTAAAATTTCGTCTCGACGTCCTCTTCAACTTTCGTGTTCGGGCCGAGAGCTAATTCCTTATGGATCAATACCAGAATTTTATTCTTTGAAGATGTATTTGAGTTGAACCGAACATTATTTCATCTGATGCGCAACGTTCAAAAAATCATATCTCTCTCAATTTTTATCGAAACGTGATGGGACTGGTGTCAAAAGTTCACAAGTTCTGTTGACTTCAATCTTTGTTCACATCCCAAGTTCAAATTTTGATCCGAAGATTCCCGTTCGAAGCATTTTCCTCAGGTGGCACCACTAAAATTCTGCATGTGTCAGATGCCCGAAATGTGAGTTGAAACTTCAAAAATTAATATCTCCTTAACCGTTCATCGGATCGAGTCAAAATTTTGTCTTCCGTGCCACAATTTTTCGTTGGACATTTTTTGTGTTGGGCCCGATTTCAAATTCGACACGGTTCTCGAGGTTTGGCACTATTGACGAAATTTTGTCGGATAAAGGCAATTTAGGCCCAATCTTGAGTCCAATGCACACCAAGCCCAATGTTCCACCTATAAATCAAATTTTACTTTCATAATTTTGGAGAGGAGAATTCATTTGTTAAATTTTCACTCTCAAATCACTCTCATTTCTCTCATTTTTCCTCTCAACTCAAAGGCAACACTAAAGTCAAAAAGTCAAACTTCTTCTCCTCCCTCCAATTCCCTCCACCGATCGAAACTCTCTCTCAGCGGCCAGCCGCCACCTCCTACCAGCCGTCGTGACCGACCGGTCCTCCTCTATCCGGCCTCCCGGCCTCCGTCTGGCCGACATCCCTCTGTCCGGCATTCCCTCCGCCTCGCGTTACTCACTCTGATCGGAACCGCGATCGCGGTACTCCCTCCGTCCGTTCTGATGCATTTTCGGTAAGGTTTCTTGATCCGAGCTCATCCCAGTCATCTCTCTTCTTCATCCTTCTTCCATTATCACTTTTCTGTAAGTCAATTTCCTTTAATAAGTGCTTATTTTAAGTGATTTTTCATAATTGCTTATTTGTTGAATTTTCTTGAAATTGAATTGAGGAGTAGTTTGTTCATGCACTAATTGATTCTTACATTGATTAGTTGAATTGATTTTACATGTTTATGACTTGATTCTTGAACTCGAATTGTGTCGAGGTGTAAAATTGATAAATATTGCACATTCATGAGTTGATTAATTTGCACATAAGGTGTTTTTGTTAATGTTTAAATTGTAAATAGCATGTTCATGCATTGATTAATTCTTGCATTTGTTTGTATCGAATTTGCGTGCTAATTGATTGATTCTTGAACTCAAAAGTGTGTCGAGGTGTGGTTTAATGCACAATTTCATGAGTTAAATTGCACATTGTGGATAATTGAATTGGTGCATTAAAACATGGTCAATTCTTGACTTGTGGTTGATTTTAATTCCATGTGCATTGTTATGTTGAGATGTGGAATTGGTTGATTGTTTGAATTCTTGCATGTTGCTACATGTTGATATGAAATTTCATTCATGAAGAATTGCATTTAGTGGCACGTTATATGAGATAATAAGCATTGTTATGCATTTTTAATTCAAACAATTCCGGTTTTTGCATGTCAATTATAAAATTGATTGCGTAGAGTTGCTTGTATATCATGTGAGTGATTTAATATCCAATTCTCTACTCCATTTCAAAACACAAAACAAGTAGGAATTGGAAATTAAATTGGTTCATAATTTTCATCTTTTTCATACATTTTCATGCATTTTTGTGATCCAAAGTCCATTTTTCATCAAAAGTCCAAGGTAGTAATACTTGTCCTATAATCATTCAAAGCAATCATTGGACTTATGCAAACAAAATAGATAAAAGTAAAAAGATTGAAACTGGAAAAGGAGGATTGTATTAATTTTGAAAAGGGGCCTATAGACAGGAAGTTTGTATACAGAGAGACAAATATCCTAAGAAGAGAAAATTTTCAAAAAACATTTGGAAAACAGTAAAAGCTATGTGGAAACAATCTCGTCGAGTTTCAACTCTGCTATTGCTCATATATTTTCGACTATCTCATCTCCTTGATGCTAGAAGAAGGTGATTGAATTGATCTGCGCCATTTGAAGCTGATAGTAGGTCTTGTCAAGACATAGTCGTACGCTTTAAACCCTAACTTTTGCCTAGACCTCCCTTTCGGGTTTTCAGTCTACCGAGATACCCTTTTTTGCCCAAGCCGCCTTTGTAGGTTTTCGACTTGTCGGGTGTACATTTTTTATATATGTCCCTAAATTTTTCCCGAACCCTTTTGGTTCGCCAGGACGCCCTTATTTTTTCTTAGGCTAGTCGACCTAGCAGATCTCGTTTGTGCGTAGTATTTTTTGATTATGTCTGCGTTCACAGGGTGCAGGAAGTCTTCTTCATCCATAGTGCTCAGTATAATGGCTCCGTCGGAAAATATTATCTTGACTTCAAATGGTCCCTCATAGGTGGGAGTCCATTTACCCCTGGGATCACCTTATGGTAGGATGATGCGCTTGACTACTAGATCGCCAACTTGGTACACTCAGTGCTTGACTTTCTTATTGAAGGCTTTGATCATTCGCTTCTGATATACCTGTCCATAACAGATGGCTGTGAGTCGCTTTTCGTCGATCAATTTTATCTGGTCAAGTCGAGTTTGGACCCATTCGTCTTCGTCTAACTCTGCGTCCTTGAGTACTCTGAGTGAGGGTATCTGAACCTCGATAGGTAGAACTACTTCCATACCATACCGAAAGAGAAAGGGGTTTCCCCTGTAGATGTTCGTACTGAAGTGCGATAACCGTGGAGAGCAAATGGAAAAATCTCATGCCAATCTGTATATGTCACTGTCATTTTCCGTATGATCTTCTTAAGATTCTTGTTGATGTCTTCCACTGCGCCATTCATCTTTGTCCGATATGGAGAAGAGTTGTGATGCTTTATCTTGAACTGCACGCATAGTTCGGTGCTCATCTTGTTATTGAGATTAGTACCATTGTCTGTAATAATCCTTTCGGAGACTCCATACCAAAAAATAAGATTATACTTGATGAATCGAGCCACGACATTCTTGGTAACAGATGCGACCGAGGCTGTGTCTACCCACTTGGTGAAGTAACCGATAATAACAAGGATGAAACGATGTCCATTAGAAGCGGTAGGTTTGATTTCTCCAATCATGTCAATGACCCACATCGCGAAAGGCCACGGGCGGTCAGAACATTCAAGGGAACTGGAGGTACATGCACTTTGTCTGCGTATATTTGGCATTTGTGGCAAGACTGGGAATATCGATAACAATCAGCCACCATAGCGGACCAATAGTAACCTACTCTCAGAATCTTCTTAGCCATTGTATGTCCATTGGAATGAGTACCAAATGCGCCTTCATGTAACTCTTCCATAATTCGTCCGGTTGTCTTCTGATCTACACACCAGAGTAAGACCGAGTCATGATTACGTTTGTATAAGATGTCGTTACTGAGAAAGAATTTGGCGGTGAATCTTCTTAGGAACTTCTTATCGTTGACAGATGCCCTTCAGGGTATTCTTGAGCCTCGAGATACCTCTTCACTTTGTAGAACCAAGGTTTCTCTTCTACTCCTTTAGTGTCGAGTTCACAACAGTATACTGGTTCGTCTAATCTTTCAATCGTAATCTGAGGAGCTTCGTTGTCCCATCTGACTTTGAACATAGATGACATGGTAGCTAACGCGTCTGCCAACTGATTCTATTCTTCTGGGATGTGCTTGAAAGTAATCTCTTCGAAGTAGGGGATCAGATTCAACACATGTTCTCAATATGGAATGAGGTTTGAATGCTTCGTGTCCCATTCTCCCTTAATCTGATTGATCACCAAAGTTGAGTCTCCATATACTTGCAAGAATTTTATTCTTAAGTCAATAGAAGCTTTGATACCCATGATGCACGCTTCGTACTCAACCATATTAATGGTGCAGTCAAAACATAGTTTGGCGGTGAAAGGTGTATGGCCTCCTTTAGAATATGTAATTACAGTGCCAATAGCATTTCCAAGTGCATTAGAAGCTCCATCAAAGACCATGGTCCATCGGGATCCTGGATGAGGTCCTTCGTCTGATCCAGGCTCTTCGTAATCAATGACTAACATAATATCCTCGTCTGAGAACTCGATATGCCTAGATTGATAGTCATCTACAACTTGATGAGCCAAATGATCAGCTACCATACTTCCTTTGATGGCCTTCTGAGTAGTATATTGGATGTTGTATTCGGTCAAGATCATTTTCCATCTTTCTATTCTTCTTAAGCACCACGTTTGCAACCCACTGTGGATAAGAAGTAACGGATAAGAAACCGTAATTGAACTGCTTCATGACTTCGGCTTTAATTTTCTCGAACATCTCAAGACACATACGACAAACCTTCTTCTTCACAGGGAGAAAACCTTCTTTCGTTGGTAGTCAGTGTACCATAATGTCAATATCTAGACCAGACATGTCTTCGTAGGACCAAGAAAAAATTTCAATGTAGTCTCGCAACATCTGGACCAATCTTTCTTTAACACTGTTCTCAAGACCCGCTCCTATCTTGATTTCTTTTTTGTATTCTTCGGTACCTAGATTCACAACTTCGACCGGTTCTTCATGTGGTTGTATAGTCCTTTCCTCTTGCTGTAGGAGTCTGGCAAGTTCTTCTGGCACTTCACAATCTTCCTCACCTTCGTCTTCAGCTTGGTAGATCAGATTATCAAAGTCGGATTTAGAAATAGCAGAGTCGTTATTGATGTGATCCGGAGTGAATATGGATATGCAGTTTATTACGTGGTGAAACGACCGGATGAACATCCGACTGATACTCGGTATCAATAAAGTCTCCATCAAACGTCTTTTATCTCACGATGTAGAAAGGAAAACATCGAGTAAACCCGAGGGGAGAAATAGTGGTCCTATGACCGTGAAATCGAGAGAATCTAGGTAAGGGAGTTAGTTACGCGAGGGGAAGGGATTAGCACCCCACACGCCCGTAGTACTCTACGGTATCCACTTGTACTTTCTATCTAATGGGTGTGTTATATCTATGCTTAAACGCTATCATGCAATGCAAAATAAAAGGCAAAAGAAAACGCTATTTATGCTTATTTTGAAGTTTGAGCCAAATTGAAGAGGAATTCCTTATGCTCTTCAAAGAAAATACCAAATCCATAGCGAATCAATGATAATTTGCAGAATTAACCTCGAATTCTTCAAGAAAACTTGAGATCTTCAATGGAGGATTGAAGAAGAAGAAGGAAAACCTTTGGATCTTGGAATTGAGGAAGGATCAAGATGAAAGCGCTTCTTCCATAACTATTTCGAACTGAAGAATGAAGAGAAGATCCAGGTTCAATAGAGAGAGGCTGCGATGCAGAAAGAAGAAGAAAACCAGAAATCGCAGGTCGCGCTTAGCGCGGAGGGCGTGCTTAGCACGGTCTACGGCTGAAACCGGTGTTGGACGGAGGTCCGATGGTGGTCCGCGGTGGTTGCTTCGAGAGAAAGCTGAAACTTCAGTTTTTTCACTTTTGATTATTGAGAAAATTAGAGAGTAATTGGTGGTGAGAGAGAGAGAAAAAAAATGAGGAACCCCTCCTCTTGAGAGCTAAAAAGTATTTATAGTTTTGGACCATAATCAAGCCCAAATCGCGATTATCCGAATAATTTCCGTAATTAGTCCAAAACCATCAAATCCTTTGAGAATCTGAAGTCGAACTCGAAACGAAAAGTGTTCGGAATCCCATTTTTCTTGCGTGAATGAAATTTTTGACACGATCAGGCGACCGGCCAAGACAAGAAAAAATTCCGAAGCTTCTGCCCAACTTTCAGACGTAAAAACTATTGTTTTTCTTTGGTTTGCTTCCACTTGGACCACCCGAAACTGGACAACCTTGTGATCAAAACTGTGCACACAAGCGTGTGCACATTTATGTAATCAAATTATGGGCCAGAGGCACAGAAAAGAAGAGGGCGAATTTTGGGGTGCAACACGTGGGTGTGTGTAAGAATACATAGCTTTTGAAAAGGTGATAAGATAAAAAGAAAGACAGGGGGCATAATATTTGAATGCAAAATTCCAATGATTTATTGAATGAAATAGGCGAATGAAAAATAATAACCCTCATAAACGAGCCGTGGTGCCCCGGGAAAGGCACTAGGCTTAGAGTTTTATTGTTCGAAGCGTAAAAGTAAAAAGCGTAAAATAGTAGAAAAAACAATTACTCTTGTCTAAAGTAAATTGGCATAACATCCTTAATTGTTGAGTCCGCCGCCAAGAGTTGGGAAGATCCAATTGTTGATGTCGAAGTCACCATCGTCGTCTTCTATAGCATGAACTCCATTCTTGTTGAAGCGGAACAGAGGTCCACCAGCATGTTTGTGGCGTATCATTTTCTGGCCTTTGGAAGTGAAGCCCAAACCAGTCTTGCAAATTTGAATGGAAAATCGAGTAGCTAACCCCAAATAGTACAATCTCATTCTTCAACCACAGCTTTGGCGTCTTTCAGCGAGGCCATCTTCGGTGGAACTCTAGTAACCTTAGGATTGACAGGAGATTCGACAGGCATGACCCATGGAACTACTTCAAAATCTTGACAGGGAGTCTCGATAAACTTGCCTTCCATTTCAATGTATCAAAATGACTGCAGATGGCTCACCATATATTCTTCTTCTCCGATATCAGAACAATCTTCCCTTCACCGGTACTTCAACTCGTGTGGTAGAGGTATGCCGCCTCATGTATCCAAGGGCGTTTGAGCAGGAAATAATAATCTAGACGAATGTCCATCACAAAGAAAGTAGAATCAAAAGTTTGGGAACCTACTTTGATTGGCAGGTTGAGCTCTCCAAGTATTGTTCTATTCGAACCATCAAAAGCTCTTATGATTATGTCACTTGGTTTTATGACCACTTCTTCAACATCAAGTCGGTTGAGAGAAATCTTCGGCAAGATATTCAGAGCAGAGCCAGTATCCACCAATACATGAGACAATGTAGTTCCCTTACACCCTATAGAAATGTTCAAGGCTTTGTTATGTTTTCTTCCAGCAGGAGTTAGATCAGCATCAGAAAAGCTCAAACCATTGTTTGCGGTCAGGCTGGCAATACAACTTTTGAATTGGTCAGCAGAAATGTCTTACGGTATATGAGCATTATTCAGAAACTTCACCAAGGCTTTAGCATGAGCCTCAGAGCACAACAACAAAGCTAGCATGGAAATCTTGGATGGAGTTTATCCCAACTACTCTACAACATTATAGTCGCTCTTCTTAATGATCTTCAAAATTTTCTCCATCTCTTGCTTGGAGGTATCTTCAGCAACTTCCTTTGGTACTTCTGTCTGAGTAGGTTGAGTCACTTTATCTTTCCTGCGAGCCTCGGGAGTTGGTTCAACAGAAGGAATGTGAACTGGTGTAGTAGTATTCTTTGGAGGAGAGATATCTGGAGAAAGCACTCTTCTGGTTCTTGTTAATTTCTCGATCCAGTGATATTGTTGACATCAGAACTAGAAGCTTCAACCGTATTGTCTTTAATGGTTATTGGCTCTTGCTTGACGCCATAGTAGTAAACTTCGGCTCCATAATTCCAAGGTATATCTTTGTCAGAGGAATATGGAATTGGTCTGGGCGAGGTAATAATCAGAGGCGCCACTCTAGGTGCAGGATCGGCATAAGTGATCCTTATTGTGTTCACATCAACATATTCTTCGAAATAGTCGTCATCTCTCCATCTGGTTGCCTTGATGTCTTCGATTGCAATCTTGTAGCTCTCAGGGGACGTATGTTTCACCATGAAATCAAACTTCCCACTTGGTTTCCCCAAGGTATCCAAGACTTCTGGTACGGCTTCGCTTACGTCTTCGATCTTCAAGATTTTGGAAACATCTTCGCACAAACTTTCCATAGACGGAGTTTTCAGGAATAGTATTTCTTGGTTGTCTATCAGACGTTGAACACATCTCTTCAACCAGGCACATCCATTGGGCTCGGACGCGCAGTAACGACAGTTGTCAAAACATCCTGGAAATAAGCCAGCTCGTAGCAAATCCTTTTTGACAGTCATCAAGGGAGTAGTCAATTCGTCTACAGCAAAGACATATGAGTTATTGTCAATGGTGTTGGTGCTCTTTCCATGATCAGGCATAGGTGCGTTGATCACAATCGGGGTTTCGAAAAGAGGGTCAAATTCAATTTCCGGAGCTTCAATCATGTCTTGGATCTTGTTCTTCAGGGCCCAACAGTTGTTGGTGTCGTGCCCCGGGCTATTGGAGTGGTAAGCACATCTTGCATTGGGATTGTACTTCGGAGAGGATGTGTTGACATGCTCAGGTGGATCTCTCAAAGTAATCAACTTTGCTTTCAACATGTGTTGTAATGTTTGAGACAATGGCATGTTAATCTTCATAAACTGTCTTCGCGGAGTGTTCTGCCTACGCGCGTTATCTTGTTGAGGTTGCACTGATGGGGGATTAGAGATCAGGACTTCCCCCACAAATTGATGGTGATCACCTTTGTCACGGTTCTTCTGGCCATACACAAAATTGGCTTCTTTCCTCCCACCAAAAGTTCTCTTCGCAACATTTGAAGATGTTTCGACTTGAATCTTTCCACTCTTGATTCCAACTTCAATACATTCACCTGTCAATATCAGCTCGGTGAATCCGACTAAAGAGTTTCCAATCAGATGATTAAAGAATGGGCTTGTCAGTGTTCCCATGAATAAGTCAACCAATTCCCTATTAGACAAGGGTGCTTGGACTCTGCCTGCTAGATCTCTCCATTTCTGGGCGTACTCTTTGAATTTCTCGTCATGGCCCATAGACTTATTTTGTATTTGCATGTGGGTTAGTGCCAATTCAACATTGTACTGGTACCGTTTGTAGAAATCATTCACCAAATCATTCCGGGTATGAATGTGAGTATTCTCTAGCTGATAATACCACTCTAATTGTGCTTCGGACAAACTCTCTTGAAAGAAATGCATCCACAATTTCCTGTCAGTAGTGTGGGGTTGAGTCTTCTGAACATAGGACTTCAGATGAAGCTTTGGACAAGAAATTCCATCGTACTTAGCAAAATAGGAACTTTGAACTTGCGGGGAATGACCACTCTAGGAACCGGGCTTAAATCAATCAAAATTCAACCCTGACATTTTCATATTTTCCACAACATTCAAACGATCTTTGAGTTGCTTATACTTCTCGTTGTCAGGAGGTTACTGCTCGATCATGTAGTCTTCTATCTCTTTTTCTTGAGACCCATGATGGCTTCATTTGTCGGCTTTAACACTACCTTTAGTTTCACCATTCTTTTTGAGAATTCAAGCTGTCTGACTACCAAGTTGATAATGTCAGCAATCTTCTTCTTTTTCGTGATGAGCTTTTTCAGATCTTTCTGACCCAGGGCCAAGTTGGTGAACATCTCTTGGAACTGAGCGTTCTGAGCCTCGAGATCTTTGACAGTTTGTTCGAGAGCCATTTGTTTCTAAAATAAATAGCGAGAGAATGAGAAAACCGGTCTTCAGAGTACCTGTTATGAAATGTTATGCTATGTTAAATGTTATGCGATGCAATGTTTTCAAGGACCTTAGGAGTTTAAATTTGGTAAACAAAGCATGAACAAACTTTTTTATTAGTCTGATTAGTAAGTACAAAAGAGAGTTCAAGTATAAAGTAAACTCCTAGTGTTTAGGCTTCCCATGGACGCTTCCTCTTTGTTCTGACGTAGGTGTTAATACTATGTTCCTCGTGAAGCAACTTTGTCAGCTCCAATACTCTTTTCTCGTTTGCATAGTGTCATACCCCAAAATTTGCCTCCATCTTCTCAGGATATTTCCTACATCCATACTCAAGGATTCCTCAAGAGTTGATCAAACAAACTCTCTCCTAGACAATCAACCCAAACTAGGGTTTGGCAATTCTCAGCTTAAGATGGACTTCCAACATCTCCAATGTTCATCATGCCTCCTCATATACTTCAAAGATTCTCCATGTCAAGTTTCAAGCCTTACAAGTCAAGATTGCTCAGACAATTGCTCAGATGGTTGAAAATCAGTTGTATGGGACAAAAAGTCAACTGTGGTCAACATACAGTCAAACTTCATGATTTTTGGTCAACATCCTCATTTTGAAGTTACATTCATCATTTGATCAAGGGTTGATCATGATTCATCAAGAAAACTCAAGATTTGCTCAAAAGTCAAACTTTCTAAATTAGGGTTTTAGGTGAAAAGTCAATCAACTTTGATCGATCATAACTTTCTCATACTTTCTCGTAAATTTTTCCACCATCTTGTTTTGAAGGAAATTCAATTCCTACAACTTCATGTCTCATAAGAATGTCCAAAAATGCTTCATTTGAGAGGTATGGCTCAAAACATTACTGTGTCATTTTCAAAGTCAACAAAAAGTCAACTTTTTGTTTTGAAGATATATTGAGCATGGAAACTCCAATTGAGATGAGACCAAAGAGGTTGGTTAAGGGATTCTTAGAGCTTTCCAAAAAGTCCAAGAACACTCAGAAACATGTGAAAATGAGCAAGATACACCATTCACAAGTTGGGAAATTTTGAAGAGATGCACAAAGAGAGATGCTTCTAAAAATCAAAATTTTTGCAAATGGGCTTACTTTTTCTTCATCCAAACTTGTTCCTTATACAATTAGGAATATCCAAGCCCAATGCCACGAATTTTTATTTTATTTTTGTATTTAATTTGGAATTTATTCATTTAAATACAAATTAAATTCAAAAATAAAGTATAAAATCAAAATTAATTGCAAACTTGATTTTTATTTCTTCCTTGAGATCCAATCAACTCATTAAAGCCAGCAAATTTCGAAATTTGGATTGATATGGCAAGATTGGATTGAAAATTGATCAAGAATTGAAAATTTGATTTTGTACAAAAATCAAATTTGATTTGCATTGATTAGTGATGATTTCTTCCTCAAATCACCCAAATCTATCCACTATAAATGTATAATGCATAGCACATGATTGAGAACGAAAAATTGGCTCAAGAACCCTAACCTAGAACTCAAAATATGTGACCTTCAAGCAATTGTAGCCTTGGTTTTGGATCGTTTTAGTTGTTTCTAAGCATCAAAACGCATTCCTTGATACCTCTTGAATCGATCCAGACCTTCACTTTGCTCAAAACCATCCAGAATTAAGAAATCACGAATCGGTTTGTTCTTGTTTTTTCCAAAATCGTATTTCAATCATCATGCATTATTAACATGTTTTGTGTTTGTTTTGTGATTAGTAGGAAGATTGCAAGCTTTCGGCACTTTGATTGAATTTCCATGGCCGTAAACACGTATCACCATTGTTAGGGTTTCTATGCCGCTTTAGGGTTTCATAAAATAGGAAAAATTGGACCACGAGACTATGCCCATCGTGTTCTAATGATGTCCCGATTCGAACCATGGCCTTAGAACTTATTTATATTATGTATGCTTGATTTTCATTTTGTTGGGGACATAGCGTCGAGCAATGGCCGATCAAGTTTTCAAAATTCAAATCGGGACGATGAAGTTTTGGGTTCGAGGTATTCAGGAGCGACGCGGCTTGTATTTCACTGCTCAGCTTTCCAAACACGCTTGCACACTTGGCTCGTTGGTTATATGGACTGTGCATAGATGCTCTCCATGACCTGAGTTCGATCCCCACCGCACTTTGTTTTCTTTTTCCAAACTCTCATATTTTCTATTTTTCTATTTTCATATTATTTAATATTTTCATGTTATTTTAATTCTTTTCATAATTTTATTTCATGCATTAAAAATCATAAAAATATTGTTTTTTTGCATTTATTTCAGAAAATACTTATTTAATTTATAAAATTAAAAATACAATTTTGCATACATATTTATTTTTATTCATAATTTAGCATTAAAATCACTTTTATTAGTTTTAAATTATTAAATGCATCCAAAATCCAAAAATTTATTTTAGCATATTTATGTTATTTCCAGCATGTCATATTTTTCTCATTCAAAATTTGCATTTTACTAACATTTTTCTTTAATCAATTTCTCTCGTATTTTCGATTTCTCATCTTTTCACTGTTATCCTGCTTTCGATAATTTTTCTTTATCGCTTTTCTTTTCAATAATGTAACGCCATGGGATGTAATAGTTTAAATTAGGTTTTATTTTCCGTAAGTTTAAATTATGTATCCTTTCAAAGCCATGTAATAGCAGACATTTATTTTTCCGCATCTTTACATTCCGCATTTTAATTTCCGCACCTATAAATGCTAGTAATTAGGCGTGTATGGCAAGATAAAATGGAACATAGCCTAATTTTCAAGATAAAATATCTGAAATCAACACACTCTTTTCACACATGCACCCTTTAGGGTAATTCTTCGCTGTTTTTACGAATACAAATGGTCATGTCCTCGAACGTAGAGGTATTCTAGCACTGCTGTTTAAACAAATCATCATAGTCCCTTCGATACAAAGATCATAAGACCCACGATGTCGCCTACGAATACATGATCTTGACCCTCGATTGTTGCCTTAAAATGATGATAGTCCCTTCGAATGTGCTAGGATACTTCCTACAAGTTGCTTTCTATGACCATCCGATGTCCCTTCGAATGTCCCTTTTACATCCAACGAATAGAGTTACCTACCAACTAATGGTATGGATAGCGCTATTCTAAAGGAAAGTAAAACAATACAAAAACGACCAATTCTAAGTAGGTAATAAGACTTTTAGTTGCTTGCTCAAATCAAATGCTTTTCACACCTCACACTTTTGTCAAAGTTCAAACTCTTTTCAAAACGAAACATTTCCGAACACTTTGTATACATTCTTACATGAATCATTACAAAGTCAAAGCGAAATGTATTTTCAAAACATTTTTGTCAAACACACAGAAAGCACAATTTTAAAGTGATCTAAGAGCAACTAAGAGCCCGTAGATAACTACGGATGGAAAGGGTGCTAATACCTTCCTTTTCATAACCTTCTCCTTACTCGTAATCTAACGGGTCTTTTTCTCGTATTTTTACCTTCCCTTAATTGATAAAATAAAAGTCGGTGGCGACTCTTGCTATCCGCACATTTGCGATACAAAACCTACAAAGTCGGTTCACCGTGTTACAGAATCATGACTACGGAGACACCCTAAAGAGAGAATTGCTTGTGGATTTCTAGATAACTTTTATTGCTGTTTGACTTGCTTGCTTTATCTTTAAGGGTTGCTTGGGTATTATATCGTGGGGATCCTACACCCGGATCCGGTTTCCTTTTAGGTAAGTAGCAATAAATCGTCGCGACCGTAGACGATATCGAAACGGTCAACATGATGGCTACGTTAGTGTGACACTTTGATGTCCCGATACTCTTTATTTCCAAGTTGAGGATAGTATTTGACTTCGTGGTGTCATCAAGCACTAACTAAACTTTTAGAACCTTAATTGACCCATCTTGGCCATTAGAAGGTAGTGAGATGGCCAACTTTGGTGCAGACTAAGGTTGGTTGATACCGATGCTACGCTCATTAAGATCGACTTTTGGGATATTTTCGTCGACCACTTGGTAGTCGATTGAAATAAACGCCTACGAGAAAGATCAATGATATGAGATTCCTAGAACCCGGTTACTATTATAGGACAGATGAACCAACTCAAACTTTTGGTGGGTAATCACCTATACCTCATGCAAGCCTTAAACCTAGGCTCATTGTGTGATTTGTTTGTGTGTGCTAAACATGACATCATGACATCATCACATTGCATATCATTTCTAACTATTTCAAGGACCTAGGGATTTATCTTTGCTCTATTTTGTAGGATTATGGCTTCTAGAAAGACTATCCGAATCAACTTCATGGGTATACCTTCTCTCAAAGAATTGGTTTTAGATTCCGATCATGCTCAGTTCATCAAAAGACATGGTTATCTACTTGATTTGGTTATCTCTTTTGAAGAAGATATGATGCATGTCCTATTCCTTTTTTGATCCAAACACCATTGCTTTACATTCCAGATTATCATTGGTTCCTACCTTGAAGAGTTCTCTGTTACTGGGGTACCTATTCTTAACCAAATGCCATTCACCGGTCTAGAAAAGGTTCCTAAGTACGAAGACATCGCATCCGCTTTACATCTTAAGCGCTCAGACATTGAAGCCAATTGGGAAACCAGAAGCGGAGTTAAGGGTTTACTTGCTAAGTTCCTGATTAAGAAAGCCCGAGAATTCCTCAAAGTTATGAGTTTCCATGCATTTGAAGACATTGTGGCCTTGCTAATCTATGGTTTGGTTCTATTCCCTAACTCGGATCAATTTATAGATGTCAACGCCATCAAGTTATTTCTTACTCGCAATCATGTGCCTACTTTAATTGGAGATATCCTACATTCTCTCCACACTCGTACTACTAAGAGACAAGGAACTCTCATGTGTTGCATCCCGTTACTTTCCAAGTGGTTTATTTCGCACCTTCCTCCATCAGTTTTGAAGAGCGAACAAAGGTTGAAGTGGTCTCAAAGACTAATGTCACTCTCTCATTCGATATCCGTTGGAGTCTTTTCTCTCAAAAGGACTTCACTTTCATTGAGCGTTGTGGAGAATTCCTAATGTACCACTCTTGGTATAAGGGAGGTATTACTACAACCCTTCTCTAGCTCTACGTTTGGTTTTGCTCAAGAGATGGTCCACATGATATGCTTCTCCAAGATATTGTGTTCGACTACAATCACGATCTCCGAATTACCGAAAGGTTCATACACGCTGGGGCATGGTAAAGAAGGCGATACCAAGACTTTGGGGCACCGTAACTCCACTCCTTGGGAACCTTACCTCAAATGGGTGCGAGCTCGAGCTCAACATCTCATGATGCCATTCACTGTTCTACCAAGAATTATGGAACTGTTATAGGTGACGAGTCCTATACCGTTCTCCATCCCGACATGCCTACCGATTTTGAAGACTTGAAGAGATCCCGGATTCAACTTAAAGAAGAGAGGGATACCTGAAGCTCGTGTTATGCAAGCGAGAAGAAAGTGCTAGAGTTGACCAAGCTACTTCACGAGGAGCGAAGCATCAATGCCTACCTCGGAACCAAGAGGAAGCGCCCATCGGAGACTTAGAGCATTCAGATTTTTATGCTTTTCTTTTGTTATTGTTCGAACTATCTTTTGTACTTAAAAAAAAAGAAGAATAATAAAAAGAGTACTAATAAATGTTTGTTCATTGCTTGTCTAACAAATTTAAATCTCTAAGGTCCTTGAAAACATTGCATTGCATTCGCATAAACATCGCATAGCATAGCATAACATTGCATCACAGGTACATTGAAGATTGGTTTTCTCATTTTCTCGCTATTTATTTTAGCAGAAATGGCTCTTGAACAAACTGTCAAAGATCTCCAGGCTCAGAATGCTCAGTTTTAGCAGATGTTCACCAGCTTGGTCCAAGGCCAAGAGGATCCAGAAGCTCATCAAGAAAGAAGAAGGTTGTTGGTCTTCTCAACATGGGCAGACGCTACAAAGGAGGTCCTAGAGTGGTTAGTCGGATTGAGCTCTCTGAAGGAAGTGTCAAGAAGGAGGATGAGCAGAGTAACAAGGGTGATGGCGAAGGTAGTCAACATGAGCCTGAAAAAGTCTATGATGATGGCCAATACTCTGATGAAGATGACAAGTACAAACAACTTGAAGACCGTCTCAATGGTGGAAAACCCAAGATGTCCGGCTGAATTTTGATGATCCGAGTCTTGTCCCGTGTTGTGATTCCTCCCAAGTTCAAAGTTCCAACTTTGCTAAGTATGATGGCATGTCTTGCCCTAAGTCGCATTTGAAATCCTATGTTCGTAAGATCAATCCCCACACGATGATGAAAGTCATGCATTATTTTCAAGAGAGTTTGTCCGAACCCAATTGGAATGGTACTATCACTAGAGAATGACCGTATCCGTACTTGGAGTGACTTACGATGCTTTCTACAGCAAGATGAGTACAATGCTGAATTGACACCCACTCGATGCAACTACAGAGCATGTCTATGGGTCGTGAGAAGTTCAAAGACTATGCTCAAATGGAGAGATCTAGCAGTGAGTTCAACCACCCTTGTCCAATAGGAATTGGTTGATATGTTTATGGAACACCGACAGCCCATTCTTCAATCATCCGATTGGAAACTCATCACCGGATTCACCGAATGATATTGACAGCGAAAGTCGGTATCAAGAGGGAAGATCGTGGAGTCATCATCAAATGCTGAAGATCTTTTGGTGGTAAGAAAGAAGATATGCTGTATGGTCGAAAAGCCGGCCAAGACCGACCGCTCAACTGTGGGGCGTTGTGGATCTCCAATCCTACATCAAGGCAACCTCGCAGACAACGCGCGAGCGTAACGCGCCAGATAGACATTTAAGATCAACATGCCATTGTCGCAAGCCTTGCAACACATGTTGAAAGCGAGCTGATTACCTTGGGATCCTCCTCAAAACATCAACACTTCCTCCGAGATATAACCCTAATGCTAAGTGTGCTTACCATTCCAATAGCCTGTGACATAGTAATCGATGATTGTTGGGCTCAAGAACAAGATTCAAGATATGATGATAAGTGATCCTGATGAGACTCGAATGTGATCAACGCGCTATGCTAACCATGACAAGAGTTCCAATGCCGTTGGAGAAGATACTTATGTTTTCAACATAGATGACTTGACCATTTCTCGATGATTAAGAAGAATTTGCCGCAAGCCGGTGTCAATCTAGGATGCCCGAGAATTGTCGTTGGTGCCCATCTCGCACTGATGGTTGTGGCGGTTGAGAAGACGTGTTCGGTACATGATGGATAACCGTGAGATACTATTTCGAAACCACCGTGCGGTGGTGAAGATATGTCTAAGTTGAAGATCAAGATGTGAATGAAGCCGCACCACCGTGGGGACCTTGGGGCCAAGTGGAAAGTTTGATTACATGGTGAAGTACATTGTTTGGCTACAAAATTCCTATTGAAGATGTTAAGGCGACGGATGGGGTGACGATTTCGAAGACTATGTTGATGTTAACACATAAGGATTTTCCTGATTTCGGTGAGAGTGGCACCTCTCATTATCACTTCTCCGGCTCCATTTCCTTCTAACAAAGTTATCCTTTGGAGTGATGTTTACTATCATGGCGCCAAGCAAGACCCTCGACCATTGGAGATCTTACGGCGAAGCTACCATTCCTAACATTGACAACATCACCGGATCAAGTAAGGTGACTAACCGGAAGAGTATTCTCCGGATATCTCTCCTTCAAAGACACTGCGACCCAGTTTCCGGCCATTCAATCCTTTCCCCAAGCTGTAGGAAAGAACCAAGAACTCATCCCGCTTTCCAAAGGAAGTTGTCGGACCTCCAAACAAGAAATGGAGGAAGATTATCAAGAAGAGTGACTACAATGTTGGGGCGCGATCCGCCCAAGATCTCCATGCTTGCTTCCGTGTTTTGGCTGTTTGGTAAAATTCTGAAGAATGCGTGTAAGACACTACCATCGATCAATTTGAAGTTATTGCTAGCTTGGCTGCCAACAACGGCCTAGGCTTTCTCGGATGCGATGGAAAGAAACACAACAAAGCTTACACATCTCTGTTGCAAGGTACTTGTCTTGTTTTGGTGGACACCGGTTCTGCTCTGAATATCCTTCAAGCGCTTTTGATCGGCTTGATGTCGAAGGGTTGGTTTTGAGACCCAAGGATATTAGAGCTTTTGATGGTTCTAAACGAATGTTGAGAGCTCACTGCTGTTAAAGTCGGATCCCACTTTCGATTCCACTTTTTAGTCATGGACATCCGTCCGCTTTTGCCTACTTGGACGACCTGGATACATGGGGCGCGTTACTCCTACATCGGTTGAAGTACCCGTGAAAGGGAAGGTTGTCACAAGATGTGGTGAAGAGGAATATATGGTTAGTCACCCACATATTCCGATACTTGAGATGGAGGGTGAACTTTTTTTGCTTTTGAAACAATACCCGTAGTCATGCCTGCTGACTCCTCTCACTACTGGTTACACAAGTTCCATCTAGGATGGCCTCATCAAGGATGCTCAAGCTGCTGTGAACAAGGAGGTAGTGCTATTTGGGGTCAGCTCCGATCTTCCTTTCAAACCGACAAGACCGGTTTAGGCTTCACCATCAAGGGTCAAGATGATACGCCGTGAACGCGCCAACTTCCTTTCCATGACCAGTGGAATCCATGCTATAGAAGATGACGACAACGACTTCGACATCGCAAGTGGATCTTCCCAACTCCGCATAATGGCTCAAGAATTGGAAGATCAAGACGTCATACCAATCTCCTTTAGTCGAGTAATTGCTCTTGTTTTGTTTTGCTTTTCGTATTTCTTTATGTTTTGAACAAAGAAACTCTAAAGCCTAGTGCCTTGCCCGGGCATCATGGCTCGCTTATAGGGTTATTATCTTGTTTGCTATTTTCATTCAATAAATTCGGGACTTTGCATTCAATTGTTTGTTTTCTTTCTTTACTTTATCACCCCTTCAAAAGCTATGTGTTTCTTACACACACCCACGTGATACACCGCAGTAATCACTCAATCTCAAGTTAATAACACTATGCTATTACTAAATATGACTTCGATAATCCGATCTACCAAGTCAAGACGAAAGTGAGGAAGATTGTGAAGTTCCAGAGAACTTGCGATCGCTACAAGAAGAACAACGAGTTATACATGCCACACGAAGAATAGGTTGAGGTTGTGAATTTGGGTACTGATGAAGACAGAAAAGAGATCAAGATAGGAGCAGGTCTTGAGAACAATGTTAAAGAAAGGTTGATTCAGATGCTACGAGACTATATTGAGGTTTTTGCTTGGTCATACGAAGACATGCCGGGTTTAGACATTGATATTGTGGTACACCGACCGCCATAAAAGAAGGTTTTCTCCATGAAATGAAGGTTGCGCATGCGCCCGAGATGTCGAGAAAATCAAAGCCGAAGTTATGAAACAGTTCAATGCCGGTTTCTTAGCTGTTACTTCTTATCCACAGTGGGTTGCAAACGTGGTGCCCGTACCTAAGAAGGATGGTAAGGTTCGAATGTGTGTGTGGATTACAGAGATCTGAACAAAGCGAGTCCGAAGATGATTTCCACTCTCATATTGATGTCCGTTGACAACACCGCCAAAGATAAGGTTTTCTCCTTCATGGATGGTTTCCTTACAATCGATCAAAATGGCTCTCAAGACATGGAGAAGACTACTTTTGTTACACAAAGGTCACTACAAGGTTATGCTTCGGACTGAAGAACGCTGGCGCCACTTATCGTAGCTATGGTAACATTATTTCATGACATGATTCATCACGAGATAGAGGTCTACGCGATGACATGATAGCTCGATCACGATCAAGAAGAACATCTTGATCATCTAAACTGCTTGATAGGCTAAAGAAGTATGATTAAGACTTAATCCTAACAAGTGCACTTTTGAGTCCGATCCGAAAACTCCTAGGGTTTGTTGTCAGTGGTAAAGGTATTGAAGTTGACCCCGCCAAGGTTAAAGCTATTCAAGAGATGCCAGCTCCCCGCCAAGGTATTGAAGTTAGAGGTTTCTTGGGCCGATTGAACTACATTGCCAGATTTATTGCACATCTAACTGCTACTTGTGAGCCAATCTTCAAGTTACTTAAGAAAGATCAAGTAGTAGAATGGAACGACGATTGCCGATCGCTTTTGACAAAATCAAGGAGTACCTAGAATCCTCCTATCCCGATGTCGCCGGCGAAGGAAGACCTCTTATCATGTACTTGAGTGTTAGAGAACTCAATGGGTGTGTGTTGGGGCAACATGACGAGTCTGGTCGAAAAGAGCATGCAATATACTACCTTAGCAAAAGTTTACCGATCGTGAAACAAGATACTCAGCTCGAAAACTTGCAACGCTGGCTTGCTGCTCACTAAGACAAGATATGTTGACTCACTACTTTGTTGATTTCAAGATGGATCCGATAAAATACATATTTGAGAAACCAGCTCTCCAAGAATAGCAAGATGGCGATGATCTTGACCGAGTATGACATCCAAGACACCTCTCGAAAGCGATCAAAGGAAGTGTAGTAGCCGATCATTTAGCTCATCGTCAGACGACTATCGCCTATGCAGTTCAATTTCCAATTAAGATGTTTTACTAGTTATAGATTGTGAAGAACCGGGCATTTAAGGACCGAACAAGGATCCCGATGGACCATGGTCTTTGATGGAGCCTCAAGCGACTTGGCAATGGCATTGGCGCCATCATTACCTCCCTACAAATGACATACACCTTTCACCGCCAGATTATGTTTCACCACTAACAACATGGCGAATACGGCGTGCATTATGGGTATCAAAGTGCTATTGACTTAAGAATCAAGTTCTTGCAAGTATATGGAGACTCACTTTAGTGATCAATGACAGGGCGAGTGGATACAGCATCCGAATCTTATTCCATATCGAGCATGTTCGAGTTTGATCCCCTACTTCAAGAGACTACTTTTGATCACATTCCACGAGAAGAAATTGCGATGCATTGGCTACTATGTCATCTATGTTCAAGGTCGATGGGACAACGAGGCTCCCAGATCATCATTGAGAAGTTCGACGAACCAAAGATATTGTTATGAGCTTGATATCAAGTGAAACCTTGGTACTATGACGTGAAGAGGTATCTTGAGACTCGTGAATATCCCATTGGGCATCATCAATGACAAGAAGTTCATGAGAAGATTTGCATCCAAATTCTTCCTCAAGAACGACATCTTATACAAGCGCAACCACGACTTGTGCTTACTCCTAATCGTAGATCGAAAACAAAGAATACGTATCATGGAAGAGTTACGAAGGCGCATTTGGTACCCACTCCAATGGACACACCATGGCTAAGAAGATTTTGAGAACGGGTACTATTGGTCCACCATGGAAGTCGATTGTCACCGCTACGCCGATCTTGTCACAAATGCGATGCGACAAAGTACACGTATCAAGTATTGTTCTAATGCTCCTTGGCCTTTTGTAATGTGGGGCATTGACGTGATTGGAGAAATCAAGCCCACCGCTTCCAATGGACATCGTTTCATCCTTGTGGCAATTGATTATTTCACCAAATGGGTAGTTTCGTTTTATCTTTTACCAAGAATGTTGTGGCTCGATTCATCAAGCATAATCTTATCGCCGATATGGCACTCGAAGAATTATCACAAATAATGGCTCCAATCTCAACAACAAGATGATCACCAAACTCGCACGCAGCTCAAGATCAAACATCATAATTCTTCTTATTATCGCCTAAGATGAATGGCGGAAGCGCCAACAAGAACATTAAGAAGATTATAAGAAAATGACAATGACTTACAAGGATTGGCATGAGATGTTACCATTTTCTCTTCATGGTTATCGCACTACAGTACGAACATCCACAGGGGCAACTCCCTTCTCTCTTGTGTACGGTATGGAAGCAGTCCTACCAATCGAGGTTGGATACCCTCAACCAGTCCTCCAGACGCAGAGTTAGGCGAGCGATTGGGTCAGACTCGCCTTAATTAACTTAATTGATGAGAAACGACTGCATCCATCTCGCCATGGACATATCTATCGTAAGCGAATGATCGAGCATTTAACAAGAAGGTCAAGCACCGAGTCTACCAAGTCGGTGATCTAGTAGTCAAGCGCATCATTCTTCCACAAGGTGATCCTGTGGGCAAATGGACTCCCACCCATGAGGGACCATTTGTAGTCAAGATGATTTTTCCGGAGCTATGATACTTAGCACCATGGATGGTGAAGACTTCCACACCGTAAACGCACATAGTCAAAAATACTACGCATGAAGAGACCCGCTAGGTCGATGACCTAGGCAAAAATAAGGGCATCTGGCGAACTAAAAGGGTTCGGCAAAATTTAAGGATATATAAAACATGTACACCGCAAGTGAAAACCCGAAAAGGCGGTTTGGGCAAAAGGGTATCCCGGTAGACTGAAAACCCGAAAGGGCGGTCTAGGCAAAAGTTAGGGATTTAAGCGTACGACTATGTCTCTTCCAAATCACCCGCTTCCAGACTACTATCAGCATTCAAGATTCAAATGGCGAAGATCAATTCACTCACTTTCTACTGACAACAAGGAGAGGAGATAGTTGAAATATATGAGTACTAGCATAGTTGGAACTTAACGAGATTGTTTCCGCATAGCTTTTTACTTTTCTTGTGTATAAACTACTTGGCCATACGCCACCTTCCAAATAAATGCAGATTCTTTCTTTACAATTTTCACTATTGTCGTTTGCATAAATTCCAACGTTTGCTTTGAATGATTATATGCATTTGACAATAAGAATCTAATCACAAACATGCAAAAAGTAAACATAGCAAAGTAATTACTATAGGCTTCAGGAATTGAGATGACGACGAAAGTCACCAAAAACATTCCCCCGCAGAACATAATCTCCGCAACAGTGTCACTCACAACAAACCTTCCCCAGCGGAGTATATGTTAATCCACGAGCAGTGATTCCACTCAACTGAGCAATGTTACATCAGTCTCCAAGCAGTAACACTTCATCCCCAGCCGAGGTATTTATCATCAGCAGAATATCTCTCAACAATTCCCCTTTTCTCCAGCAGCGGTATCCAGACTTGAGACTTGGTCAGATAGTGCACCGGAGAAAATCTACATCTTCTATTCCCCAGTCAGAGATTCCAACGGGCCCCAACCCGGTCTCCCAGCAACCATCAAACGCTCTCCAGCGAGATCTACACTCAAAATCCCCAGTAGAGCGCCTCCTAATTTTTCCCAACAGGATCTACATACAAGATCCCCAACAGATTGCCTCCCAGACTCTCCCCAGCAGGGTCTATATATGAGATCTCCAACAACGAGTTTCTCAATCTCTACCTTCCTCAACAATATCTAGGCCCAAGACTTGGTCAGATAGTGCATCGGAGGGATCAAAGTTCTTTTCTTCTCAAGATCACCATCCCAAATGTAAGTCGAATCTCAAGCAAAACATCCGCATCTTCTTCAAGATGGATATGTTTTGAAATACGCAACATCTATCATTCATACATTACTCATAAAGTCATAATTCATGCATGTGTCATTCATATACATTATCATGCATCATACTTTGCATAAGACTAACAAATATTCTATCAAAGTTTCTCTTGTTTTTTTTCCAAAAAACAGGTGAAAGTCACTTCTGACGCAAACAGGTCCAGGATTAAGCCCCGAATCTCGACGGGAAAACTATCTGAACGACTGCCCTCGTTGTCCTCCGACAACGGATCCGTGATTAATACCGCCGACGGAAACCCTATCCGAACGATCACAAGTTATCCTCCGATAGTGTGTGGATCAATTGTGGAGGAGATATCCACACTTTGCCAAATTACTATCCCCTTAGAGTAATCAGCACGAAGATCTATTCTGACCCTCTCTTATTATCAACAACAACTATAGAGTCTGGCGTACAACTCAGTTGCCCTGGATGGCATCTTAAGCCCATCTCCGACTGCTTATCAACATTTCTCCGCTTTGCTGCATATTTGGTTAAAATCAATACAAACCAATAACTTCATTCAAAAATGAGCACGAAGTCTAACGTATGACTCCCGCCGGATGGCATCTTAAGCCCATCTCCATGCTCCTTTCACTTCCAGAAACGACTACAGAGCCTAGCGTACGGCTCACTCCCCAGCATCGACCCTTCCAGATGGCATCTTAAGCCCACCACCGGCAATTCTCATGTCAGCAACCTCGAGTCTAGCGACGACTGCTCCCAACAAAATCTCCAGAAATGGCATCAGAAGCCCATTCCCGCATCATCAGCCAACAACGAGTGCAAATTTTCAGGTGTACTCGAGTGTTCAATCATCTTCTACCTCCAGGTCACGAAAGACAGGTGTGTCAATCTACCCTTCCAGTACAAGAAGATTGAATAGGGGCAACTTTCATACCCCAAAATTTGCCCTCCATCTTCTCAGGATATTTCCTACATCCATACTCAAGGATTCCTCAAGAGTTGATCAGACAAACTCTCTCCTAGACAATCAACCCAAACTAGGGTTTGGCAATTCTCAGCTCAAGATGGACTTCCAACATATCCAATGTTCATCATGCCTCCTCATATGCTTCAAAGATTCTCCATGTCAAGTTTCAAGCCTTACAAGTCAAGATTGCTCGACAATTGCTCAGATGGTTGAAAATCAGTTGTATGGGACAAAAAGTCAACTACGTCAAACTTCATGATTTTTGGTCAACATCCTCATTTTGAAGTTACATTCATCATTTGATCAAGGGTTGATCATGATTCATCAAGAAAACTCAAGATTTGCTCAAAAGTCAAACTTTCTAAATTAGGGTTTCTAGGTGAAAAGTCAACTAAACTTTGACTGATCATAACTTTCTCATACTTTCTCAGAAATTTTTCCATCACATCTTGATTTGAAGGAAATTCATTTCCCTACAACTTCATGTCTCACAAGAATGTCCAAAAAATGCTTCATTTGAGAGGTATGGCTCAAAACATTACAGGTCATTTTCAAAGTCAACAAAAAGTCAACTTTTTGTTTTGAAGATATATTGAGAATGGAAACTCCAATTGAGATGAGACCAAAGAGGTTGGTTAGGGGATTCTTAGAGCTTTCCAAAAAGTCCAAGAACACTCAGAAACATGGAAAAATGAGCAAGATACACCATTCACAAGTTGGGAAATTTTGAAGAGATGCACAAAGAGAGATGCTTCTAAAAATCAAAAATTTTGCAAATGGGCTTACTTTTTCTTCATCCAAACTTGTTCCTTATACAATTAGGAATATCCAAGCCCAATGCCACGAATTTTTATTTTATTTTTCTATTTAATTTGGAATTTATTCATTTAAATACAAATTAAATTCAAAAATAAAGTATAAAATCAAAATTAATTGCAAACTTGATTTTTATTTCTTCCTTGAGATCCAAGCAACTCATTAAAGCCAACAAATTTCGGAATTTGGATTGATATGGCAAGATTGGATTGAAAATTGATCAAGAATTGAAAATTTGATTTTGTACAAAAATCAAATTTGATTTGCATTGATTAGTGATGATTTCTTCCTCAAATCAGCTCCAAATCCATCCACTATAAATGTATAATGCATAGCACATGATTGAGAACGAAAAAATTGGCTCAAGAACCCTAACCTAGAACTCAAAAATCCGTGACCTTCAAGCAACTGGTAGCCTTGGTTTTGGATCGTTTTAGTTGTTTCTAAGCATCAAAACGCATTCCTTGATACCTCTTGAATCGATCCGTTTCACTTTGCTCAAAACCATCCGTAATTAAGAAATCACGAATCGGTTTGTTCTTGTTTTTCCAAAATCGTATTTCAATCATCATGCATTATTAACATGTTTTGTGTTTGTTTTGTGATTAGTAGGAAGATTGCAAGCTTTCGGCACTTTGATTGAATTTCCATGGCCGTAAACACGTATCACCATTGTTAGGGTTTCTATGCCATTTTAGGGTTTCATAAAATAGGAAAAATTGGACCACGAGACTATGCCCATCGTGTTCAATGATGTCCCGAATCGAACCATGGCCTTAGAACTTATTTATATTATGTATGCTTGATTTTCGCTTTGTTAGGGACATAGCGTCGAGCAATGGCCGATTGTTTTCAAAATTCAAATCAGGACGATGAAGTTTGGCGCGGGTTTGAGGCATTCAGAGCGACGCGGCTTGTATTTCACTCTGCCGGCTTCCAAACACGCTTGCACACTTGCCTCGCTTGGTTAAGGCGTGGACTGTGCATAGATGCTCTCCCATGACCTGAGTTCGATCCCCACTGGCACCGGTTTTGTTTTCTTTTTTCCAAACTCTCATATTTTCTCTATTTTTCTATTTTCATATTATTTAATATTTTCATGTTATTTTAATTCTTTTCATAATTTTATTTCATGCATTAAAAATCATAAAAATATTTTTTCCTTTTGCATTTATTTCCAGAAAATACTTATTTAATTTATAAAATTAAAAAATACAATTTTGCATACATATTTATTTTTATTCATAATTTAGCATTAAAATCACTTTTTATTAGTTTTAAATTATTAAAATGCATCCAAAAAATCCCAAAAATTTATTTTAGCATATTTATGTTATTTCCAGCATGTCATATTTTTCTCATTCAAAAATTTGCATTTTACTAACATTTTTCTCTTAATCAATTTCTCTCGTATTTTCCGATTTCTCATCTTTTCACAAGTTATCTCGTTTCGGACAATTTTTCTTTATCGTTTCTTTCTTTTCAATAATGTAACTGCTCATGGGATGTAATAGTTTAAATTAGGTTTTTATTTTCCGCAAGTTTAAATTATGTATCTGCCCCAAAGCCATGTAATAGCGTAGGACATTTATTTTTCCGCATCTTTACATTCCGCATTTTAATTTCCGCACCCTATAAACTGCTAGTAATTAGGCGTGTATGGCAAGATAAAATGGAACATAGCCCGTTAATTTTCAAGATAAAATATCTGAAATCAACACACTCTTTTCACACATGCACCCCTTAGGGTAATTCTCTCTCGTTGCCTTTACGAATACAAATGGTCATGTCCCTCGAACGTAGAGGTATTCTAGCACCGTTGCCTTCAAACAAATCATCATAGTCCCTTCGATACAAAGATCATAAGACCCACGATGTCGCCTACGAATACATGATCTTGACCCTCGATTGTTGCCTACGAAAAATGATGATAGTCCCTTCGAATGTGCTAGGATACTTCCTACAAGTTGCTTTCTATGACCATCCGATGTCCCTTCGAATGTCCCTTTTACATCCAACGAATAGAGTTACCTACCAACTAATGGTATGGATAGCGCTATTCTAAAGGAAAGTAAAACAATACAAAAACGACCAATTCTGAGTAGGTAATAAGACTTTTAGTTGCTTGCTCAAATCAAATGCTTTTCACACCTCACACTTTTGTCAAAGTTCAAACTCTTTTCAAAACGAAACATTTCCGAACACTTTGTATACATTCTTACATGAATCATTACAAAGTCAAAGCGAAATGCATTTTCAATACATTTTTGACAAACACACAGAAAGCACAATTTTAAAGTGATCTAAGAGCAACTAAGAGCCCGTAGATAACTACGGATGGAAAGGGGTGCTAATACCTTCCCTTTTCATAACCTTCTCCCTTACTCAGAATCTAACGAAGGTCTTTTTCTGTACTTTTACCTTCCCTTAATTGGATAAAAATAAAAGTCGGTGGCGACTCTTGCTATCCGCACATTTGCGATACAAAAACCTACAAAGTCAGTTCACCGTGTTACACATAGCACTGAGCTTCGAATGTATCCCTTTATTGTTTGAGTTGAATCTAGGATTTCTTTAATTCTTCGAAATCAGTAGGCATGTCTGGATGGAGAATTGTATAAGATTCATCGCCTTCGGCAACAGGTTCCATAATTATAGGTAGGATAGAAGCATATGGCATCATGAGGTTTTAAGCACGAGTTCGCACCCATTTGAGGTAAGGTTTCCAAGGAATGGAATTTTTATGCCCCAAGGTCTTCGTTCAATTTTCTTTACCATGCCTCAAGCGTGCACAAATCTTCGACGATACCCATGGAGATCGTTGTCGTAGTCAAGCACAATGCGTTGAATAAGTATATCTTGAGGATCGTCTCATTGAGCATAACCATATTATCGTAACGCTAGAGAAATGTTATAAGTGATACCTCCCATTATGCCAATGAGTGGTACATTAGGGAATTCTCCATAATGTTCAATGAAAGTGAAGTCCTTTTGAGAGACACCGACATATATCTGAATGAGAGAGTGACATCAGCATTTGAGACCATTTCAAACCTTGTTCATTCTTCATTAGTGATCGAGGAAAGTGTGAAATACACCACCTGGATAATAACGGCATGCAACACATAAGAGTTCCTTGGTTTTTCATGGTACGAGTGTGGAGAAAATGTAGAATATCTCCAAGTAAGGTAGGCACAGGATTATGAGTGAGGAAAATCTTGATGGAGTTCACGTCTATGAACTGATCTGGATTAGGAAATAGAACCAAACCATAGATTAGCAAAGCCAAAACGTCTTCGAAAGCATGGAAACTCATAGCCTTTAGGAATTCTCTAGCTTTCTTTATCAGAAAGTTAGCAAACAATCCCTTAACTCCACTTTTTGTCTCCTAATTATCTTCAATGTTTGACCGCTTTAGATGTCACGCTGATGTGATATATTTAAACCTCATAACTTTTTCTGAACTGGTGAATGGTATCTGATCAAGGATGGGTATCCCAAATAGCTTAGAGAACTCTTTCATTATAGGTACCAACTGATAATCTAGGAAAGTAAAGCAATGATACTTCAGATCAAAGAACTGGAATACGACGCTCATCATATCTTCTTCAAAATTGAAGATAACCAAGTCGAGTAGATAACCATGCCTTTTGATGAACTGAGCATGATCAGGAATTTGTGAGACTAACTCCTTGAGTTGAAAAGATATACCCAAAAGTTGATTCGGATAGTCTTCTTGGAAGCCATAACCCTACAACACAGAGCAAAGATAAATCCCTAGGTCCTTGAAATAGTTAGAAATATTATAATGTTATCATGTCATGAAGTCACGATGTCATGTTTAAATAGCAAACACAATCAATTCACACAACAACCCTAGGTTTAAGGCTTGCGTGAAGTATAGGTGTCTACCCTACTGGAGTTTAAGTTGGTTGAACTTATCCTATAATAGTAAACGGGTTCTACGAATCTCATATCACAAATCTTTCTCGTAGGCTTTGTTTCAATACGACTACCAAGTGGTCGACCGAAACATCCCGAAAGTCGAATCTCAATGAGTGTAGCATCGAGTATCAACCAACCTCAGTCTGCACCAAAGCCGACTATCTCACTACCTTATAATGGCTAAGACGGGTCAATTAGGGTTATAAAAGTTTAGTTAGTGCTTGATGACACCACACAGATGCAAAATATTTCCTCAACTAAACATGAGGGACATCAGGACATTCAAAGTGTCACACTAACCGTAGCCATCATTTTAATCGTTTCGGTCTACGTCAGACAGTCGCGATGATCCATTTCTACTTACCAAAGGAAACTTGGATCCGGGTGTAGGATCCCCCACAGATATAATACCCAAGAAACCCTTAAAAGTAAAGAATACAAAGCAAACACAAAGCGATAAAAAGTGATTTATAGCCCTAAGGTAACCTCTCTTTGGGTGTATTCCCCAGCAGAATCGCCAGTTCTGTAACACGGTGGAAGAATTGACTTGTTTGTTTTGCGTTTTATCGCAAATTTTGCGGATATCAAGAGTCGCCACCGACTTTTCTTTTGTCCAATAAAGGGAAGGTGAAAAGAATAGGAAAAGACCTTTGTTAGATTCTGAGTACGGGAGGCAATTATGAAAAGGGAAGGTATTAGCACCCTTTCCATCCGTATTTATCCATGGGCTCTTAATTGCTTAGCGCACTTTTGAAAATTTGTTTTCTGTGTTTGTGTGGTTTAAAAATTATTTTTGAAAAGTATTTGAAAAATATTTCGCTTTGACTTCGTAATGATTCTCGTTGAAATGTATATGAAATGTTTGGTGCAGAAGTTCTGATGGTTAGAAGCAGAAAATTCTTATATTGCCTCCAAAGGATTCAGTATAATAGAATATTTTAATAATGCAGGGAATAGAAACTGTCCCAAAATTTAGACAGTAGCCAAAATTAAGCGGTATATGTAGTTGCTAAGAATTGAATGAGAATTTACCAGGTGTAACACGGTGGGAGGACTGACTTGTTTGTTTTGCGTTTTATCGCAAATGTTGCGGATAGCAAGAGTCGCCACTGAATTTTCTTTTATCCAATTAAGGGAAGGCGAAAAGAACAGGAAAAGACCTTCGTTAGATTCTGAGTAAGGGAGGCGGTTATGAAAAGGGAATGTGTTAGCACCCATTCCATCCGTAGTCATCTACGGGCTCTTAATTTCTTAGCTCACTTTAAATTGTTTTTGTGTGTCTTTGAAAAGATGATTTGAAAAGGCATTTCGCTTTGACTTCGTAATGATTCACGCTGGAATGTATACGAAGTGTTTGGAAATGTTTTGTTTTGGAAATGACTTAGTAATGATTTGCGCTGGAATGTATACATAGAGTTTTGAGAAGATTTTGAAAAGTGTGAGGTGTAGAAGAATATTTTTAGCAAGCAAAAGAGACTTATTAACCGCTTAGAACGGTCGTTTCCATGTTATTTTGGTTTCCTTTAGAACAAGGCTATCCATACCATTAGTTGGTAGGTAATCTTATTCATTGGATGTAAAAGGGACATTCGAAGGGACATCGGATGGTGTAACACCCCAATATCACCCAATGTTTAATATACAAAAATCAGAGTAATTTAAAATTTCACAAATTCAATACTGAGGCGTCACACCTTCAAAAACAACTCACTTTAAACTATTTATTTTAAAGTATAAATCTCGGATACATAGCCTCGTCACAAATCATAAATTGATTCATATAAATAAAACATCTCCTTTTTTAAACTTCCTCATCAAAATCATATTTTCATAAATTATGATTCTTATATACAAAAGGAAAAACAACAAAAGAATCGACAACAAGACAACATAATATTTCCCCCCGAGTGCTACGTATCAGAGCGACACCGACACGACTAACAACAGCTATAAACTCTGTCTTCATAACCTGCACGTTACCAATATAAAGGTAACGGCGAAACAAGTTAAGGTTGAGATAATCCAAAACATATAATTAAAGGCATGATAAAATTTATATATATATATATATATATATATATATATATATATATATATATATATATATATAGTTTCGGAATTATAAAGGGTATGAATTAATAAGTGTAATTCCAACACATAATCAAAACTCACTTACATCACTCGCCATCCTAATATGTATAGTCTATGCTTTATCACCATAACCTCATCGGCATAAAATGTCAAAACAACACATAAACTTCCATCACCACAAGAATCATCACAAGTTAATATGTCACTAATCCATACGAAAATCATAAAAACAACATCAACATCAAACAACTTTAATAACATACACAACATAAATAAAATCATCACAAATTGGCTAAAGCCCATCGTCGCTTTTGGCATAAAAGCCCGTCGTCACAAACATCATCACATCATAATTGCATTAAGCATTTCATTTAAATTAAATCATCATAAAACTCATTATTTATATTCATCGCCTAGTTTATCATGAATTATCAAATCATATTAATTTCATGTTTATCCTAACGATCATCACCAATAAAGCATCATATACCATCGCAATTCAATCATCATCAATCAATTAAAACCCAACACCAACAATTCAAGCATGAACATAACCGACTCCATGAGACACGACTATATTATGCATGTGGTACCCGTCGCTTTGTCCATAATTAGGAACACTTGGCATAAAAGCCCCGTCGCTTGGCATAAAAGCCTCGTCGCTTGGCATAAAAGCCTCGTCGCTTGACATAAAAGCCCATCGTCGCCAATGCAATATATGTGACTCGACAATAAACAACACAACACAAAAACATCATCGTCGCTTATCAAAATTGGCATAAAGCCCACATCGCCATAATTTATCCACATCAAGAATAAATATATAATCGCATCATATTTGCATTATGCAAAACATCACTAAAAATTTATCACCGTCAAAATCATGCATTCACAAATCGGAAGCATTTATTAAAAACATCAATATAATCATCATGTACTAAGACATATATCATCGCATTGCATATTAACAAGCACTCATTAATAAATACACCGTCGCAAGCGTTATGTTTATTTACACCGCATCATTATCAATTAATTCACCAAATTCCAAAAACGAAAAAAATAGTCAAACACCTATAATCGTCGCGAAAGCCATTCCTAATAACCGGTATAAATCATGATCGTCACCATCGAAATCGGATTGTCCATACGTGCCTTAAATCTACTAAAACACCATCCAATTCAATTTTACCGTAAATTGGCCTATTTCGGGTCATCTCATAAAAACTCGTAATTTCTAAAAACTAACCTCACCACTACGTTCTACACGTCAAACTTAGCTAGCACGTCAATTTTCGTTGAATTCGGAGCAACTTGCTCCGTCGTCGAATTTACCGGAATCGGAAAATCGGAACATAATCGGGTCCCAAATTTAATCGGCTATCTTATCCCCTAATTATATTTTATGGGTATCAATTGTTACTAGGTGGAATTGGCATTTTAGAAAGAAACGAAATGTATTTCTACAGAAAATTATGCAGGAAAATTCCATCTGCAAAAAACAGAAAAACTACAAAACAGCATACGGAAAAATGGAAAATTTCGTTGTTCCTCCTTGTAAGGGGGTGGCCGCCCCACACTTGGAGGTGGGCGCCTCCCCCATATAATATTTTCCAACGAATTCTTCTTCCCCTGCGTTATTTATTGTATCACATTTTCTGGTTTTTCAAACTTGTTGTATTGTTTTCTTTCCTATTTCCATTTCCATCTTATATTTCCATTATACCATACTACTAATAACAACACCTATAATCTCTACTCCAAAATCAATTCTTCTAAACATTTTAACAATCAATCAAACCCTATAACCCAACTATTAATTTTTTTCCCCAAATCCAAAATATAATCATCAAAACCCTAACTATATGGATGATTCTTGATGATCCAACAACCCAACCTCAAGCTCTTGCTCAAGATCTTCCTCATCTTCTCCTCTTGTTCTTCTTCTCCCAAAATCCCTTCTTTTCCTCTCTAGTTTCTATTTTGGTTTTGTGTTCACAATGGAAGGAAAAGGAGAAGAAAATGGTTTTTATAACTTGTTTTCTTACTAGCTTCCAAATTCTCATGTTTGGTTTTGGTATTTTGGAATGGAAGGAAAATGAGGAGAAATGATTTGTAATGGTATTTTCCTACTAGTAAGCTTAAGGGTGCAAACCCAATTCAACATAATTAATCCTCACACCCCCTAACTTAATTAATTAATTAACACCTTAATAATATCTAATAATATTATTAACTCAATTAATTAAAATAATTTCGGGGAATTAAATATCGGATCCGAATAATATTTTACCGGATCAAACGGAACGTCGCCAAATATATTAATAGATATATCAATTAATATAAATATTCTCGTCGCAAGATAAATATCGATCGGTAATTCAAAAATATTTATATAATATAATACTAATTAAAACAGGGCGTTACAACTGTCCCCCACTTATAAACTTTTCGTCCTCGAAATTTCGACCAAAATGAATAAATTGGGACATGCCCACTCATTCATCCACTCAATCCTCGCGTCAATTAAACAACATATAAAATACACCAAACACAAGGGCATCTCCCTGACCACAACGTCTAGACAAGAACGACCATGCCGAGATACAAAGCCCATACAATGCACTCGACAACCAACTAACACCCAATAACTAAACAAGTCGTGGATACACAGGTTCACATTTTCCGCAATGGTCTCCAACCTCAACATAAATTGTTGTTGGATGCTACGGTGGGAGGTTCTTTAATGGCGAAGACACATTTTGAAGCCATTCAAACCATTGAGAAGATGGGAAGAAATGACCACCAAGTTCAAAATTATCAAGGGAATGTGCAAGTGAAAACGAGAGCTCTTGAAATTGATTCTAGTCATGAAGCACTTGTGGCCCAAAAAACATTATTTTCAAAGCAAGTGGAAGAATTGACCAAGAAAATGGCAAGGCTTCCACAACAAATCATGGAAATGCAAGGATCATATAGCAAGCAAACTCAGCAAATTGCTAGCTGTGAATTATGCAAAGGTGATCACAACATCGGGTTTTGTCCTCCAAAAAATGAAGAAGAAAATTACATGGCCAATCAAGGGAAAAGATATCAACAAAGACCTCCTTATCAAAACCAAAATCAAGGTGGATGGAGACAAGACAACAACAACAATCAAGCAAGACAAAATCCTTACCAAAGTGGAACACAACCTCAAAATCAACCTCAAAATCAAGCTATAAATTCAAATATTCAAGATAAACTTGCTCAATTCATGCAAGCTTCAATGGCCAACCAAAAGAGCACAGAAACATCGATAAAGAATTTAGAGACTCAAGTGGGACAATTAGCAAAAAAAAATTCCGATCAAAGTGGCTCGACTTTGTTTTCTCCAACAACTCAAACAAATCCAAGGGAGCATTGTAAAGCAATTATGACTAGGAGTGGTAGAGTTGTTGATGATACTAAGAAATAATTGAAGAATGGAAGAGATCGAGATGAAGATGAAGAAAAAATTGATGAAGAGATAGTTGTGGAGGAAGTTGAAGTTGAAAATAATGTTGTTGATGAAAATGGTGTAGTTGAAAAAGAAAATGGTGTAGTTGAAAACGAAAATGTTGAAGAGAAGAAGAAGAAGTTGAGGAGGGGAAAGGAGAAGGTTGTAACTTTATCGGTACAAAACTTACCATATCCTCATGCTCCATCTAAGAAGGACGATGCTCGGTATTATGCTCAATTTATGGACATATTCAAGCAATTACAAATCAATATTCAATTTACCGAGGCATTGGAGCAAATGCCAAAATATGCCAAATTTATGAAAGAAATTTTGACAAAGAAGAAGAGGTATACGGATCAAGAAACTATCATGGTTGACGCTAGTTTTAGTGCAATCATCCAATGTACAATAACGAAGAAAGAAAGCGATCTGGGGCGTGTCACTTTGCCCGTTACCATTGGTGATGTTTATGTTGGCAAGGGATTGATAGATTTGGGATCTAGAATCAACTTGATTCCATTATCTATTGTGAAGAGGTTGGGGAATATTGAATTAAAATCTACAAAGATGACTTTACAATTGGCGGACAAATCTATTACTCGCCCAAATGGTGTAGCCTTAGATTTGTTGGTTAAAGTGGATAAATTCTTTTTTTCCCGTTGATTCCGTTGTGATAGAAATGGAAGAATATTTGGATGCTCCTTTGATTCTAGGTAGGCCATTCATGAAGACCGCGAGAATGATGATTGATATCGATGATGGTTTGATGAAAGTGCGTGTGCAAGACGAAGAGATTTGTTTCAATATTTTTGAAGCAGTGAAGCATTCAAATGATAAAAAGGACTGTTTCAAGATAGATGTTATTGAAGAAGAAATAGAAGATGTCACTATCCAAGTGCATCTTACAAATCCGCTTGAAGGAACCTTGACCGAAGCCTTTAATGTGCTCGATGACGGTGAAAGGAGAGAACTTGAAGAATGTTTGGAGGTTAGAGATTTCAAAAGAAGTGCAACCGTGGGAGGAGGAGATGGAGATTTTAAAGAATGATCCACAAGATGAATAACCAAAATGTGAGTTGAAGACACTAACTTCTCATTTAAAATATGTGTTTCTTGATGATGGAGGTAACAAACCCGTCATTATTAGTAACACTCTATATGAAAAGGAGGAGTGTAGTTTGATTCATGTTTTGAAGAATAATCAAAATGAAATAGGTTGGGTGTTATCTGACTTAAGAGGCACAAACCCCACTTATTGTATGCATAATATCATGTTGGAAGAGGATTTCAAACTGCTGGCCCATCCTCAAAGGCGCTTGAATCCGGTTATGAAAGAAGTTGTGAGAAAAGAATGTTAAGATGTTGGAAGCCGTCATGATTTATCCGATCTCAAATTGCATGTGGGTTAGTCTGGTTCATGTGGTCCCCAAAAATGGTGGTTTGACGGTTATTTCAAATGAAAAGAATGAATTGGTTCCGACACGAAAAGTAACGGGTTGGAGGATGTGCATCGATTATAGAAGGCTAAACAAAGCAACTAGAAAAGATCACTTTCCTCTTCCTTTTATGGATCAAATGTTGGAAAGGCTTTCGGGGCAACAATATTATTGTTTCTTAGATGGATATTCGGGTTACAACCAAATTTCGGTGAATCTGGAAGACCATGAAAAACGGCTTTCACTTGTCCTTTTGGGACTTTCGCGTATAGACGTATGCCTTTTGTCTTATGTAATGCGCCGACAACTTTTCAACGATGCATGCAAGAAATCTTTGCCGACTTGATTGAAAATACTATTGAGGTATTCATGGATGATTTCTCCGTCTTTGGAGCATCATTCGATTTGTGCTTGAAGAATTTGGACACCGTCTTGAAGAGGTGTGTTGATACTAACTTGGTCTTGAATTGGGAGAAGTGCAATTTTATGGTGACCGAAGGCATTGTTCTCGGGCACAAAAATTCTTCAAAAGGGATCGAGGTTAAAAAGCCAAGATCAATGTGATAGAGACGCTTCCCCCACCTACCAATTTCAAAGGGATCTGGAGTTTTCTTGGCCATGCGGGCTTTTATCGAATATTTATCAAAGAATTCTCCAAGATAGCAAAGTCGTTGAGCAATCTTCTCAACAAAGATAAGTCTTTTATTTTTGATAAAGATTGATTAATTTCTTTTGAAAAATTAAAGGAAAATTTGATTAATGCACCGATAATCACCGCACCAAATAGGAATTTAGATTTTGAATTAATGTGAGATGCGAGTGATTATGCGGTGGGAACCGTACTCGGTCAAAGAAAGAATAAAATTTTCCATGCAATACACTATGCGAGCAAAGTTCTAAATGATGCTCAAATTAACTATACAACAACTGAAAAAGAGTTTCTTGCTATAGTGTATGCTTTGGAAAAATTTCGTTCTTATCTTATCAGCTCCAAAGTTGTGATTTTTACGGACCATTCGGCTATAAAGTATTTGCTAACCAAGTCGGATTCCAAACAAATATTAATGCGTTGGATTCTTTTGTTGCAAGAATTTGATTTGGAAATCCAGGATAAAAAAGGTTTTGAAAACTTGGTGCGGATCACTTGTCCCGATTGGTCAATATAGAAATTACAAAGAAAGAAAAGAAGGTAAGAGAAGAATTTCCAGATGAGAAACATTTTGCATTACAAGTGAGGTCTTGGTTTGTCGATTATGCTAATCATAAGGAAACCGGTTTGATACTGGAAGGCCTCACTAGTAATTAAAAGAAGAAATTCTTATCGGATGTCAAGCAATATGTGTGGGATGACCCATACTTGTTCAAGGTGGGTGTGGACAACATTTTGAGAAGGTGTGTAACAAATGAAGAGGCCAAAGACATTCTTTGGCATTGTCACAACTCTCCATATGGAGGACACTATAATTATTTGTGTACGGCCACTAAAGTCCTACAATCGGGCTTTTATTGGTCGTCATTATTTAAAGATGCTCATGAGCATGCAAAAAGTTGTAACCGATGCCAAAGAAGTGATGGAATTGGTAAACGAGATGAAATGCCTCTAACTAATATGTTAGAAGTTGAGGTTTTTTATTGTTGGGGCATTGATTTCGTTGGCCTATTCCCACGTCTTTTTCCAATGAATACAGACTTGTTGCGGTTGACTATGTGTCAAAATGGGTGGAAGTAATTGCTTCACCCAAAGCTGACTCCAAAACGGTGATAAAAATTTTAAAGAAAAATATTTTTTCACGTTTTGGTATGCCGAGGGTTTTGGTAAGTGGTGGTGGTTCGCATTTTTGAAATTCACCTTTGGAAAAAATTTTACTACGTTATGGTGTCAAGCATAAAGTAACCACTTGTTACCATCCCCAAGCGAATGGTCAAACTGAAGTGTCTAATAGGGAAATAAAAAGAATTCTTGAGAAAACCGTTTCAAGTTCAAGGAAAGATTGGTCCTCAAAATTGGATGAGGCTTTGTGGGCATATCGTACCACATACAAAGCTCCCATAGGAATAACACCATTTTAAATGATATATGGTAAGACTTGCCACCTACCAGTAGAATTGGAATATAGAGCACTATGGGCTCTCAAACTTTTGAACTTTGATTCCAATCTAGCCGGAGAAAAAAAGGAAAGATCAACTTCATGAATTGGAAGAATTGATAAATGGAGCTTACCACTCAAATAAGATCTACAAAGAAAATATTAAAGTCTATCATGATAAGAAACTCAAGAGCAAATATTTTCAAATGGGCCAAACGGTACTTTTGTTTAATTCTCGGGTGCGGCTTTTTCCGGGAAAACTTAAGTCAAAATGGTCTGGTCCGTTTTTAGTCAAAGAGGTCAAAGATTATGGATTGCAAGACCCGGGAAACAAGAAAGAGTGGACCGTCAATGGGAAAAGGTTGAAAGTGTATGTTGGCAGTGAGACAAGCCGAGAGAATTCGACATTATACTTTGATGATCCTTGATCATCTTGAACCGTCGAGCTCGAAACGACGTTAAACAAAGCGCTTGTTGGGAGGCACCCCAACATTGTAAGTATTTATTTTCTTAAGTCATTTTGTAAGTTACTTAGAAATTTTCTAGTTTTTAAGCAATATTTCAAAATTTTGCAGACCAGGCTAAGCGCGCTATATCAGGCTTAGTGCGGTTTCTGAAATTTTTCACTCTATCTTACAGTGAATATCGCGCTTAGCGCGGTCGGAAAAAAATTTATTGCTTGTTGGGCCCAACCTGTTGGCTCAAATCTTGTACACGACTTAGGGTTTGTAAGTGGGTAGTCAGTCCCACTTCTCACCAATCAAACCCTTTCCACCATTGTCATCTTCCTCTCTAAGAAAAATTCAAACCCCACAACTCCAAACTTCAAATTTCGTGCAAATTTCGTGTGTCTTATCACTAATCGAGCATCAATATGCCTCCAAAGCGACCACGAGTTATGTCAGCCGGAGCCGGGTCATCTAGACCTACTCCATTTGATGGCACAAATTTTTGGGTCTGAATAGGAGGCTCGATACAAACAGCTGGAGGAAAGAAATATATGGAGAGAGAGATTAATCCGCCTCGACGATCATGGTCATTATTCTCACGTGGTTCCCTGTTGGAGGACTACAATTTGGAGGTTATTTGTGAGCCTCATCCAAAGGTTAATATGGAGTTAGTTCGCGAATTCTATGCGAATGCTCTACCTACAGCGGGGAACCCTTTTCAATTCTCGACCATGGTGCGAGGCAAGATAATTTCTTTCTCTCGTGCTTTGGTTAACATCTATGTGGGGATAAATTAGATTGCTCCTGATGATGACTTGGATGTGTATCATGAGCAGTTAGCTTGTGGTAATCGGGATTTTGGGGAATTGAGGAACAAAATTTGTTTGACTGGCCATTCTTACGAGCTGAACAGATCTGACCAACCATTGAACCGGCAGATGCATATGGCTCATCAGAGAGCATTTATTTTCATGTACCAAAGTATGGAAAAAATGGTGCTACAGACTAGAGAATCAGTGGTGGATCATTTCAGCCGCACTAGCACCCAGTTGAGAGCTTATGCTGATTGGCCCAGGGTCGGGCCAGATGATGAGGAGGAGGTAGCTGCTGATGATGGTGGTGATGGTGATGATGATTTCGGCTCTAGTACTCCGGGTGACTACATTCTTGAGGATTCAGACTGATCCCTCTGTTTATTGTTTTTATTTATTTATTACTTTTAGTTTATGTTTATGTTTAAGTTTATTGAGACAATGATTGTATTTTGTTGGTTGCCATCCTTGTTAGGATGTGTTTTGTAATTCTAAATATTATATTTTGAAGGCATTATGCCTTAGCATATTTTATATTTTGAAACATCATTTTGGGGTGTCTTTTTATTTATTTATCCTTATCTTTTAAAATTATGCATTGTTTATTTTAATTTTATTTCTTTTAGTTTGTCCTTGTTATTCAATGATGCTCAAAAGCAAGAATAAGTGTGTTTTCACCAAAAGGTGATGGTGATGATATGATTCTCACCTTGATCCACGCTTAAGGTACATTTTTAATTGTTTTGTAGAGTGTTAACATGTGTATGAAATTTGAGAGTTCTAGTAGTTGTGTTAACTCGTTTAATTCATGCTTAATCTTAATTTGTTGTTGGCATTATGGAAACTTAGAAAGGATCAAGGCATTTTTTGTGTATTATGAGAAAACCCATCAATTCCAAAAGGGATTAATCTAACCTTGTGAGTGTGTGTGTAATACGATGGGAGAACTGACTTGTTTGTTTTGCGTTTGATCGCAAATGTTGCGGATAGTAAGAGTCGCCACCGACTTTTCTTTTATCCAATTAAGGGAAGGTGAAAAGAACAGGAAAAGACCTTCGTTAGATTCTAAGTAAGGGAGTTGGTTATGAAAAGGGAAGGTGTTAGCATCCTTTTCATCCGTAGTTACCTACGGGCTCTTAATTGCTTTAGCTCACTTGAATTGTTTTTTTGTGTGTGTGTTTGAAAAGATTTTTTGAAAAGGCATTTCGCTTTGACTTCGTAATGATTCACGCTGGAATGTATACGAAGTGTTTGGAAATGTTTTGTTTTGGAAAAGGACTTTGCAATGATTCACGCTGGAATGTATACAAAGTATTTTGAAAAGATTTTGAAAAAAAGTGTGAGGTGTAAAAAGATGTTTTAAATTGAGCAAGCAAAAGAGACTTATTACCTACTCAGAACGGTCGTTTCCGTGTTATTTTGCTTTCCTTTAGAATAAAGCTATCCATACCATTAGTTGGTAGGCAACCCTATTCGTTGGATGTAAAGGGACATTCGAAGGGACGTCAGATGGTCATAGAAGGCAACTTGTAGGGATATCCTAGCACACTCGTAGGGACGATCATCACTTTTCGTAGGCAACAACTGAGGGACGAGATCATGTATTTGTAGGCAACATCGAGGGACTATGATCTTTTAAGTCGAAGGGACTATGATGATATTTTGTAGGCAATCGTGCTAAGATACTCCTACGTTCGAGGGACTTGACCATTTTCATAAGGCAACGAGAGAGAATATCCTAGGGGGTGCATGTGTGAGAAGAGTGTATTGTTTTCAGATATTTATCTTGTGATTAGTGATCTATGTTGATTTTATCTTGCCATACACGCCTAGTTACTAGCAGTTTAATAGGTGTGAAAAGTAAATTGCGGAAATATAAAGGGTCCTACGCTATTACATGGCTTTGGGAAAGACACATAATAGGAGGTGCAGAAAGTAAAATGCGGAAAGTAAAATCCTACGCTATTACATGAAAACAACTTGCAACCTATACATCCTTTCTAGAATTTTAAAAATGCAAGAAAAATAAATAGCATAAGAGAAAACTAGTCCTAATATTTTTGGTGTTTTTAAAAATTAGAATTTATGTGAAAAAACAATCTAATTCTATTTGATTTTAATTAATTAAGAAAAAAAATTAGTGAATACTAACCTCAATTAATTAAATTAGTTAAAAGAAAAATATTTGTGAAATTATCTAATTAACCTAATTACTAATTTAATTAATTAATTATTTTTAAGAAAAAAATAAAAGCAGAAAATAAATAAAAATGTGAAAACCAAAAAAGCATTATACAGGAAAAACTTAGGGGTTACGATCTTGGGCGCCGAAGCTAGAGCTCAGGGGTTACGATCTTTGGAAAGGGTCTAGAAGCTAGAGCTTTTGGAGACTCTAGATCTGGGACGTCTAGAAGTTGGAGCTTGTGGTCTGGGAAGCCCGTGTGAAGCTTAAGAGGTGTCCTCCGGAGATCAGAGCACCAAAACAAATAGTGAAAATAAAAGGCAAAATGTGGAGTTTGAATCCACAACCTGATAGAGAGAATGATATAGTGCGTGCAAGGTGAACCGCTGGGGCGATTGTAACACCCCTTCTAATTACCCGCGATTTAATAAATAATTATCAGAGTATTTAATCAAAATATCAAGAGGCGTCACAATTTTTAATATAAATCAAAACAGATGTCATGCTTCCACTGAAGGAAAACATTAAATGAAACATACTTAAGGTTATGTTTAACAGCGGAAATGAAACATAACAGATCCTGAATACAACATCCATAATTATTCCAGGACATTAAATCAAAACATAATTCGAAACCATTAATAATATCCATAAAGGATTTCAAAACAAACGTTTCCCCAGTGTTACATCTACCAGAGCACGACACTGACACGCGATTTAACTAAAAGCCTCAACTCTAGAGCTATCCTCACCGATTCCAAACAGCTAATCACTTCAAATCTGAAATCATTAAAGTAAGGGTGAGATCTTCATCCAATATAAAATGCATTATCGTTTTTAAATACAATGGAATAATTCAATACGTTAGTCCATTATCAAAAGACAAATCACAGTTCAGTTCACAATGCATCTCATACAATGAACATGTAAATATAACAATCAATGGAAATTGCAACACTAGAAACCATCCTAGCATGTTACAATTCCATATGCAATGCAGACTCTATGCATGTGGTACCAAAACGTGAACCGAGTTCACCCACTGCTCCGTTTACATGTGGAAAGATAGCGGAAATCCATGATTCGCCCATAACCACTGGGTCAAGAATCTAGCCTCACTACCTCTGAATCCAGTTCACTTCCGCACAATGGGAATGAACCAATAACAATGCTTATGCATGCACCATAAAAGCATGCAACATCAATTCATAGATTATGATCTCAACATAATTCACAAAATACCAATCACCAATGTATTACATTCAATCATAATGAATATCAAACGCAACATTGTAAGCATTATTACTCATTCCTCAAATCAGACAATTCAATCTCATTTTCCGTCGTCCTCAACTATCCACCTTTTTCAAAAATCGGAAGCTCGACTCTTTTTAAAATAATTCTAGCAAAATATTATTTTTCTCTCCTTAAAAGATAGTATTTTTAATTTAAGAAATAATGCCGAAAACGACACTCGAATCGGAGTTACGGTTTAGAAAATATGAATTTTTGAAGTTTAAGTATTTTTCAAAAGTTCTGTGGAACCGGTTCCTCCATATGAGGAACGGTTCTGCAAGTCTAAAAACACGCTTCCTGGAATTTGTATGGGAACCCGGTTCCTACTCCACTGGGAACCGGTTCCTACGTAAAGGAATGACCAAATTTGAAAGTTTCACACTGGGAACTCGGTTCCTCCCAGGAACCGTTCCCACGACCTGAGACAAAATACTATTTTGTGACATTTAAACATTCCAAATCACTTCCAAACATCCCCATACGAATTGCAACATTAGGAACACCAAAATACATCCATTTTACACCATTATAACACCAAACAACATTATTTCATCATTCTTATTTAATATTTGACACACTAACGGTTTAATCCTATAATCCGACACAATTAGGGATGGATTCTACAAAACCTATATCTATTAAAATCAAACTTCCTAACATACCCAATCATCCATTTAATTCCCAAAACCCATAAGGCATTAAAACCGAATGAAATCACCCCTTACCTCGCGATGATCTTCGATTCCCTCGGCGTTGGCTCTTTTCTCTCTTCTCCAATTCTACGTGAAATAGTTTTTCTCCAAAAAGACTTCCTTTTTCTTCTTTTCCCTTTTAATAATCCTTTTAATACTCCTTTTAATTATTCCAATAAATACAATAATTAGTAATTAGTAAAGTAGAGTGATTTACTTCTCACACCTCTAATTACACCACACACCTCCAATTCCTTTTTTCTTTAATTACCCCAATAAATCCAAAATATTATAAATTAAGCTTTTAATTAAATAAATAATTAAATTCCTAATTATTAAATATTCGAATTAATTTGGGGTGTCACAGCGATGATACATCCATTCATACTGTTGGACCCATAAATATGTAAGGGTTATTGGCTTAAGATGCCATCCTGGGGCGGCTGAGTCGTACGCTAGACTTCAACACTCGTCTTTGAATGGAGTTATTGGTTTGTATTGGTTTTTTAACCAAATATACAACATTCTGAAGGCGGAGAGATGTCGACAAGTAGTCGGAGATGGGCTTAAGATGCCATCTAGGAAAACTGAGTCGTATGCTAGACTCTGTAGTTGCTATTGATAATAAGAGAGAGTCGGAATAAGCCTTCGTATTGGCCACTCTGACGTAGATAGTAGGCAGAATGTGGATAGCTTTCCCGTCTTTCTTCGGGTGTTGGTCCAATGCCTGTTGCCGGAAGAAAACTTGTATGGTCTTTCAGATATGGTCTCTCACACCTCTAATTACACCACACACCTTCAATTCCTCTTTTCTTTAATTACCCCAATAAATCCAAAATATTATAAATTAAGATTTTAATTAAATAAATAATTAAATTCCTAATTATTAAATATTCGAATTAATTTGGGGTGTCACAACTCTCCCCTACTAAAAGAGTTTTCGTCCTCGAAAACATACCTTAGACGAAAAGTTCGGGATACGAGTCCTTCATCGACTCTCCGGCTCCCAGTCACATTTCCTCCAATGGTCCTCCCGAGCTACTCACCAATCACGATCTCTTTACCCAAATTGCTTCCTTTCCGATCCTCGATTCTGCAGTCTTTGCTTCAACGATCAATTATCCCGCTTGTATATCATCTACGAATCTCATGAGACGGATCCGCGATGTACCTCCTCAAGCGAGATACATGAAGACATCATGCAAATTCATAGTAATGGCGATAAAGCAATTTGATAAGCAACTTTCCAACTCGTTTGGTAATCGATCGGACCAATAAAGCGGAGTCAACTTCCCTTGACTTCAGGCTCAACCAATACCGGTCATCGGGTAACTCGCATGAACACATGATCTCCTTCACTAAACTCAAGATCTTTTCTCCTCTTATCATGGTAACTTTTACGGCGACTAGAGAGCTCTCATCTTCTCTGAATCATCTTAATCTTTTGATCTGCTGGACAATCGGCCCAATCACGGCACTTTCTCCAGTTCGTACCAACACAGATGTCCGACACCTCACCACACAATGCCTCAAGCGGAGCCATACCGATGCTCGAATGAAAACTATTGTTGTGGTAAACTCTATCAATGGTAAGTAGCTATCCCAAGCTCCACCCTTCTCTAACACCTGAGCTCTTAACAAATCTTCCAACGAATGATCGTCCTCTCCGTCGACCATACATACGCGGATGGTATCGCGAACTCAATCGTAACTTAGTACCCAAAGCTTCTTGCAATCTGTCCGAACTTAGGCGTAAACCTCGGATCTCTATCCGACACAATGCTAGGCGAAATACCATGCAAACTCACAATCTTCTCAACATACGATTCACCAACCTCTCCATCGGATAATCCATTCTTATCGGAATAAAGTGGCGAGACTTTGTCAACGATCAACAATAACCCAAATAGAATCACGTTCTTTCTGTCCTCGGCAAACCAGTCACGAAATCCATAGAAATGCCATCCCATTTCCATTCCGGAACAAACAACGGTTCCATCAATCCTGACGGTTTCTGATGTTCAATCTTTGATTTCTGACAAACCAAACACGCATACACAAACTCGGCAATTTCCTTTTTCATTCCCGGCCACCAAAATAATTTCTTCAAATCATGGTACATCTTAGTAGCACCAGGATGAATACTCAACCCACTACGATGTCCTTCTTCCAAAATACTTTTTCTAATCTCGGCTACATCCGAAACACATACTCTATCACCAAATCTCATAACGCCATTCTCGTCAATCCGGAACTTGCCTCCTTGACCTTGGTTGATCAATGTCAGATTATCCACCAGACCGACATCAGATTTCTGTCCATTTCGAATCTCTTCCAGAATACCACTAGTCGATTGACATACGATTTCACACTATTGAGTAGTTTCACATATCAAACTCAAGTCTCGAGATTGCTCGCCAATTTCAATTCACGAACCATTAACATCGACATATGCAGGACTTCACCTCAATGCATACGCAACAATGTTTGCCTTACCGGGATGGTAATTCAAACCAAAATCATAATCCTTGAGAATTCTAACCACCTTCTCTCATATTCAACTCTTTCGATCAAAAGATACTTCAAGCTCTTGTGATCCTTGAACACTTCAAATCGTGAACCATGGATAATGCCTCCCAATTTCAAAAAACAAAACAGTGCCAACTCTAAATCATGAGTCGGATAATTCCTTTCATGAATCTTCAATTGTCTCGAAGCATAAGCCACAACCTACTTATCTTGCATCAACACACCACCTAATCCCATCAATGACGCATCACAATACACAACAAAAGACTAAGCCGGATTCGGCAAAATCAAGATCGGAGCACTAATTAATCTCCTCTTCAGCTCTTGAAATACTTTCTCACATTCAGTATCCCAAACAAACACCTCACCCTTCCTGGTCAACTTAGTTAATGGTAAGGCTAACTTCGAAAATCCCTCAATGAACTTCCTGTAATAACCTGCAAGACCAAGAAAACTATGGATCTCTGAAGCATTCTTCGGTGCTTCCCACTGAGATACTGCTTCTACCTTCGTAGGATCAACAACAATGCCATTCTTGGAAATCACATGACCAAGAAAACTCACTTCACTTAACCAAAACTCACATTTGGACAACTTCGCATAAAGTTTCTTTTCCTTCAACAATTCTAATACGATTCTAAGATGCTATGCATGCTCTTCATCACTCTTCGAATAGATCAAAATGTCGTCAATAAATACCACCACAAATTGGTCAAGATACGGATGAAATATCCTGTTCATATATTCCATAGAAACACCAGGTGCATTAGTAACTCCAAACGGCATAACAGAATATTCATAATGCCCATACCTCGTCCTAAATGCAGTCTTCTGAATATCTTCCGCCTTAACACGAATCTGATGATATCCAGACCTCAGATCAATTTTACTAAATACACAAGCTCCAACCAACTGATCCATCAAATCATCAATCCTCGGCAATGGATACCGATTCTTGATTGTCACTTTATTTAACTGCCTATAATCAACACACAATCTCGCCATGCCTTCTTCTTAACCAACAACTTGGCGCTTGCGGCGAAACACTAGACGAATAAACTTCTTCTCAAGTAACTCCTCCATTGTTTCAACTCGGACAATTCGATCTTGACATGCAATAAGGCGCCATCGACACCGGACTAGTTTCAGGAATTAAATCTATAGCAAACTCCACTTCCCTCTCGGGTGGTAGCTCACTAACATCTTCCGGAAACACTTCTGGAAATTCATTCACAACTGGTAGTTTACCACTCTTAGCCTTTCCTTTCTTCTCTATCGAGGAATACAACATAAACACCACAGCACCATCTCTAACGGCTGAATTCATCTGCTTAACTGACATAGTCACATCTTGAACTTTAACTTCTTCAGGGAATATGACCGTCTTCTCAAAACAATTGATATGAACCTGGTTGAATACCAACGGTTCATTCAAGGATAATATCAAGTTGTTCTAAAGGTAGGCACACTAAATCCATCTTGAACCCTACCAAAAATGACAATAGGACAATTCCTACAAACATACGAGTAGTCACTTTGAACCAGCGCAGGGTGTCAATAACCATACTTCCATCAAATTAGAAATTTCCAGATTTAATCTCTTAGCACAATCCAAAGCAATAAAAGAATGCGTCGCTCCAGTATCAATAATTGCAATTAAAGGTATGTCATTAATAAAACATGTACCTTTAATCAACCGATAATCAAGCAACCGTACGACAAAGCGAGCACCTTCCCGACTTGCTCTTTCTTTGGCTTAGTACACTGCGACAGTGTGTCCTTCTTCGCCACAGTTGTAACAAGTTATCCTTCTGGATCTGCACTCTGCAGCTAAATGACCAAATCTTCCACAGTATGAATGTAGATGTAGTGGTATTTCGAAACATATCCATCTTGAAGAAGATGAGGACATCCTGCCGGGGATTTCTTGACTTCTGCTCGGGGATGAAGTTGTTGAAAACCTTGATTTGGAGGAGAAAGAGATGTCCTTGATTCCTTCGATGCACTATCTGACCAAGTTTCGAGCCTAGATATCAATGCTGTTGGGAATAATAAAAGCTGGGACATACTCCGCTGGGGATCTTGTGCGTAGATCTTGCTGGGGAGCATCTGAATACTGCCTGGAGATGGGGCTCGAAGATTCCTTTGATGTGGTGAATCTGAAGTTCGTTGAAACCTGTGACCGGGGAATAAGGGAGGTGTAGGTTTCCTCCGATGCACTATCTGACCAAGTTTCAAGTATGGATATTGCGACTGTCGGGGAATGATAATCTTTGAGAGATATTTATGTTGGGGATAAATACCTCTGCGTATACGAGATGAACTGTTACTGCTCGGAGACTGATGTAACAAGGTTAAGCTGGTTGGGATCACTGCTTGGGGACTAACGTGATGAAGCTTGGAGTGTTGGAACACTGGTGGAAGGAAATTTGTACTTCGTCGGAGAAGGTTTGTAGAGCGATAGCTCTGTGGGATTGTACTCTTACGAAACAAGCTAGAATGCATTGGTGACTTTAGTCGTCATCTCAATTCCTAGAATTTGTAGTAATTACTTTCGTATGTTCGCTTTTCGTATGTTTGTGAACAGATGTTTATTGTCAAATGCATATGATCATTCAAAGCAATCATTGGACTTTATGCAAAAAACAAAAATAGCGATCACTGTAGAAGAAAGAATTTGCATTAATTTTGAAAGGTGGCGTATGGCCAAGCATTTTGTATACAATGAAAGTAAAAGCTATGCAGAAATAATCTCGTCGAGTTTCAACTATGCTATTGCTCATATATTTCGAATATCTCATCTCCTTGCTGTCAGTAGAAAGTGAGTGGATTGATTTTCGCCATTTGAATCTTGAGTGCTGATAGTAGTCTGTAAGTAGGTGATCTGGACGAGACATAGTAAATCGCTTAAATCCTAATTTTGCCTAGACCGCCTTTCGGGTTTTGATCTCTGGGATACCCCTTTTTGCCCAAGCCGCCTTTGTAGGTTTTCGACTTGCCGGGTGTACATTTTTGTATATATCCTTAACTTTTGCCGAACCTCTTTGGTTCGCCAGGATGCCCTTATTTTTTCCTAGGCCAATCGACCTAGCGGGTCTCATTCATGCGTAGTATTTTTTGACTATGTCTGTGTTCACAGGGTGTGGGAAGTCTTCGCCATCCATGTTGCTAAGTATCATAGCTCCGCTGAAAAATACTGTTTTGACTACAAACGGTCCCTCGTAGGTGGGAGTCCATTTGCCCCTGGGATCACCTTGTGGAAGGATGATGCGCTTGACTACTAGATCACCGACTTGGTAGACTCGGTGCTTGACTCTCTTGTTGAATGCTCTGATCATTCGCTTCTGATAGATCTGTCCATGGAAGATGGATGCGAGTCGTTTCTCGTCTATCAAATTGATCAGGTCGGATGATGCGGATCCATTCATCTTCGCCTAACTGCGTCTGGAGGACTACGGTTGAGGGTATACGAACCTCGATTGGCGGGACGCTTACATACCATATACAAGAAAGAAGGGGGTTGCCCCTGTAGATGTTCGTACTGTAGTGCGATAACCATGGAGAGAAAATGGCAGCATCTCGTGCCAATCCTTGTAAGTCATTGTCATCTTCTGTATAATCTTTTTGATATTCTTGTTGGCGGCTTCCACTGCGCCATTCATCTTAGGCCGATATGGAGAAGAGTTGTGATGCTTGATTTTGAACTGTGTGCAGAGTTCGATGATCATTTTGTTGTTGAGGTTGGTACCGTTATCTGTGATAATCCTTTCGGGAGTTCCATACCGACAGATAAGATTATGCTTGATGAATCGAGCCACAACATTCTTGGTAACAGACGCTAACGAGGCTGCTTCTACCCACTTGGTAAAGTAATCAATTGCCACTAGGATGAAACGATGTCCGTTGGAAGCGGTGGGTTTAATTTCTCCGATCATATCGATACCCCACATTGCGAAAGGCCAAGGAGCGGTCAGAACATTCAAAGGTACCGGAGGTACATGCACCATGTCTGCATATATCTGGCACTTGTGACAAGATCGAGCATAACGATGACAATCAGCTTCCATGGTGGACCAATCGTAACCTATTCTCAGAATGTTCTTTGCCATTGTATGTCCACTAGAGTGGGTACCAAATGCGCCTTCGTGTAATTCTTCCATGATTCGTTTTGCAGTTTTCTGATCTACACAGCGGGGTAAACACAAGTCATGGTTGCGCTTGTATAAGATGTTGTTGCTGAGAAAGAATTTGGAAGCGAATCTTCTTAAGAATTTCTTATCATTGACAGATGCCCCTGCGGGATATTACTAAGTCTCAAGATACCTCTTCACTTCGTAGAACCAAGGTTTCTCTTCGTATCAAGTTCAGCAGTATCTTTGGTTCGTCAAACTTTTCGATGATGATTTGGGAGCCTCGTTGTCCCATCGACCTTGAACATAGATGACATAGTAGCTAATCGTGCAAGCTGATTCTCTTCTCGTGGAATGTGATCAAAAGTAATCTCTTGAGTAGGGAATCGGACTCAAACATGCTCGATATGGAATGAGATTCGGATGCTTCGTATCCCTCGCCTTTTACGTGATCTAAAGTGACTCTCCATACACTTGCAAGAATTTGATTTTTAAATCGATGCATGCTTTAATACCCATGATGCAGCTTCGTATTCGGCCATGTTATTAGTCACGACGAAACATAATCTGGCGTTGAAAGGGGGTGTGCTTTGTAGGAGATGTAATGATGGCGCCAATGCCATTGCCAAGTGCATTCGAGGCTCCATCAAAACCATAGTCCATCGGGATCCTTGTTCACGTCCTTAGTCCGGTCCTGGTTCTTGTGATCATTAACTAACAAAACATCTTCGTTTGGATTCGAGCATAGGCGATAGTCATCTGACGATGAGCCAAATGATCGGCTACTACACTTCCTTTGATCGCTTTCGAGAAGTATATTGGATATCATATTACATCAAGATCATTTTCCATCTTGCTATTCTTAGGAGAAGTGGTTTCTCGAATATATATTTTATCGGATCCATCTTGAAGATCAACAAGGTAGTGTGAGTCAACATATCTTTGTCTTAGTGTTGAGCAACCCTAAGCCATGTGCAAGTTTCTCGAGCTGTAGTATCTTGTTTCACGAGTCGGTAAACTTTTGCTAAGGTAGTATATTGCATACTCTTTTCATCAGGATTCTCATCCAAGTTGGTGTCTCGGCTGGGATGGATCAGGAGTACTCCTTGTTTGTCAAAGCCTGGCCCTTTCTAGCGAAATGTTGCCCCATTTGATGTAGCAGTATGTCAATCTCCATGTCTTTGGGATCCATTTTGATCACGTATTGTCAGCAATACCATCCATGAAGGAGAAACCTTATGTTGAGCGGTGTTGTCAACTAGAAAATCAATATGATGAAATCGTCTTCCGGACTTGCTCACGGTAAATCTCATAATCTCGCATTCGTACTTTTCCATCCTTCTTGAGTGCAATGTACCACATTTGCAACCCATATGGATAAGAAGTAGCAGCTAGGAAACCATCATTGAATTGCTTCATAACTTGGCTTTGATTTTCCAGATATCTCGGGGCGCTCTGACCCAGACCTTACGCTGCCCAGGGAAAACCTTCTTTTCCGGTGTCGAAGTTGTACCACAATGTCAATATCTAGACTGGCATGTCCTCGTGTGACCAAGCAAAAACTTCGATATAGTCTGTAGCATCGACAATCTCTCTTTGACATTATTCTCAAGACCTGCTCCTATCTTGATTTCTTTTCTGTCTTTGTTAGTGTCATACCCCAAAATTTTCCCTCCATCTTCTCGGATATTCCATACATCCATACTCAAGGTTCCTCAGAGTTGATCGGACAAACTCTCTCTAGACAATCAACCCAAACTAGGGTTTGGTGATCCTCAAGATCAAATGGATTTCCAACATCTCAATGTTCATCATGCCTCCTCATATGCTAAAGATTCTCCATGTCAAGTTTCAAGCCTTCAGTCAAGTTTCCTCGGACAATTGCTCGGATGGTTGAAAATCGGTTGTATTGGACAAAAAGTCAGCTGTGGTCAACATGAGTCAAACTTCATAATTTTTGGTCAACATCCTCATTTTGAAGTTACATTCATCATTTGATCAAGGGTTGATCATGATTCATCAAGAAAACTCAAGATTTGCTCAAAGTCGAACTTTCTAAATTAGGGTTTCTAGATGAAAAGTCAAGAACTTTGTTGATCATAACTTCTTCATACTTTCTCAGAAATTTTCCACCATCTTGTTTTGAAGGAAATTCAATTCTCTACAACTTCATGTCTCACAAGAATGTCCAAAAATGCTTCATTTGAGAGGTATGGCTCAAAACATTCGAGGTCATTTTCAAAGTCAACAAAAAGTCAACATTTTGTTTTGAAGATATATTGAGCATGGAAACTCAATTGAGATGAGACCAAAAGGTTGGTTAGAGGACTCTTAGAGCTTTCAAAAGTCCAAGAACACTCAAAAATGTGGAAAATTGAGCAAGATACACCATTCAGAAGTTGGGCGATTTTGAATGATTGCCAAAAGGACATTTGGTCAAAATGCAAAATTTTCCAAATGGGCCTAAAATCTTTTGATCAAACTTGTTCATGACATTATTCTTGACCTATAAATGCTTGGCCATGGCAATTTTCTATTTTATTAATTTATTTTTGAATTTTAGAACATTTAATTCAAAATTAAATTATATAAAATATGAAAATAATATATTTTCAAAAGGTGATTTTATACCAAACTTGAGGTCCAAGAAGCCCAAACACTTGCCAAATTAAATGCATGATCATGCATTGAAGAGGAAATCAAATTTCTATCAAAAATTGATTTTATTTGAAAAATATTGATGCTCAATCAAATCTTTTTTGCTTGTTTTTCCTCTCGATTTACTCTATAAATAGCCATTACACACTACAAAGGACACGAAACCCTAGCCCAAGAAAGAACCCTTATGTTTGTCAAAAATTTTCTCAAACTTGTGAAATTGAATTTCAAATTCAGTGAGTTTCAAGGTGTTCGACCATCCAATCTTGCTCCTTGACATCGAGTCCAAAGCAATCCTTACATCGAAGCCAAATCGCCCAGATCGTGTCCTTGAACTCTCACGGTTTGAAACTTTCTCAATTTGATTTTATTTTCATGCATTGCTAATTATTTTTGGTTGATTATATTTTCGGGCACTCATTAGATCGTGATAGGCGTGTTACATGTGAGGTTTCCGTATGAAACTCATATTGCCATTATTAGGGTTCAAAAGTTGTGAGATTCGAAATGTAAAATCAGCCGATTGGGACATGAAGATAGCACCATCGTGCTCGCAAGGTCGAAATAGTCGATCTGGGCACTTGTTTCGTTTTGAATGATGCATTTTCTAGGTTTTTCGGGTTGAAATGATCGGAGAAGAGGCCGGAGCTAGGGCTCGGCGTGGTTGACCAAGGCGAGGACCGGAGCGTCGTGTGTCAATTTGTAGTTCGATTGTTCGTTCGGTCCATCGGCCACCGGTGACGTGTTTTGACTTCACCCAGCAATGGCCAGCGTGTGGTTCATGATCACCGTTTCGATCCTTGACACCAGCGCATGATGGTCTAGTGGTTAAGGCATTCACTATTCCAGATACTCCTCAATTCGTTCGAATCAGCCGAGGACCATTCTCTTTCCTTTTCCAACTTCAACTATTTTCAATATTTTCCATATTTTAATATTTTGCATCATTTTAATTTCTTTTCATATTTTTTATCATGCATTAAAAACATCAAAAATTATTTTTCTTTTTACATTATTTTCAGAAAACCTTTATTTAATTTATAAAATTAAAAATATAATTTGCATGCATATTTATTTTATTCATAATTTAGCATTTAAATCAATTTTAATTAGTTTTAAATTATTAAATGCATCAAAAATCTCAAAAATTATTTTAGCATATTAGTACTATTTCCAGCATGTCATATTTTCTATTTAAAAATTGCATTTTACTAACATTTTCTCTTATTCAATTCATCTCGTATTTTCGATTTCTCACTTTCTTGCAGGTTATTCCGTTTGAACGGTTTCTTTTAGTGTTTTATTTTTCCAATAATGTAGCTTTCATGGGATGTAATAGTTTAAATTAGGTTTTATTTTCCATAAGTTTAAATTATGTATCGCCCCAAAGCCATGTAATAGCGTAGGACATTTACCTTTCGCATCTTTACATTCGCATTTTAATTTCCGCACCTATAAATTGCTAGTAACTAGGCGTGTATGGCAAGACTAAAATCAACATAGCCCACTAATTTTCAAGATAAAATATCTGAATTTGACACACTTTTTCACACATGCACCCCAGGGTAATTCTCTCTCGTTGCCTTCACGAATTCAAAATGGTCAGTCCCTCGAGCGTAGAGGTATTCTAGCAGTTGCCTTCAAAACAAATCATCATAGTCCCTTGATACAAGATCATAGACCCACGATGTCGCCTCGAATACATGATCTTGACCCTCGATTGTAGCCTACGAAAATGATGATAGTCCCTTGAATGTGCTAGGATACTTCCTACAAGTTGCCTTATGACCATCCGATGTCCTTGATGTCCGCTTACATCAACAAATGAGTTACCTACCAACTAATGGTATGGATGGCGCTATTCTAAAGGCGTAAAACAACAAAGCGACCAATTACGGTAGGTAATAAGACTTTTAGTTGCTTGCTCAATCAAAATGCTTTTCACACCTCACACTTTTGTCAAATTCAAATTCTTTTCAAAGCGAAACATTTCCGAACACTTTGTATACATTCCTACATGAATCATTACAAAGTCAAAGCGAACCTTTTCAAAATTTTTTGTCAAACACCGAAAGCATTTTTTAAGTGATCTAAGAAGCAACTAAGAGCCGTAGATAACTACGGATGGAAAGGGTGCTAATACCTTCCCTTTTCATAACCTTCTCCTTACTCGAGAATCTAACGAAGGTCTTTTTACGTACTTTTACCTTCCCTTAATTGGATAAAAATAAAAGTCGGTGGCGACTCTTGCTATCCGCACATTTGCGATACAAAAACACTAAAAAGTCGAGTTCACGTATCCACAGGCTGGCGACTCTGAGGAGAGACACCTAAAGAGAATACCTTAGGGATTTCTAGATCATTTTTTGCTTTTTGTTTGACTTGCTTGCTTTATCTTTAAGGGTTTCTTGGGTATTATATTTGTGGGGGATCCTACACCCGGATCCGGGTTTCCTTTTAGGTAAGTAGCAATAAATCATCGCGACCATTAGACGTATATCAAAACGGTCAACATGATGGCTACGTTAGCGTGACACTTTGGATGTCTGATACTCTTCATTCCCAAGTTGAGGATAGTATTTGGCTTGTGTGGTGTCATCAAGCGCTAACTAAACTTTAGAACCTTAATTGACCCATCTTGGCCATTAGAAGGTAGTGAGATGGCGGCTTTGGTGAACCGAGGGTTGGTTGATACTCGATGCTACGCTCATTGAGATCGAGACTTTTGGGATATTTTGATCGACCACTTGGTAGTCGTATTGAAATAAGCGCCTCGAGAAAGATCAATGATGTGAGATTCCTAGAACCGGTTACTATTATGGACGGGATGAACCAACTCAAACTTTTGGTGGGGTAATCACCTATACCTCATACAAGCCTTAAACCTAGGCTCATTGTGTGAATTGTTTGTGTGTGCTAAACATGACATCATGACATCATTTGCATTGCATATCATTTCTAACTATTTCAGGACAAGAGTTTATCTTTGCTCTGTTTTGTAGGGATTATGGCTTCGAAAGACTATCGAATCAACTTCATGGGTATACCTTCTCGACTCAATTGGTTTGAAATTCCGACCATGCTCGGTTCATCAAAGACATGGTTATCTACTTGATTTGGTTATCTCGGTTTTGAAGAAGATATGATGCATGTCTATTCAGTTCTTTGATCAGAAACACCATTGCTTTACATTCCAGTTATCGGTTGGTTCCTACCTTGGAAGAGTTCTCTGGGGATACCTATTCTTGACCAAATGCCATTCACGTTTAGAAAAGGTTCCTAGAGTGCGAAGACATACATCGCCTTACATCTTAAGCGCTCGGACATTGAAGCCAATTGGGAAACTAGAAGTGGAGTTAAGGGTTTACTTGCCAAGTTCTAATTAAAAGCGAGAATTCCTCAAAGTTATGAGTTTCCATGCATTTGAAGACATTGTGGCCTTGCTAATCTATGGTTTGGTTCTATTCCTAACTGGATCAATTCATAGATGTCAACGCCATCAAGTTGTTCTTACCCGTAATCCACATGCCTACTTTACTTGGAGACATCACATTCTCTCCACACTCGTACTACTAAAAGACAAGGAACTCTCATGTGTTTGTATACCGTTACTTTCAAGGTGGTTTATTTTTCCTTCCTCCATCAGTTTGAAGAATGAACAAAGGTTGAGATGGTCTCAAAGGTTAATGTCACTCTCTCATTCGGATATCCGTTGGAGTCTTTTCTCTCAAAGGACTTCACCTTCATTGAGCGTTGGAGAATTCCTAATGTACCACTACTTGGTATAAGGAGGTATTACTTACAACCCTTCTCTAGCTCTACGTCGGTTTGGTTTTGCGAAGAGATGGTCCACATGATATGCTTCTCCAAGATATTGTGTTCGACTTCAATCCACGATCTCGAGTGCAAGCGAAGGTTCATACGCTTGGGGCATGGTAAAGAAGACTTTGGGGCACCGAACTCCATTCCTTGGGAACCTTACCTCAAATGGGTGCGAGCTCGAGCTCAAAACCTCATGATGCCATTCACTGTTTTACCGGTAATTATGGAACTGTTGCTATAGGTGGCGTACCTATCTTGTTCTCCATCGACATGCCTGCGATTTTGAAGACTTGAAGAGATCCTGGATTCAACTAAAGAAGAGGATACCTTTGAAGCTCGATGTTATGCAAGTGAGAAAAAGTGCTAGAGTTGACCAAGCTACTTCACGAGGCGAAACATCAGCGCCTACATCGGCACCAGAGGAAGCGCCATGGGAGACTTAGAGCTTTAGGATTTATATGTTTTCTTTTATTTTGTTTGAACTATCTTTTGTACTTAAAAAGAAAAAAAAGAATAAAAGTACTAATAAATGTTTGTTCATTGCTTGTTTAACAAATTTAAATCTCTAAGGTCCTTGAAAACATTGCATTGCATTCGCATAAACATTGCATATCATAGCATAACATTGCATCACGGTACATTGAAGATTGGTTTTCTCATTTCTCGCTATTTATTTTAGCGAAATGGCTCTTGAACGATCTCAAAGATCTTCACTCGAATGCTCGGTTTATTGGATGTTTACCGACTTGGTCCAAGGCAAGAAGATCGAAGAAGCTCATCAACGAAGAAGAAGGTTGTTGGTCTTCTCGACATGGGGCAGCTACAAAGGAGGTCCTAGAGTGGTTAGTCAGATTGAGCTCTCAGAAGGAAGTGTCAAAGAAGGAGTGAGCAAAGTAACAAGGGTGATGGTGAAGGTAGTCGGCATGAGCACGAAAAAGTCTATGATGATGCCAATACTCGATGAGGATGACAAGTACACAACGAAGACCGTTTGAATCTTGTGGAAAACACGAAGATGTCGGGCTGAATTTTGATGATCTAAGTCTTGTTCACAGTGTGTGATTCCTCCAGTTCAAAGTTCCAACTTTTGCTAAGTATGATGGCATGTCTTGCCCTAAGCACATTTGAAGTCCTATGTCCGGAAGATCAATCCCTTTGGCAAAGATTGTGATGCATTATTTTCAAGAGAGTTTGTCGGAACTCAATTGGAATGGTATTATCGACTAGAGAATGATGTCAGTACTTGGGTGACTTAGTGATGCTTTCTACAGACGGTATAAGTACAATCTTGAATTGACACCCACTCGCATACAACTACAAAGCATGTCATGGGTCGTGATGAGAAGTTCAAGGAGTATGCTTTCAGTGGAGAGATCTAGGAGTTGACCACCCTTGTCCAATAGGAGTTGGTTGATATGTTTATAGGAACAACTGGCCCATTCTTTCAATCATCGATTGGAAACTCTTGATAGGATTCACGGTGATATTATTGACGGCGTATGAAGGTGGTATCAAAGTGGAAGATTCGAGATAGAGACATCTTCAAATCTGCGAAAGATCTTTTGGTGGTAAGAAAAGAAGCTGTTGTGTATGGTCGAGCCGAGCCAAGACCGACCGTGCTCAATCGTGAGGCGGTTGTGATCTCGATCCTACATCGGCTGACCTCGGTGAGAGACAGCGTGCGAGCGCCGAGCGGTTACAAAGATCAACATGCCATTATCGCAAGCCTTGCAACACATGTTGAAGCGGTGATTATTTGAGGATCCTCCTCGGAATGTCAACACTTCCTCTCCAAGATACAATCCTAATGCTAAGTGTGCTTACCATTCCAATACCCGAGGCATAGTCTTGATGATTGTTGGGCTCGAAGAACAAATTCAAGATATGATTGAAGCTAAGCGATTGAGTTTGATCCTCTGTTGAGACTCGAGATGTGATCAGCGCTCTATGCCTAACCATGACAAGAGTTCCAATCTTTGTTGGTGATGATACTTATGTTTTCAACATAGATGACTTGACCATTCCTCACGATATTTATTAAGAATTTTCTCTGACCGGTGTCAACCAGGGATGCGGAGAATTGTCGTTGGTGCCCATACACTTTGATGGTTGTCTTGGTTGAGAAGATGTGTTCGATGCATGATGGATAACCGTGAGATACTATTTACGAAACCACATGCGGAACGTGTGAAGGTAAGTTGAAGATTGACAATGTGAATAAACTGTACCATCTGTGGGATACCTTGGGGCAAGTGGAAAGTATGATTACATGGTGAAGTACTGCTTCATTCACGAAAACTACAGATTCCTATTGAAGATGTTAAGGCGACGGATGGGGTGTGATTTCCAGAAGACTATCTTTGTTAACACTATAAAATTTCCTCTTGCGATCCATTGCCTAGGGTGGCACCTCTCATACTTCTCCAACCCGGTTCCATATTCCTCGACAAAGCTATCCCTTGGAATTATGGAGAAATGTTTACTATCATGGCGTCAAGCAAGACCCTCGACCATTGAAATCCTTACTATTAAAAAGCTACCATTCACGACATGACAACATCACAGGATCTAGTAAGGT
>CM038794.1:100681708-100743699 GCA_021764765.1 Vicia sativa
TTATTTCATTAGGAAAGCAATTAAGTGGAGTGCGGAAAGTAAGAATCGAATATGTAAAGATCATTGAAATCTGTACCCGGACAATTGATAAGAGTGAATCAACTCCGTCGAGGGTAGAACCACGTATAGGAACACCAACTACAGGCAAGGGAGTAATAGCAGCCACCATTCCTGAGATTCGGAAACTTAATCAATAATTAATGCCATTAAGACGGTTGATCTTTGCTTTAATTATACAAACACACTTGAAGCAATTTACCAGGCAAGTGAGCTGCACCACCAGCACCAGCAATGATAACTTGAATGCCTCGTTTATGAGCAGATGAGGCATAATCAAACATCAGATCCGGAGTTCGATGTGCTGAAACTATTCTTACCTGAAATTTGATACATGAACATAGGTATGAATAAACAACTTGACACGGGATGGTCCCTTCCCTAGAAGAAATTTAAACAATCGTACCTCATGAGGCACCCCAAACATTTCCAAGATTTTAGCAGCATCTTTCATAACAGGCAGATCTGAATCAGAGCCCACTATAATCCCCGCACGTGGAGCTACTACAATTTAATTTTAATAAACAAAAAAATTGTTATGTGTGGGAACAACAAATTTTTAACTTTAAAATTTAAAATATTAACATAAAGAGTTTGTGTCAATAAACCTGCAGTCTTGTCATTTAATTTTCCCCCTTTTATTATTGTTGCAATATTGCCTTCAAGATTCCTTAGGGAAGGCCCAACAACTGTTATGTGGCCCATCTTTCGTTGTTTTCTCATTTCTGACACATATCATTACAAAATATTATATATTTCGCCATACAGGTTATATCAAGCAGCATCAAATTAGAGGGAACTAAACAACCTAAAATTGCCACTTAACCACAAATTCACCTGGCTTATCGTACCAATGAATAGAAGCACCAGGGATGGTCAATGCCCTCGTCATCAATTGATGAGCCAATTGAAAACCAAGCTCCCCCTAAAATCATTAAGATTTGATGGACAAGAGTCTTAAACAGTGAAAAATGAATAGAATGATCTTCAAACAAGTAATAAATGAACTAAAGAGAGCACTCCATAGCTTCTAAGATTACAAGTGTACAACTGTCATCCAACTCCGGACCAAAAGAAAAAACGGGGGGAAATCAACGTTTTTTGTTTGGGGTTCTAGCACAAAGATTAGACACCTAATTTAGCATGAATATAATAGAAAAAACTAAATTACTATTCATTATTAAATAGTCATTAGGAATTGCACCATTCCCTTCAAACAAGGCGCCTAGTGATGATGATGATGAAACATTGTCAATCCCAAGCGAATATGATATTAGTATCCCACGGGAATGGGCGAAAATGAAACTTCCACTAACCTTACAATGGAGATGGTTAAAGGAAATGAAATTGGATAAGACTTATATGCTAATTATAATACCTCTTCTTCACCTAATATATTGTACATGATGGCAGCTGGAGTTTTCATTGATGGATTGCCAAGAGGAAGACCAACGACAGCCCGCAAATGTTGCTCATATTGTGAGGTGTAGCAAGATTCAATTGTGTGGTGCCCACTGTTGTGAGGTCTAGGTGCAACTTCATTTAATAAAATCTGCCGAGAAACACACATAATCATTATCATTATTGGATTAACAGACAATATAACACACTTGCAGTAGCATAAAACTTACTAGTATAAAGCTATTATATAATTTTAGAAGAGCAAAATATTGAGGCACGTTCAGAGTTAATGCACTAATAAATTCACAACCTGTTAAGTCGTCAGTCAAGAACAATTCAACAGCAAACACACCAGCACCTTCTAAAGAGTTGACAGCATTGAAAGCAACTTGGTGGCACGCTCCCTAATCTTCCATTTACATCTGCTGGAGCCTTAACTATGTGACATATGTTGTCCCTAGAACAAAAAAAATCCTTATCATCTTTTATAAGGAAGCTGAAATGAAATGGTACATCTTTTATTAGTCTTATCACAAAGCGATCTATGTTTTGAATTTGGTTCGTATTTTTTAATGTTTCACGTTAATAAATGTACCTGTTTTGTGTGTTACCTGTGAATAGTTTCAACAACAGGATAGCATGAAATTGTACCGTCTCTCCCTCTCGCGACAATGACAGCTAGTTCCTGCCATTAATTTAGGACAAGAAACACAGGAAAATGCATCAAATCATTCAAGAATATGACAAGAATGTTTAATTATAAGAGCACTTAGCATGTGTTGCAAGCACGGTACAGAATTTGAATAAGTTACATCCTAAAACAATTCCCATTTATTGAAAGAAAACCTGATATAGAAGGTCAACACTAGGGATTACACATTAAAAAAGAAGGCACGGTTATCTAATTGAGAACCAATACCATAGTCATCACTAATAGTAGAAACAATCATTTTACTGAAAAACAATAAATTGGTCACCGCATACATAAATTTCAGATGTATTAGCTTAATGCCAGAGATATTTCTTTACATCATACAGTTTGTGAATCATGAACTGGAAGTTCACCATTCAGGGTCAATAACAAGATTTAGATACAAACCTTGACAAAAGGTGCCCATTTTCAACATATAAATCACGACCAAATCCTCCAAGTGCTGCATAGTTTGGGGAAATTTAAAAATTAAAACAAAATAAATTTGCATCTATCAAATAGTCAGAATTTAAAGAATTAAATCAAAATAAATTTGCATATATCAAATAAGCAGAGAGACCTTTTTCTTCTACTACTATAAACAAAGAGAATAAACATAGTGCTAAACACTAATTACCATCCACAGCAGAAGCTAGCTCCTCTTCAGTTTTTGCAACTGCATTTCCTCGTCCATCATAAGCTAGTCTCCTACTCTTGATCATAAGAGGATAGCCAAAAAGTTCCCCTGTTTTCTTAGCACCTTCAAGATCATCTATCTGTTCCATGCGTTAATTAGAATCCTAAAGATGAATTTTCAAATAGGAACTGAGAAAAACATTACAAACCCGCATAAATTCAGGAAGTGGAATGCCATGCTTAGAGAAGTGAACCTTTTGCAGATACTTATCCTGTATCGTCAAAGAAATAATTAAGAGTTTGACATCGTCATTATTGTTACCTTAAAAAACTATTAAAACTAACAGGACTATAAAGACTACAAATGAAAACATGATAGAAGGTTATTACTAGTTAATAGTATTGTTATTGATAAGGGGGTAATAATAGAACATATATTATTAGTATGTTTATTGGGCTTCAGTTATAATTGGGCATTTTGGGCATTTCAGATAATGACCCATTAGTACTACTATATATGTAAACCCTTGGAGACATTGAAGATTATGAATGAAATGAAAATAATCATATATCCTTTGGAAAACCACATGCCTTGGAATTATCTACAAACAATTCTCAGACTACTACAAATTCATTGTTGCTAAACGCGGTTGCTACTCCATGTGAAAAAGCAGTTAGCCAGGATAGATTGTCCTCTAATTGTGATATTCAAAGAGGTAGAGATATGCGGTGTCATAGTTCTGGCAGCAAGGGTTACCATCAGTTTCCTCTTCCATGCAATCATCTTGAGACTGTCAGCAGTTCTCCTGCATCATCTTCCAGTTTGGAGCAACAACCATTGCAGTCGTTTGGCGCGTCTACTTTTACTGCTAGAGACGTCAATGGAAGCAATTCCATGCTCGACTATCAGATGTTTAGAAGCAGGGATGGTCCAAAAGCCCAGCCATTTGTAGTAGATGTCAAGAAAATCCAAGATGTCCATGTTCGCCTTGCACTGGGTAAAATTATCATTGATAGCGATAATAATCCAGAATATTTGCTCGCAACTAACTCATACTATGATTCTCGAGTGGTGGGCAAATATTGTGAAACACATGGACCTTGACAGTTGTAGCTTACCGGCGAGGACAATGTGATGAAGAACTTATCAATGTCACTAGTAAAAAATCCTTGTTCAAATTGCAAGCAAGATATGTTGTGGAGAGAATGGATGGCGATCTGTGGGCTCAAGTTCTTGATCCTGATAATGAATATAGACGGCAACTTTTTGATCAGGTTGTATCTACTGCTCTGACCAAAAGCTCAAGCCCTGAACAGGTTTCTACAACTGTTAAGGCTCTTATGACAGCTGATCTGCTCCATGAATTGATTGAACTTCTTGAGAAGATTGTGCTTCAGAATTCTGCATTCGTGGAAATTTAAATGCGTGGTGCAAGTATATTTAATATTAGCGACGAAAAAATGTGTTGGTCTATAACAGATCTTACTAGTGGTTTTGGTGTTGCTGTACTAGCTACTATTGATCAAGCAATTGATGCGGCTGTCGGTTTAATTTCTGTTTTTGCTGGAGGAAGTACTAGTACAAATTCTGTAGAAATTTTCACTTATGAGGTTTCTATAGGTGCATTTCATGCATTTGCTAGAAATGTACTATTAGTAGCTTCTGGTGGGAATGACGAACCTACCTCTGTTAATGTTGCTCCTTGGGTGTTCACGGTTGCTGCTAGTACATTAGATAGAGATTATAGTAGCTCTATTACCATTGGTAACAAAACAAACATGGGAGTAAGTCTTTTTGTAAACTTGCCGCCTAACAAGTATTTGACTGTGGTGACTTATACTGATGCACAATTGGCATATGTAAGGAAAAGAGATGCTCAATTTCGTAGAGCAGGAACACTTGAGAGATGGAGAAGGAAAGGCTTAAACATAAAGGATGAGATAAGAGAAAACAGAAATGGCAACAACATTATTGGTAAACCAAAAACTGTAAAAACTCGAGCAATAGAATACCTGAATAATTCGTATAGTAGAGGCTTTAGGTTGACATACAACTCCTTGTTTCTCAAGTTTTTCCAATGTAGTAACATTGACATGTTCAATTTCAAAAGTTAAAACTCCAGACCTGAACACCATTTCAATCCAACACGAATCAAATGACATAATGATTTCAAAGTAACATATATTACAAAAACACACCCAAAAAAAACATGAACCTCTTTGCAAATTCCTCTACCGTGGCACTATCATCAAAGCTTCCAACCATGTGTTGATAAGACAAGGAGCTAGCCGGACAATTCTCTTGAGGATCTAAAACAATGACCTTAATTGCCATCTGTGTAGCAGCTTGACATAGCATGCGGCCAAGTTGACCTCCACCCAAAACCCCAACAATGGTTTCAGATAGTCCATGAACAACTGATTCTTCAATCCTACACACACAACATTAAGAGTTTGTAAACATTACATAAATTTGTGACAAGTATAAAACAAATGAAAATTTGAACCTTGGAGAAACTGCATTCGCGTCATGTTTGTGTGTTGATGGCTGACAAGTGATGCGGGATTGGTTAGACAGCTTTAAGTTGAAAGATAAAAGATGAGATTGATCCATGTAGAAGGCGGATGAAGGAGGTTTGAAGGGAAAGGATGAAGTGGCAGTGTGCGCTAGAGACAAACTGCGGACAGTGTGAAGCATTGGTGCGAAGATGAAGCAAATTGCAAGGACTTCCAATATACGGGAATGGATTGGTGAAACAGGGTTCGCCGCGATTTCACCGTGGAAGTAATTCAGTGCAGTGTCCTTGGTAAGGAATCAGATTCTGGGGCTGGACAAACATTTACCAATTTTTTATCTAAAGAAGAGTCAGAGTAGCACATATAAATATGGGTTTTGGTATTCCAAAGGAAGCGATTGTAGCTTAGTCGGATACTCCGACTCTGACTTTGCTGGCTGCAAAACAGATAGGAAGAGTACTAGTAGCACATGTCACCTATTTTCAAACTCCTTGTCTCTGTTGCATTGTCAAAGGAATCGTCGCGGTGGTAGTTATTCGCTTGATTTTGTGGCTAAAACAACAACTGCAAAATTTCGATATTCAACTGAAACGTATTCCAATAAAATGTGACAACACTAGTGCTATTAACCTAACTAAGAATCCTGTTTTACATTCAAGAACTAAACACATATAGATTAGGCATCACTTTCTTCGCGATCATGTTGAAAAAGAAGACGTTGTGTTTGAGCATGTGGACACTAAAAGTCAACTTCGACATTTTCACCAAACCATTACCAACGAAATCCTTCTTCAACATTAAATCGTGAGTTAGGGATCTTGGATCTTTGTGAGCATCCAAATTTTCTACGAGCATAGAAATCGAAAGAGACTTCATCTTCATCATCTTCTCAATCATCTTGCCTCGAGAACAACGACACATACTCATCATTGTTTGTTGCATCAAGAGATCAAAGAGATAACGTTCGTGATGCGATCGTGATCTAGGTGAGTTGAAGATTCGAAGGGGTTTGAGGAAAAACCGGTTGGTTTGTCCGGCAAGAGGAGGTGTCTTGTAGGTTTGTTAGTCACAATTACCGGCGATTCATCCATAACGTAGGGTTTGGAGATCGGGGTGATTTCGCAAGCGGGTCGTGGAAGTGGTGAATTATGCGTGAATTTTGCAAGTGTTCTTGATCTTTCAAATCAAGAGGAGGTTGATACAAGAAGAAGAAGATCTGCGAGATTCGTTTTTGTCTTTGTATTGCAACCTTGTAAACATTTTCAACATATTGATATAGAAGTTCTCAATTCCAATTTGGGAATTGAGAGGAAACGTACGCGCGAGGACGATCGTGGGAACTTCCTTACCAAATCGCTCAGTATCGTATTCTTTATCTCTATCTCTTTACGTTTACAATACGTTTGTGATTCAATTGGTGATCAACCTTTCTGTGCATTGATACAAGGCTGGAAAATAATCTTTACATAAACTCCATTGCCTTTGATCATTGCTTAGCATCTACCAATTGTTTGATAAAAGTATTAGCTCAAGTTTATTTCATTGGAAAGAGTTTTTGTGATCAGTGCATTTATCCATATTAAGTGGTGTGTTATTTCGTCATTCTCATCTCAATTAAAACCCAGCAATCTATCGCATGTCCGTTTTTCTTGTAGCCGGTTTAGAATAGACGGAAGTTAATTCAGGACCTTTTGTAGTTTCCGCACGTTTGATTGAAACTCTGATAAAATTCTTTAATCCGTAAAGAAAAAGGAGGTGATCTATTCACCCCCTCTCGATCACTTGCCACACCGTCTAACATGCTTGACCAGTAGTTCTTCTAATACTTCATCTTCTGTAAGCCTAGTTATACATCTTCTATTTAGAACATATTGTTGGTGCTTTTCATCAGAGGTTGAGCTTTGCTAGCTTCCATCAGAAGTTGTATTTAATTCTTTTACTTCAGAAGTTGTCTAGGTAACGTGTCTTCCAGAAGTTCTTGCTCAGAACTTCTAAGTCGTGCTTCTGTTAGCAGCGTGTTTTATCTTTTTCAAACTTCTATAGTGTGTTTCTTCCAGCACTCCTTTTTAGCCTGCTTTGTCCAGAAGTTCTTTTCTCATTCAAAATTTATTTCATTCATACAAAATTTATTTTGCTTGTTATCATCAAAACTTTAATATATTATTAGAAATAAATTTTGTTCTAACAAATATCATATTCATTCATACAAAATTTATTTCATTCATACAAAATTTATTATGTTTGTTATCATCAAAAATTTTAATATATTATTAGAAACAAACTTTGTTCTAACATAAGTCGCCTCAAAATCCATCCGAACACTTCATGTGTATTGGCTGGCTATAAAAAAATAACATTTTGTTCAAATTTATTGGAAACTGGAATGTCATATACGAAATACATCACACAAGATGATAAACTTGAGCAGAACTCTTTCTAGAAATGATGGAAAAGTTCACCAAGTGGAGTGACATTGAAAGAGAAGGAAATAAAGAATGATTGAAAAATGAATCACCAATAGATTTAGACAATGACATATATTTTGATGCATTTTAGTTGTAATTTAATAATGTAACACATTTTTGGTATCTAACACATTGCATAATGTTATCAAATTGGATGATATTTTTTGGACAAACTGTGTTTTCAAATTCTGTTATACATAATATTTTGGTTATGTTCTGTATAATTTTTGGATGAATCTAGAATCATGAGACGTATCTCTACAGTCCTTCCTACATATATATATGATAAGGTTTATAAGGTTCTTATTGATCTCAAATGACAACAAAGAAAAGATATGATTTACCATGTTTGAACTAAAGAGGAGTGTCGATTTAAAGGTTATTTTAAATACCTTTTAACGTTAAAGATTAGCAAAAAATATTTTAAGAATATTACAATGTCTTCAACAACCCATTTGTAATGACATGTAATGTTAAGAACCCATTTGTAATGACATGTAATGTAAATTTATATAATATTTATATATGTAATATTTATTTTGATGTTAAATTATATTTTTTATTTTCATTCTGCCATTGCTTTTGTTGTTTCTGGTTTGAACAAACAGAGCATAATTTAGAAATGTATCTCCATCTCACTTACAGAATAATGAACTAAAAGGATTACAGTCCGAAGCAATCTTTAAAGCATTCGAAGATGCATCTCCGGACTTAATTTTAATAAAGGGTTTCTCAACATTTTTTGTCTTATGTGTGTGACGCTAGAAGTCTTTTCACAAAAATGGAGAGAAGATATAAGTGTGGAAAGAACAACCCCTACAGTAAATCAAACATAAAAATGAAAGTTGCTAATGCCTCAATTACATGTGTTTAAACCCATGGTTAACCAACAAAAACATTTAAAAAACATTAAAATAACGAGTAGAATAACAAATAGATGCAAAGACTCTAGAGACTCGATCTGCTAGACAATATTTTCTCCTCTCCTGTTAGCTACTTAATGATATATCAAAATGTTTAAAATGTGACTAAACCAAAAAGAAGCACAAAATCAATGGGTGGTTCAACTAATTACTATCATTTAAGTAGGATTCCCAACCAATTTTTTCTAACTTCTCTCCTTTCGTCAATACGCTTTCTTTTTGGTCCTCTTGATATTGGATTATCCTGCATAGCAATATAAATGTTACATCAACGTAAGTGGGAAGTGTAAAATAATTTTTCCACTTTTTCCTTTCTATAATTTTATATTTCAATTTTCAATATATAAATTTTAGATCAAAGATGGAAGAGAGGCCAAGAGAGGCTGACCTTGACATAAGATTTTCATCGGCAACACTCAATATCCTCACTGCCAACAACCCAGCATTTGTTGCACTATTAATAGCAACGGTGGCAACAGGAACACCTCTTGGCATCTACACACCCAACAATCATATTTGTTTGTAAGAAACAGTTTACAATTGCGAAAATTTACCATTCCTACAGTGGACATGAATCATGATTCTGCTAGAATATTTTATCAGTCTATTTATATGGCAATGATATCACTTCTTTGGTCCATTCATGCCGTGCAGTCACTTGCTCAAAGCATACACATAAATAAAGCAAAGCAAGGCAACACAAGGGTAGTTTCGAAGGGATGGGAGAATATTGTTACAAGAAGTGTGAATATCTATGGGATGCACCAGGGGGGAAAATTGTGTAAGAAAAGGGGTGCAAGGGAATACGTGAAGATGAGTCTTGACGATTGGTTTTCAGGAACTAGAGAGTAGTTCTCAAGTGCTTCAGGATTTAGGAATTGCCAAAATCATCAATAACCAATTCCTTGGAACTGTTTATGCTTCTCATCACAACTTTGTTTTTAAAAATACAACATTGTACCTTTTAAATGAAAACATCTAATGATCATTTTTTAGTCTTGATCTTGAATAAAGGCATCTATCATTGACATATAATAACCGACAATATTAACCTTTATAAAATTACCAGACTCCTTAGTAGTGATAGAGACTTCAAAAATTGTACACATTTTTAAAGAAATTCTATTAGTCTTTTTGTCAACTAACAAAAAAAGCGACATAAAATCGTTCACTCACGAGGATTCCTGGTTTAAAAAAAAACATTAATCTTAATCTTTTAAAAAGAAGCAATAATATTAGATTAGATTTACAAGCATAATACTAAATATTATCTTATTTCATTAGGAAAGCAATTAAGTGGAGTGCGGAAAGTAAGAATCGAATATGTAAAGATCATTGAAATCTGTACCCGGACAATTGATAAGAGTGAATCAACTCCGTCGAGGGTAGAACCACGTATAGGAACACCAACTACGAGCAGGGAGTAATAGCGACCACCATTCACGAGATTCGGAAACTTAATCAATAATTAATGCCATTAAGACGGTTGATCTTTGCTTTAATTATACAAACACACTGAAGCAATTTACCGAGCAAGTGAGTGCACCACCACCAATGATAACTTGAATGCCTCGTTTATGAGCAGATGAGGCATAATCAAACATCAGATCCGGAGTTCGATGTGCTGAAACTATTCTTACCTGAAATTTGATACATGAACATCTAGGTATGAATAAACAACTTGACACGAGATGGTCCTTTCCCTAGAAGAAATTTAAACAATCATCAAAACTTTAATATATTATTAGAAATAAATTTTGTTCTAACAAATATCATATTCATTCATACAAAATTTATTATGTTTGTTATCATCAAAAAATTTAATATATTATTAGAAACAAACTTTGTTCTAACATAAGTCGCCTTAAAATCCATCCGAACACTTCCTGTGTTTTGGTTGGCTATAAAAAAAATAACATTTTGTTCAAATTTATTGGAAACTGGAATGTCATATACGAAATACATCACACAAGATGATAAACTTGAGCAGAACTCTTTCTAGAAAGGATGGAAAAGTTCACCAAGTGGAGTGACATTGAAAGAGAAGGAAATAAAGAATGATTGAAAAATGAATCACCAATAGATTTAGACAATGACATATATTTTGATGCATTTTAGTTGTAATTTAACAATGTAACACATTTTTGGTATCTAACACATTTTATAAAAGGTCATGAGTTAGAATCTCAAAAAAGATAAAAATGTAATATTTTCAAGAGTATTAGTTATACTTGTCTTACAGTCATTTCATTTTTATGAATTTAAAATAATTATATACGGGTCGGTGTATCAATTATTCAATAGTTCTATATAATAAAATTTAATGTTTTACTTTAACAATTTCTAAATTTAACAACTAAAATATAAAAGTATTGCACATCATATAATACATATGATGGTCGATATATCAATTATTCATACATCTTTAGAGAAATTATATAAATTCTCACTACAATATTTTTTTTATTATAGTTCTATATGATAAAATTTAATACTTTACTTTATAAATCCTCACTACATTATTTTGCGCATCATATACATGCTAGCTAAACAAAAAGATTTATGCAATAAAGACCACCGCAACTTTTTCTTCAAAGAATCTATAATGCCAAATAAGAGAAACATTTTGAAAAGTTTGTGGAGATTCTAATGAAATCTATATCTATATAATATATTAAATCTGAAGCAGCAGATTAGATAATGACACATACTAGCTGTTCTAATTCATTTGTGTCAAATCCATTGTCCTATGTGGCACCTCTCCCAAACTAATTTTCAAAAGGTCGAATGCAATAATTATTTTGTATTAGATGTCACGAGTTCAGCTCCTTAGAAAAAAATGGAATTTTTATTCTCTATCGAAAATCACAAGTTCAAATTCTCACAAAGACAAATAGTTGTGAATCTAAACACTAAATTAAAATTTTATTTTATTTCAAATTGTTCAAAAAAAAATTATAATATATGAAAATTGAGTTACAATCTATTTGAATATACTTAAATCATTGTCCACTTGATAGAGTCTATCTATGAATTAATTACAATTATTTTACAATAAACAAATTCAAAATCTACATTTATAATACTATTTCAAAAAATACATCTCAACTCTGATGTCTAGAGTCTATCTATGAATCAATTCCATAATTTATAATAAACAAATTCAAAATCTAAATCTATAATATTACTTCAAAAAATTCATCTCAACCCCGCGCATCACGCTAGTCTCTGTCTATCTAGTAATATATTAAAATTGAAGTTTCACATAATATCACGACATGTCATACGTCACATACTCAATATTTTTCATATCATCTAAATTTAAATGTGGCACCATTCAAAACTTTCTTTCCCATTTCAAAACCAAAATGACACATGCTTATTTTTTATGAAAGGTCATGAGTTCGAATCTCAAAAAAAGATAAAAATGTAATATTTTCAAGAGTATTAGTTATACTTGTCTTACAGTCATTTCATTTTTATGAATTTAAAATAATTATATACGGGTCGGTGTATCAATTATTCAATAGTTCTATATAATAAAATTTAATGTTTTACTTTAACAATTTTTAAATTTAACAACTAAAATATAAAAGTATTGCACATCATATAATACGTATGATGGTCGATATATCAATTATTCATACATCATTAGAGAAATTATATAAATTCTCACTACAATATTTTTTTATTATAGTTCTATATGATAAAATTTAATACTTTATTTTATAAATCCTCACTACATTATTTTGCGCATCATACACATGGTAGCTAAACAAAAAGATTTATGCAATAAAGACCACCACAACTCTTTCTTCAAAGAATCTATAATGCCAAATAAGAGAAACATTTTGAAAAGTTTATGGAGATTCTAATGAAATCTATATCTATATCTATATAATATATAAAATCTGAAACATCATATTATATCATGGCACATACTAACTTTTCTAATTCATTTGTGTCACATCCATTGTTCTATTGGCACCTCTCCAAACTCATTTTCAAAAGGTCGAATGCAATCATTATTTTTATTAGATGTCACGAGTTCAACTCCTTACAAAAAAAAACAAAAATGAAATATTTATTCTTATCGGAAATCACTTCAAATTCTCACAAAGACAAATATTTGTGAATCTAAACACTAAATTTTTTAAAAAAATTATTTCAAATTATTCAAAAAAACTATTATAATATATGAAAATTGAGTTACAAACTATTGAATATACCTAAATCATTGTCCACTTGACAGAGTTTTTCTATGAATTAATTACAATTACTTTATAATAAACAAATTTAAAATCTACAATTATATTTTAAAAAATTCATATCAACTCCGATATCTAGAGTTTATATTTAAATCAATTTCAATTACTTTATAATAAACGAGGAAACACAAAATCTCGATAATTTCCTTATCTCTAATGATATAAGAGCTTACGTCAAGTGTAGATATTCATCTAATGATATACATATATGTGGTGCCAGTCGCTCCTGTTAGTACACCAATAATTAATCAACATCTATCAAAATTCATACCCAAAGAAGACTCTGAAAAGTAAGTCTTCTATCGTGCCACATATCAGTTATTTCCTCGTTACTGCCGTGATGTAAAATATGCTATCTTTTTAAATTAAATTGTGATCTTTGGCACTTGATATCAGAAAACCAAAAATGTCATCCTTAACTCTTCTCTTGCTATGGCTGTACTGTTTCTAACACTTGAGTGCAACAAAGTGTATGGTGGTTATGAACAACAACCAGATTCATGTTCATAACATCACGTACCCTTTCCGATTGAAAGACAGTCCAGAAAACTGTGGTGAAAAAATATAGAACCTATCATGTGAGGACAACAACAAATTGATTATATACTATGGAGCATTTGGAAAATACTATGTACAATCAATTAATTACAACAACTTCACCATACGACTATTAGATTTCAATCTTCTTTACTCTAATTATTCTCTCCCTCCTCATCATTCTCTAGGATTTTATAATTTCAGTAACCCTGAATATAAATATCCGACTCTTAGTGTATTGAGGAAATCAATGTTATTTGTGAGCTGTCCAAATCGGATGGAATACCCGTATGTTGGCAACTGTATGAATATTAGTTCATACTCACAGTATGGAAATCCTTTCTATGTTGGTGTTTACAGCAAACCTATTTCAGAATTGGGGTTGAGAGACGGATGTCGTATAGAGTTTATGTATCTCACATCTTTGAAAGATGAACACGACAACGTCTGCAGCAGCAGCAGCAACAACATTTCTTGCATGGACATCCGCCGTATGATGCTTTATGGATTTGAACTTTCTTGGCTCTATCCTATTTGCCAACATGATTGGAATGCACACCTTTTCTCTGTTGGAATAGGTAACTTGCTACAAACCATTCCATTTTTCTCAAATTTGAAATTTTCTTTTTTGTCAATCATTTCGGAACTCACCATATGTGAATTTTCTCAAAAGAAATGGAGAGAAATATATAAAAAGTTAGTTTTATGGGACCTATATTTTATAATTGGGTTATATATAATTATATTCCTTATAAATAACTATAATTTTGTGTAATATTTACTTGTGATTTCAAATACACAACAATATTGATGAAATTTTTGAAATTGCAATCTTACATTCAGAAAAAGCACACATTCACACGTTCAAGTTATTGGTGTCCCTTGGATTAAAATATGATGGTCTACAAAATTCAATTTTTAATTTTTAATTTATAAGTTAAAATATGAAAGTTGAATTGGAACCGTTCGATCTTGATTGAACGATCATCGTTGCCGGACTGCATGAATATGTCACTGTAATTGCATAATAATCTACTCCAACACACATGAAAACTTTACTTTGTACCCCCACAATTAATCCTGTACCCCCACAATTTTTAAAAAATGACATTTTTACCCTAACTGTAATTTAATTATTTTACTATTTTATTTTTACCATTTACGAAAAAGACAAATTTTTAGTTTTGAAAAACACTTCGCGCTTTCCGAACACTTTCGACAAGTATTCCGGTATGTAAAAACACAAACCGGAACAGTTTTAAAAAGTGTTCCGGAATTCACAAAAACCATTCCGGAACACTTTGTGCAAGTGTTCCGGAATGGATGGCAAATTATATAACAAACCGGAACACTTTCAGAAAGTGTTCGGTTTATAAATATGTGGGCAGCTTTTTAAAAATTTTTTTAATTTTTTAAAATTTTTTTTAAATTTTTTTTGGTATGGAAATTCAAAAAGAATCCTCCATAGATCGACGGATGTATTCACTACATGAAACATTCGCTACGAGAAAATGTTATTAGTTGGATCAAAGTTGGATTAAGAAATAAAATCATATTATTAAGCGTTCGGACACGGCAAGAGAGGAAGGAGGAACAAGATAATTTTAGGTGTGATAAAGGCGGAAAATACAAGGATAAAAGTGGAATTGAGGCAACTAAGAGATGTGGATGTCCGTTTAAAATAAGATCGACTCAGTCAAAAGATGGGTTGGGATGGAAGGTAGATGTAAAGTGTGGAGTTCATAATCATGGATTACGATAGGCTTGAAGGGCATGCGTTTGTTGGCAAATTGACCTCGGATGAAAAACAACATGTTTTGATTTAACAAAGAGACATGTTCCTCCTAGACACATTTTGACTTCCACAAGAGAGAAATCACGAAAATATCACTCGGATCACTCAAATTTATAAGCGGAAGAGTGTGATAAAAAAGAGATAAGGGGTCCAAGATCGAGATACAACATTTGCTAAAGCTAATTGAGGATGAGGATATGTCTCTGGAGTAGAAAAGAGATGGTTCGGATATTGTGAGAGATATTTTTGGGCGCATCCAGTCAGTCAAGTTCTTGAATATCTTTCCCCTTGTCTTAGTTATGGATAGCACATATAAGACAAACAAATATAGGCAACCTCTCTTTGAAATTGTTGGCATGACATCGTGAGTTGACTTTTCTTTGTGCATTTGCTTATATAGATCCAGGCAGACGGATAGTTTTGTTGGGTCTTGGAGAAGGGAAGTTGTGCGAGAAAGATCTGCGTCAAAAGTGATTTTGACGGATAGAGATCTAGCATTGATGAAAGTGGAAATTGTGTTCCTACTACACAAAATTTGCTATGTCGTTTTCATATTAACAAAAATGTTGGGATGCGATGCAAGCAATATGTGGTGAAAGAAATGCGAGACCATTGACACATTATGGGAGGAAGTTGTGTGGGCTAGTAGCGAGGTTGAGTATGCTCAAAAGTTGGAACAACTTGAACAAGCATGTTTTAATTGTCTTGACTTTATTGATTATGTGAAAGACACATGGTTGATTCCACATAGACATAGATTCGTTGGAGCATGGATTGATCGAGTACTTCATTTGGGCAACACCACTAACCGGTATATATTTTATTTTATTTTATTGTTATTATTATATTATGCATGAATATTATTTATATATATTATGCATTAATATTATTATATATTAATATTGTTATATAATATTGTTATATATATTATGCATTTATATATATTATGCATTTAACATCATATTATATATTTGTTATGCATTCATTTTAGGGTTGAATCCGCTCATTGGAAGCTAAAGCGGATGTTGGGAAATAGTCTAGGTGACATGGTTAATTGTTGGGAAGCTATGAACAACAACTGAGGATACAAATAGGCAACATTCGTTGCTTCGTTTCAAAAGTTTTATGAATGTGAGCATGCACATTTAGTCCATTCTATGGTAAGTGCGTAGTTTTGTTTCTAGAGCTGCTCTGAGGCGCATTCGAGAAGAGTTAAAGAGAGTTGATTATGTTGGAACTTCTAGAAATATGTAGGTGTACTCATAGAACAAATTATGGGTTACCTTGTGCTTGTGAGTTAGGTAGATATGTGCTTAGTGGTGTACCTATACCTATTGAGAGTGTTCATGATCATTGGAGGAAGTTAAGTATGGAAGGTGAATTGCGAGCGAAGGAGAAGATGGATCGGAGACTGACATGAATAATGTAATGGAAGAAATATGGAGAAAGTATAGATCATCGGTTGTCGGAAAAGAGCATTAAGTAGGTGTAGTGAAATTGCTTATCCATGACAACTTCCTTATGTCCACCACGACAAAATAAAACCAAGGAGGAGTCAAGAAGAAAGGGAAGAAACCAGTTGGGTATGATGTTTACAGGGATCCTTCACAGCATGAGTATGTTGAACAAGCATCTCAAACTTCACAGAAGCTGTCTCAAAAATCCCAATCAAAGAGAGATTCAAAATCAAAAAAACCTGCACAGCAAGACTACACTCTTCAGTTTCCAAGTCATATCAGGTCATATAAAATTATTATGCATTAATATTCATAGTGTTGATTATTTTATGTTTATTATTATATTATGTATGTATAATGCACTAATATTTATAATGTTAATTTCTTAGATCATATATTCAGGAGATTGTGGATGTTGAATCGGATGGTAATTGTGGATTTAGAGTCATTGCATCGTTGCATGGGTATAGTCGGGATGGTTGAGCAATGGTTAGTCGAGAGTTGGACATGGAAATAAGAGACAAGAAGAGTTTGTATGAGAAGTTATTCGAGAGATAGACTATCGGATGAGGCGGGTTGATGATACGATCCAGTATTCAACGGAGGAGAAATGGTTGACACTACCGGACATGGGTTACTTGATAGCGAACCGCTATAATGTCATTCTTGTCCATTTAGGCAATCCTTGCTTGACATTTTCCTTTGACATCATCACCTCCACATAATCCTACTATTTGGTGTATAGGTTTAGTCAGGTAACCATTGAGTGCGGTAATAATTTATATATCCGATTATAGTATTTTCAATTATTATTTTCTTTACAAAGTGTTGGATTAATTGTTTTTATACTCGGTAAACATGAAAGATGGATTCCCTTACCCCGGTGCCTCTGATGGAAGAAGTTTCATCACACGGATGCAATGCATGGATGATATCATTAGCGGACGATTGCAACTATGGCTACATCTTTCGCCAGTTTTACCTTCTTATATTTGCTTAGAATAATCTGTTTTGTGTAATGTATTTTGTGTAATGTAGAACTAAATTGTTATGAAATGTAACAAAGCATTACAACAGACGCTTTTATTCATCCAAATATTGAATGACTTCAATGATAAATTAATGATAACATACACTAAAGAGAAATAACGCAAAAATCATAAATATTTAAAGAGTTACTAAAGAGTTACTAAAAATAAGTCACAAATATTTAAAATGTTACTAAAAATTACACAAATATTTAAAAAGTTACTAAAAATTACTAAATCATAATAATCACTCTTCATTACATAAATGCATGATAAATAAATCCATAATGCGGATCATCCTCTTGACAAATTTTTGTAGATGATGATGAATTAATGCGAGATCTGAGCCAACTTGGGATCGGATGGCCTGTTACAATATGGAACTGCTTTATCTTGGTTCATCAACCGGGTGGTACCAATCGAGTGTGACACCCGATAATACCGTCAAATAATTTTCCACAGTTTGGAGGAAATGTGACAGCGATTGTGTGACCAACTACGTCTACAACACTTTGGTCATAACCAATCCAATTAACATCCACATCCGCCTCAATAATATCGGTGGGTGAGCGTGGTATATCTTGAATAAGACCAAACCGCGTAAACATCATCAGCCAAATATAATACATAAATACCTCCCCAACGAGTCCTCCTCAAATAAGCAAGCTCGTCGAGCATCCGCCTATGATCCTCAAAGGGCGCCACACCACGTCAACGGTGTCAATCTATCGAGGACAGCTCGTAATTCATCCACCTTCAACGCTCCTTGCTTGTATGCCCATCTCATCGCTCTCGGCATTCCAACGTTCTCACTTGGATGCGGTTTTCCTACTCTTCCAATTCGGAAAATACTCATGGATCCGACCTTGTGTCAATAAAATTAATAAACAATTAATAATAGTTAAAATTATCTAAACAATAAATAATAAATAAAAATTATCTAAACAATAAATAATAAATAAAAATTATCTAAACAATAAATAATAAATAAAAATCATCTAAACAATAAATAATAAATAATAAATAATAAATGAATTACCTGAAGAAGAGTCGGATAACCAGCAAGTTGTTTGGTGCCAAACATACATGCATCTCCAAGTGAAGCATACAGTGTCGCCAATGCAGCTGCCCCCCAACTATATCTTCCAGCACCCTCCAAGTCCGCAAAGAGAGATATATATTTTGCTTCGACAAGCGTAAACGTCTTGTCGGCAAAAATAGTGCAACCTACTAACATCATCAAGTACGCTCTGGTCGCATATGCCCAATTATTAAGACCTCTATGGGCAACAAAGGTTTCATACAACCATTCCAACTTATAGTACGCACCTCTGTTGCCACGAACTTGAGCCGCGGCTTCTCTACGTGACACTCCTAAATATGTCACAGCAAGCTCAGCAGCATCATCTTCAGTGACATGCCGGGGAGTCCAGAAAATACCTCTAATAGGGAGGTGGAGAATACAAGATACGTCATCGAGATAATCGTCATCTCACCAAATGGCATGTGAAATGCGGCGTCTCGAATGCCACCTCTCTACAAAAGCATTGATTAAATTGGATCCACCTTTGTCATACTAGATCTTTGCAAATGTGCAAGACCCGAATTTGACACCAACCTTTCCATCTCTCCGGGAGTTGCAGAGAACCCATTCTTTGAATTTTGACCGTGCACATTTTAATTGTTTTTCGGTCCTCTTTCACGAAAAAAATGTTGAAAAAATGTAACATATTAATAAACTATGCCAAAAATAACTTAATTCATTTGATTAAATTTTCATTTACTTACCTCTCCGTACAAATGTCGAGCACGGTCTTTCGTATCTAACTAACGATGATAAATCGGATGGTCCACAGGAATCCCTAGGCACCTCCGGAGGATGTGATCCAGATGCACCATCACCTCTCCGAGCACAAGGTCGTCCGTCGAGGCCTAATCGTCGAGGCATTACGCAAAAAATAATAAAATCAAAATATGAAAAAAAAAATTGAAAAAACCCAAACCGAACACTTAGGGAGAGTGTTCGGAATGAATTCGAACACTTTTAGAAAGTGTTCGAATGCATTTGCAAACCGAACACTTTCTAAAGTGTTCGGAAAAAAAAAAAAAAAAAAATTAAAAGAACACTTCCAAAGTGTTCGGTTTGAAAAAGAACACTTACATGATGTGTTCCGGAATGCTTTTTTGTGTACCGGAATACTTTTCCAAACTGTTCCGGAATGCAAGAGGTTTTGAGAGAATTCGGAACACTTTTAGATGAGATATGAAAAATGAATTTTTTTTTAAATCTTATGCTTTTTATATGAGGGTATTTTCGTCAAAAAAATTCTTTGGTGGGGGTACAGGTTAAAAGGTGGGGGTACAAAGTAAAATTTTCAACACACATAATGGATTTCTCCTACACCCCTGAAAAACCAAAAATATTATTCGCAAGTTAATCTGCGAATTCACCTTGTTGGGTGAATTCGCAAGTTAACAATAGTGACCTTTTGGGTGATTTCGATCACCTTTTTTTTAAATCGTGGATTATTTCGTAAGTTAACCTGCGAAATGTTCCCTGTGTTTTTTTTTTAAAATAATCAAGCATAATTCACAAATTAACTTACGAATTCACTTGATTTAGTGTATTTCACAAGTTAACATGCGAATTATGCAGAAATAGAACCAAAACTCAATTTTGGTTGAAACTGAATTTTGTTTTGTGGTGTTTTTGACATTCAAAAAATAATACATATAGATAAAATAGAATATACATAAAACTTATATATACGCAAACCATGTAAGTAATAATATGTTATAAATAATATAAAGAAAAAATGTCTGAAATATTATTACATAAATTGTTCCGAACAAAATGCGATCATACAAAATCAAATTAAAAAACATAAAGGCTACTGGGTATGCCTAATCTTGGCTCCTCGCGCCCTCCTCTGTCGGTGGTAACGCGCAAAACGCTCTGCCTCTGCGACCATCCTCTCCACCACGACAACCTCATCGGGTCCGCCCCCGTTGATAATCCCGTCATCCAACATCTCCTGTCCAATCTGGCGGATACTCTAACAAATGGCAGTAAATCAGTGGCATGATCATCCTCGGCCAACTTGTTTTCCAAGAGCTCCTCATGTGATGACCTCGGTGGACGTCCCTCAGCCTCTGGTGTCATGTAAGGGTGCGACACCAAATAGAACCATGTCGTGCACCTCTCCACATAGTGCCACATACGGGATGCCTGCATCAACAGAAACTCCTCTGGCACGACATGATTCTCCCAATCTTGGAAGATATCGTCTAGAGCCCTCCGTGTGATGGTGTCAGGAACAACCTAGAAAGGAGATCGGGGTATGCTCTGCACATAGCCAAACTGGCGCATACACCGCTCAGGCAGATACCAGACCATCATGTTAGCCCCACAGGCTAGCCACCTAGAGTATAACGAAATGGAATCGAAGAGGACAACCTCTCGGTAGTCCTCAAATGGGGTCCAGATGATGTCGTCGTGTTGGGTGCGATCATGGAACACCCATGAAGCCACATTATCGTTGTCCTGTTGAGAATAAACGGCAGCCTTAGGCATGAAGTCCTCAATGTCGGGATCCACGTAGTAGTGGATCTAGTGAAAGTACGATAAAATCCAACTTTACATCGAAAAAAATTATGTTAACATAATTAAAATCAATTAAAACTAATTAAAATTAATTAAAACTATTTAAAATTAATTAAACCAAATTAAAATTAAGCGTTAAAATAAAAACGTATCATGAGGAGTGTGCACGAGCAGTAGCGCCTAGCCCTCCACCAGAAGCTTCATTCACACGGTAGAGGTAGGTAAGAACAGCGACACACCAGTTCCAATTGTGAATTGTAGAAAGGTTCGTAAAATATCTCAGGTAGGCCACGTCGGTGTAGCGGCCACTCGTGTCCACAAAGACGGACGTGCCTACCAAGTACATCAAAAAACATCGGATGGCACAACTCCAGTGATACTGAACAAAAACATCCTCCGCTACAGGCTCCCCAGCTTCCTGTGCATCTCTTTTTGCATGAGCTGCCTGATGGAGGTGCTCCTCATATAACTCCTTCAGATAGGAGAATTTCATGTGCGCCCTGTTTGTGGATGTTTGCGGTAAAAAGTGACGAACGAGGGAATCGAATCAGAATTCGAATCTTCGGCTCAAAACGATTTAATCTTTTGATTTTTTGTTTTAAAAGATTCTGCGAGCACCAAGCTTTATTGTTTCCAAACAGGAAAGAAGATGGAAAGGGAAACACGAAATATATGATATGCGATGCAACTAGCGTGAACTATCATAGCGCATTGGGAGAGACGAGGTTAGGGATGGCAAAAACCCGTACCGTGGATATCCATGGTAAAACCCGTCACGGATGTGGATATGATGGTTTAATGGGCATCCACGGGTAAAATAAGCGGATATTTAATTACCCGATTATTTACGGATCTGAATATGGATTTGATGGTACCGTACTCGTGGATATCCATATCCGTTAATAATTAGAAAAAATACTTAAACGTTAATTTGTTTCATCAAAATTATTATTGTTATTTTCTTAAATACGATATTATTATTATTATTATTATTATTATTATTTGGATAAAAGAAGAAATAAAATGAAAGTGATTTATTTTATTAATGTTTATAATTTGTTAACTTTGAAAATATTTTTTTACTTTAAAAATATTAAAAATAATTATTTAAATATACATATTTTAAGATATATTTAAATAATAGTATCCATGGATACCCGTTAATATCGCGGATATCTCAAATTTCACGGATACCCATCTAACGGTACCCGCATGGATATGGGAGAATACGGATATCATATTTATTAAATGGGGCGGGTAGCGGAAGACTACTACCTGTACTTATGGGTACCCGTTGCCATCCCTAACTAGGGTAAGAGGTTTGGTTATATAAAGGGGAGGTATTAGCATCCTATATATCTATAGTTTCTATAGGAACTTTTCTATGCATTTTTTGTATGTTTGTGTGTTTTATTTGCTATGCTATTTAGGAAAATTTCTCCTTTGGGATTTAAGAAAGGTAGGTTAGGCAAGAACCTAAGTTTATTTATTATTATGCTCGCAAGGATCATTGGGATCCTCTGCATACATATCCCCTAATAGGGATCAGAGCATCTGTAGCTCGAATCCAAGGGAACTATGGTTTGTTTAGTTTGAGGGAGAAAGAAGTATGCTCGCCAAGGATGAGACCTTGTGCATACGTATTCTCAAAAGGAGGTTGAGAAAGTTAGAGCAATCGTAGTTCCCACTTATGTGCTAGTGGAAGCAAAGATTAAGAGACAACGACAAGTGTCATCTTAATGAAAAATGTATATAATCTATTTCATCACATGCGTTTTTGAAAATTTCATAGTTTAAATATTTCATTGTAAGCATTGGGTGTTTTCCTCAAGTGTACAAGCGTTACCCCTTACAAGTTAAGAAATATGTTTGAAAAAACGTTAAATCTGTCATTGTAAGCATTGGGCGTTTTTCTTGAGTGTACAAGCGTTTCCACTTACAAGTTAAGAAAGATGTTTGAAAAACATTGAATCTTTCATTGTAAGCATTGGGCGTTTTGCTTGAGTGTACAAGTGTTGCCACTTACAAGTTAAGAAACATGTTTTGTTTGAAAAAGTATTGGTTTGTATGTGATGCTATAGATGAGATACTTCTTCCATAGAGATGATACATGTCTAAATCTCTAGAAGAAATTCTTTTGTTATTGTTAGGGGGTGCTTTTAAGAAGCCCGTGGGTCCTTGTATTGTAAGGCCAAAAGGAGGCCCGAGGGACATCGAGGGTCCTTGTACAAAGCCCAAGAGGAGGCTATAGGGTATGGCTAGCTTGGCTTTAAGAGTGATTTCACCGGGAAACCATACTCTTAGGGTTCTATCCTAGCTAAGGTGATTCTTTGTATTGGAAGCCCAATAGGAGGCTGTTAGAGATTTCCAGGTCTCTTTCTTGTATGTTGCCCAAGAGAAGGCTAAACTCAATGAGAGAGTTCTTTTGTACGAATCCCAAGGGGAGGCTAACTCAACCGGGGAGTTCTTTTGTATGAAGCCCAAGGGGGGCTAACTCAACAGGTGGGTTTATCTTGTACAAAGCCCAAGAGGAGGCTATGGGGAACCTAGTTGTTATACTACTTGTAATGACATAAATAAACATGAACAAGTATATATATGACAAAGTGTGTGTGTGCATTCACAGGAATTTATGAAGGAAATATATAAACAATTGTATAAAACAAGCAAATAAAAGCTAGTGTAACTTGAATATATACAAAGGAGTGGAATTACACCTTAAGGAGGCCTTTGGTTTAAGCGATTTCACCAATAATGCTCCTCTTAATACCAGTGGAATTGGTGTATAAACAAGTGGAATAAAACTAGCGAACGATTCTAGTTTATACTTGAATATTTACAAAAAAGTTGAATATGTACAAGGAAATTGAATATGTAAACAAAAGGGTGGCTATGTACAAGTAAACTAAGTATGTACATAGGAGGGTTGGGACTTACATCGTAAGGGAGGTCCGTGATCAATTTGATTTAAAGAAAAAACCTAGTTCCGTTTGTATTTTCAAACATTAATCGAATCGATCATGGAAAAGAGGTGCTTAAGTCAATTAAAAGTTTTTGAAAGTTTGAAATGATTTTGAAAAGTGAGAGATATTCACAAAAGGTTTTGAAAAAGATTAGGTTTGAAAATCGGAAAGAAAACATTTTTTGAAAGTGTATCAAAAGAAAATATTTTTTGGCATTTTTTGACATAATCATAAAATAGGTATATTAAATGACAAGTGTACAAAAAATCATCTCAAAATGAGAAGTTCTGATTGATTTTTGAAAATGTTGAAGTTTGATAAAAAAAATGAAAAAAACTAGTGATAAAATTTTATTTTTGGCTTTGGAAAGGTTTGAACCCATGACCTTAGGTTCAAAGGTGAAAAGTTTTACCACTGGACCATGTGCTTGACTTGTCATTTACACGCCTCCATTTGATTATATTTGAAAATGATTTGTGAAATTAGTTTGAAAATAGTTGGAAAAATGGAAAAGAAGTGAAAACTGGAAGAAAAAAAACAAAAGGTCTGGGTGGGGTTCGAACCCCAGACCTTGTGCAAGGAATGACATGAAAGGCGCACGCTCTACCACTGGGGTGGCTATACATCCGTTCATTTATCCAAGTTCAGTTAAATAAATTACAAAACAAATATTTGAATTTTTAAGAAAAATAAAAAAAGAGCGTAACTTCATCTGAAGGATGAAAAACACAAGAAAAGGTGTGTTAGAATTGGGGTTTTGAAATCAAATTAAATAGACACGATTATTTTTATCCTGGTTTGTTTGAACTCAAACTACTCAGATCCACGTCAAGGTGATTTTCCTCTCTCAACGAGGTCTTAATCCACCAATCAGAACTTGATTACAAACCACAGCCTTAGTCTTCTCAAGAACACCACAACTTGGTTTCTCAAGGAATTACAATTCACTAAAACAACTGTTTTAGTCTTCTCAAAACACCACAACTTGGTTTCTCAAGGAATTACAATTCACGACTAATTAAAAATTTTGTTTAATGATGCTTCTAGAAAGCTATATCACGACTGTGATTTTCACAAAAGAATACTTTAGCACTTATGAACTACTGAATGATTTGAATTCTCTTTTGTTGTTTTTGCGTGTGTAGTTCTTATTCATTTATTCATAGATGAATCCTTTATATAGTTGTTCATGGAAAGTATCATTGGATACATCTTATCTGTATATAGAATAATGATAACTCGCGTTGATTTTCTTTCCATAAAAGCGAGATCTGTTGGAAGATAATCGTTGCTTCAAATCTTCATTTAATGAATGGCAACACTTGAGTCTTTCAGCCGAACATGGATAGTAGAGTTTGTATAGCGATGCGGTGCTATTTATAAGTGTATCGAACTTCGTTTAGAGCGTTAATCTTTTAACATCTTCTAATCATGTCAGAGATTATGTATGTTCAGCTCAGAGTCTTCTTCTGACATTAGAACTTCTCTTTGATCAGAATCTTCTAATGCTTTTAGAACTTTGCTTAGCTCAGAGTCTTATAACGGACATCAGAACTTCTATTCTTCTACTTTCGTTAGAGCTTACATTTCACTTCCTTTGTTAGAGCTTCATTCAACTTCTTTTAGTCGAACTTACTTCCACTTCTTTTCGTCAAACTTCTATTCCACTTCTTTTCGTCAGAACTTCTATTCTATAAAAACAAAAAAACTTCTTTTCTTTTCAAGGTTAGAACTTTATCTGCATACTTTTAAAACAACCTTAGAAGCCAACAATTTTTCATACAAAATATTTATTTGTAATTGTCAGAACATGATAGTCATCAACAATACTTGTTATCATCAAAACATCTAAGATTGGTGTAGAACCAAACTATGTTCTAACAATCTCCCCCTTTTTGATGATGACAAAAACTCAAATATTTTGACAAAGAGAGGTCTCCCCCTGAATTTATTATTCATATAAATTTAGAAAAAATTGTACTTCCACGAGTTTTGTCCAGTTGATTTCAAGTTTGTTCGTTGATTTCGAGTTGGTTCGAGTTGATTTCCAGAAGTTGGTTCCAGAAGTTGATTTCCAGAAGTTGATTTTCTATTATAATCTTTAGACACAAATGAAATCAAGGGTGATATTAAAATGTTCGAGGACTTAGTCTATCAGTAACTATGATGTTCAAAATATCTTACTTTCTCCCCCTTGTTGTCATAAATCAAAAAGAAATTTAGCATAGAAGATGACAAGTGAATTTGAAGAGATGAGAGATTAAAAGAGGAATAATTTCTTGGAATCATGCAATTTAGATATTTTAATGCAGAAAGCAATAAGACATGATGATTTCTTGTAAGGGAGGTAGCAGAAGATATGATGAACAGTTACCAAAGTGACCAACGCCTCAAGTTAGAAACTCAAATGTTTCACTCTATTAGAGTTTGAATCATGTGTTCATCTTCTGAGAGTGTTTTAACAATTAAGATTGACAGGGTTGTTATGGTGAACTGCATGCTCCTATCTTGATTTGGGTTGTCTCTCAGATCTTCTGATAGATTCTGATTCAATTACCCTTCTCACTTCTGAAGGACAATTGATCGGAGGTTCACATATAATAGTATTCTACCAGTTAAGAAGAAATAATCTTTTCATTATGGGCATAATTCCATACTGAGATGTTTCAGAATGAAATTGAACCTATCTTCAGCAAGGGGTTTTGTAAATATATCAGCTCATTGATGGTCTGTATCAATGAATTTTAAAGAAAGAATCCCCTTCTGAATATAGTCCCTAATGAAATGATGTTTAATTTCTATATGCTTAGCTCTAGAATGCAGAATAGGATTTTTAGATAAACAAATAGCAGAAGTGTTATCATTGAGGATAGGAATGTTACTCTCGAATATCTGAAAGTCCTCAAGTTGACTTTTCATCCAGAGCATCTGAGTACTACATCCAACTGCTGCTATATATTCTGCTTCTGCAGTTGATAGTGCAATAGTGGATTGTCTTTTGCTAGACCAGGATATCAGATTTTCTCCCAAAAACTGGCAGCTTCTAGAAGTGCTTTTACTTTCTATTCTGTCTCCAGCAAAGTCAGCATCACAGTATCCTACAAGTTTGTATTCTCTTGATTTTCTGTAACATAGACCAAGATTAGTAGTACCTTTCAGATACTTGAGAATTTTCTTACAGCAGTTAAGTGAGTTTCTCTAGGATCTGATTGGAATCTAGCATAAAGACAGACACTGTATAAAATATTAGGTCTAGAGGCAGTTAAATATAAGAGATCCAATCACACCTCGTAGATCTTCGATCTACTTTCTTACCCTCTTCCTTCTCCAAAATACCGTGGGTTGCATAGGGTTTTAGAGGATGTGCTATATGACATGTCAAATTTCTTTAGAAGCTCTTTGAAATTCTGGCGGTAGATACGTGATATCACGAGAATGTTATGACACGTGTCGACACACTGTTTAACAATTCACACAATAATGTAAAAGCATAAAGAACACAAACAATTGTTTACCAGTTCGGTGTAACTACACCTACATCAGGAGCTACCAAGCCGAGGAGGAAATCCACTATAAGCGATTAATTGGAATAAACTAACGGTTTATCTCCTTCATAAGACCTACCCAATGCAACTTCAATCTAAGTCCTACTTAGACCTGAGTTCCTACTCACTCCCCCTCAATCACAGCAGTGATATCAACCTATTAATTAATTGAATTGTGAAGACACACTTCAATAAACTATCTTGATTTTGCTTCAAAGCTTTAATCAAGAGACAAAACACTCGTGCTTCAAAGCTTTGAGTGATAAACAACCCTTACAACCAAATCCTAGTCCAAGGCACTTATCAATTGATAATTGCTTGGCTCACAAGAGTAACTAGAATTACACAAATTACAACCTGCTAAATCTTCAATACAGCCCAGAGGCGCAACAGCAAAGTAAGGGTTCTATTCCTATTATAGAAGCAGTCCTGAAACTTCAGTTTTGGGCTTCCATAATAATAGCTAGGGTTCACTTAATTATTCCTAAAAACTTGGTCTTTTCAACAACCAATTTAGGTTTAACTAAGATTAACCTAACATCCACGTGAGCAAGCAAGCTAATAAGAAAACAACATAATAAAGCAGCTCAACAAACTTCCTGAAAATTCTCAGGAAAAAAACAGATTCTGCAGAACAGAATGTCACGCAGGATGTCATAACATCTGTTATGACATCAGTCAAACTTCTGCAGAATTTCCAGCACAATACTTGCTTCCAGTTCTGAGCAGTACTTAAATATCCTTGTCAAGTAGGATTTATCTTCAATCTCTGAATGTCATGACCTTTATCAAGACATTGCCATAGCCTAGTTTTACCACAAAATAATGCCAACTAAAAACACTTACAAACTCCCCCTTTGGCACATTTTTGGCTAAAACAACTAAGTTAACAGAGTACCAATGCAGCAGAAGAAAACAGACTAGCTCTAAGCTATCCTAAGCTTTTAAAAACCAGAACCTAGAGAAGATAAATTCTACCCACAAATTTTCATACAATTTCCCCAATTGCCCACATATACTTATACTTCTCCATACAACTTCCCCAATTGTCACACATATACTTCATACAATTTCCCAATTGCCCACATATACTTCTCCCCCTTTTTAGCCTCAAAAGGGCCAAAGGAACCAGTACAAATACCCCAACATTCATCATATTTAAAAGAAGTACCATCAAAGTTAAAGTTACAACTCTGTCAAATTTAATACAATCATCCAAAAACAAAATAGGGAAATAACATTACAAAGTTTAATCATCAGGGCAACAAAACAACAATTGACAAGCTTCCATCTTAAGTGCTCTCTTCTCCTGAAGGAACACTATGAAAGGAAGCATCTTCAGAACTTTCTTCAGCTCCAGCCATCTGAACATCATGATCAGCATCACCATCAGCATTATTACCAGCTAACCCTTCATCCTCAACCTCTGTGTCCTGCTCTAGTTGAGAGATCAGTTCTTCAAGGCTTTGCTTCCTTGCTTCAAGCTCTTTGTAGGTTGCTTTCAGCACAACTAAGACTGTTGCCTTCTGAGAATTTGCCTTGACATTGGATGCCTCACCAGATGTCATGACAATGTGTGGGACATGTCTTCCTTGAAACAACTTATAGTGAAATCCAAGAGCAGGGGCTCTTTTGCAGACTGCATCTCTGTCAACTAGTATATCAGGATATTGATCCATTATTATGCCACACAGGAGGGAGGGAAAGGCTATTGGTCCTTTGATTGCATAGCTTTCAGCATGCTTGAGAGTCTGCTCAAATATGTAGGTTCCATAGTCAAATTTTGCTTGTGTACCTACTGCAAATATAAATCTGCCCAGTCCAATAGAAATAGTTGACTTGTGATTGGTTGGGACCCAGTTAGCAGCACCTATTTTGTGCAGGATGGCAAATTTTACACTTAGCTTGCTTGCTGTGAGTTTTCCCTTCAGAGGCCAAACTTTCACTTGCTTAGCAGTGATAGTTTGACAGATCTGGTTGTCAGTTTCCTCAAGTTCTGGCTGAGCATCATCTGATCTCCCCAGAAATCTATTGACCACACTTGGAGAGAACTTTACTTTTCTCCCCCTCACATACACAGTCTTATAGTCTGCAGACCTCCCATCACCACAACCACTTGACAAGTTTACTATAAACTCCTTTACCAACACATCATAGCAGTTTGAGAAACTCACAACTGTCTTCATTAAACCAGCCTCCTTAATCAAATCAACAATCTCCTTTCACTCAAGTGCACTATTATTCAACTCTCTTTCCAGAGCAATCCTCTTCAAGCACACATACTTCCATCTTCCAGCATTCTCAGGGTAATGGAATGAGATGTTATCAATGGCCACTTCAGGTACTTTAGGCAGTTTTCCAAGGGATGGCTTCTTCCTTGGATGAATGTCAGAGACATTCTCCTCAACATAAAAATCAGAGTCATGATCAGACTCTGAAGGTTCAGGTACCTTCCTTTTCTTCACAATTTGGGTTCTCTTGGGTCTAGAACCACCTCCAACAGTCTTTTCTTCCTTTCAGAGGGTCCAGCCTTGTTGTTCTTTTCAGCCTTAGTAACATCTTCAGCAACCTTTTCTTTAGCAGGACTGTGAGAGGCAGCCTGTTTACCTTTCCTTCTCATCATCCTTTTTGCAATGCTTGGATTGACATTGGCAATGAGGTCATTGTCTGAGAATTCCTCATCCAAGTCAATGACAGGAGGTTCAACTAAATTCTCTGAATCTTGAACTGGAGACTTTTCAAGATCATCACCAATTGGTTTTTCTGGTGTCTCTTCTAAGATACTGTCAGAAATGTAATCAGCAGGGATTTTATCAGAAGCACACTTTTCTGGGGACTTTTCAAGAATACCATCAGAATTCTCATCTTCATTAACAGCAGGGGATTTATTAAAAGTATCATCTACACACACTTTAGGGACTGGAACAGAGGGATTAACATCATTCTTGACAGGGGAATCAACAGGGGCTTCACTATCAGGATCCACAGGGATTTTCTTGACATGATCATCAGATGTCTTGACATTCTCAGTGACATCTGGATCAGCTGCTAAACTAGGGCTAGCAGACTTTTGGTTTAAAGGGACGAAACCCAGTGCAGTGGTTTCGTTTAGGATCACAGTTACTATCCTAGCAATGGCTTCATGCACATACCTAGACCCCTCTCTGTTTGCTATTTCTGGGGGTAATGAAGAAGATGGTTCAGAGGTCTTACCAGAAGGAGATGCTTGCGTCCTTCGTGGATTCCTGGTGCGAAGTTTCTTGACTTTCTTAGGGTCAGTGGCCATTGCATGCGTGGAGTAACCCTCAGAGCTTCAACATGCATGGCTTGACATTTGCCCTAATCTCGACCATGGTGGGAGATGAAGAACCGATTCTTGAGATGATGAAGATGAAGACATATTTTGTTGAGAAATTTTGAGGTAATGAGAACGAGAATGGAAGAGAGTTTGAGAGTATCTTTTGGATGAAGAAAATATGATACTTTCAAATGAAGAAACTATTATAAGAAGGAGTCTCTTCCTATTCTTGGACCTTTTAAAAATAAGAGGAAAATAATTAAATGACCCACTTATAATTAATTGAAATAAAAGGTCTCTTCCATTCCTTGTTGTAAGCAATTTTAATTGCTATAATTCCTCATATTGACAAATACCCAACTTGCCCCTTAAATTCTCAAGCTGACTAGTATCAAGGGCTTTAGTGAAAATGTCAGCCAGTTGAAGTTCAGTGGCTACACGTTCCAATTTAATCACTTTCTCTTCCACAAGGTCTCTGATGAAGTGATGTCTAATGACAATGTGCTTAGTCCTACTGTGTTGTATAGGATTCTTTGAAATATTAATAGCACTCAAGTTGTCACAGTACAATGTCATGACATCCTGTGTGACATTGTACTCAGTCAGCATCTGCTTCATCCAGACCATTTGAGAACAACTGCTACCAGCTGCTATGTATTCAGCTTCAGCAGTGGACAAGGACATACAGTTTTTCTTCTTTCTAAACCAAGAAACAAGATTGTTTCCCAAGAAGAAACATCCTCCAGAAGTGCTTTTTCCATCATCAGCACTACCAGCCCAATCAACATCACAATAGCCAGACAGAATTGGATCACATTCATACAGTATGCCATAATTGCAAGTTCCACTCACATACTTCAGAATTCTCTTTACCTGATTTATGTGACTTGCTTTAGGTTCAGTTTGGTATCTTGCACACACCCCAACAACAAATACAATGTCAGGTCTGCTGGCTGTTAAGAATAACAAGCTTCCTATCATGCTTCTATACAAGCTTTGATCAACATATTCTCCACTTGTGTCCTTGGACAACTTCAAATCTTTAGGAGAAGGAGTCCTTTTATGGCTGGCATTCTCTATTCCAATCTTCTTGACAATATTCCTTGCATACTTGCTCTGTGAAAGGAATGTTGAGTCTTCCATCTGTGTGACTTGCAGTCCAAGAAAATAAGTCAACTCTCCCATGAGACTCATTTCAAACTCAGCTTGCATTTGGTTGGCAAAATGTCTCACCATTGTGTCTGACATTCCTCCAAAAACTATGTCATCAACATAAATTTGAGCCACCATTATCTTTCCTCCTTCATTCTTGACAAAGAGAGTTTTATCCAAGGCTCCTTTCCTATATCCTTTGCCAGTAAGGAACTTGGTCAGCTTTTCATACCAGGTCCTAGGAGCTTGATTCAGCACTTTAGAAGTGATCAGATGTCTAGACATTGGGTGTAACATTCTGGTTTGTTTTCCAACCTGACACTCACCACAGACTCTCCCTTCATCAATATGGAGTCTTGGTATCCCCTCTGACAGCCTCGATGGAAATGATCTTTTTCATGCCTCTGAGATGCAAATGACCAAGTTTTTGGTGCCACAATTTTACCTCCTTTTCATCTTTGTCTGTAGAGCACACAGAAGACAGGTTGGTGTTCTCAGATTCCCACATGTAGCAGTTATCCTTTGATCTGACTCCTCTCATAACCACTTCTTGATTATCATTGATTACAATACATTCAGACCTAGTGAAGTTGACTCTGAATCCCATATCACATAGCTGATTTATGCTTATGAGATTAGCAGTCAAACCTTTTACTAGCAACACTCCATTTAGGTTTGGAACACCAGAACAGTCTAAGTTTCCAACACCTTTGATTTCTACTTTAGCTCCATCCTTAAAAGTAACAAAACTGGTAGAGTGAGGTTTGACATTATTCAGAAGATTTTTGATTCCTGTCATATGCTTAGAACACCCACTGTCAAAGTACCAATCTTCCTTGGCAGACACTCTAAGGGAAGTATGAGCTATCAGAGTTGCAGTCTTCTTCTTCCAATGATGAGTGTAGGATACTTTGTTGACCTTAGGCTTGACATAAGGAACTTGATTAGGATATCCATGTAGTCTAAAACAAAAAGGATTTATGTGACCAAACCTCCCACAATAATGACATCTCCATCTTTGAAAGTTTTTCTTCATGTTTCTTTGATCTTGATGTTGTACCCAATGTTGTGACATCTGCTTAGACATTGGCTTATTAGGTTTGTTCTTCCTTTTGTTATCAACAAATTTCTTTGCCTCCACATATCCTGAGCCAGACCTATTCCCTGTCTTGTGGTGTGACATCTTCTTTGACATTGACTTGCCAGGTCTGTTCTTCTTCTGGTCACCAGCAGGTTTCTTTGCAGCTTCATATCCCAGACCATGCTTATTTCTTGCATTCTGTCCAAGATGAAGAATTTCCTCCAACTTATCAGTACCAGATGTCAACATTTTGACTGACTTAGACATCTGATCAAGTTTGGAGTTCAACACTATAATTTCACTGCTGAGATGACTTATAGTGGCTGTATTTTCCTTCTTCTCAGCTTCCAACTTCACATTTTCTACCTCCAACTTCTCAATCAGCTTTTTCTGTTTTCATTTCTTGACATACTTCACCACTTTTATACACAGCCTTTGTAGGTTTCACAAGCTCTTCAAATGTCACTTCCTCATCACTAGAATCCATATCGAATTGCACACTCCGGAGAGCGTTGACAAGTTTGGCTGCTTCTTCCTCAGATTCACTTCCGAGTCACCATTAGACCAAGTGACAGCCATCCCTTTCTTTTGTTTCTTCAGAAAGGTAGGGCATTCAGCTCTAATATGCCCATATCCTTTACAACCATGACACTGGATTTCTCTGCTTTGACTTCCTTTTTCTTCTGACTTGGATCTTCTACTGGAGTCATAAGATCTGCTAATGTCAGATGAAATGTTCTTGACATTGGACCTTGACTTTGGATCAATTCTCTTGATGAGTTTGTTGAACTGCCTTCCTAGCATAGCTATAGCTTCAGATATCTTCTCTTCATCATCCTCCTTGCATCCTTCTTTAGTATTGGATACAAGTGCTATGCTCTTGTTCTTCCTGTCAACAGTTTCACTGATTCCCATCTCAAAAGTCTGGAGAGATCCAACAAGTTCTTCCACTTTCAAGGTGCTGATGTCCTGAGCTTCCTCTATAGCAGTCACTTTCATTGCAAACCTTTTAGGCAATGATCTGAGAATCTTTCTCACCAGCTTTTCTTCTGACATCTTTTCACCAAGTGCTCCTGAGGTGTTGGCAATCTCCAAGATATTCATGTGAAACTCATGAATGGTCTCATCTTCTTTCATCTTCAAATTCTCAAATTTGGTAATGAGCATCTGAAGTCTTGACATCTTCACCTTAGATGTCCCCTCATGAGTAGTTTTGAGAGTGTCCCAAACATCCTTGGCCAGCTCACATTGATGAACTAGTCTGAAGATATTTCTGTCAATTCCATTGAATAAGGCATTCAATGCTTTAGAGTTCCCCAGTGCTAGCTCCTCTTATTCTTTGTTCCATTCTTCCTCAGGTTTCAAGACAGTAGTTCCATCCTTCTCAAGCTTGGTGGGATGTTTCCATCCTTTGTCAGCAGCTCTCCAAGCTTTAATATCCAGTGACCTCAAAAAGGCAACCATACGAGGTTTCCAGTAATCATAATTAGATCCATCCAGAATTGGTGGTCTATTTCCAAATACTCCTTCCTTTTCCATAATGCCAGAAACTATTATCCCTAGATCTCACCCAGAAATAACAGACAGGGTGCCTGCTCTGATGCCAATTGAAATTCTTGGCAGGCAGATACGTGATGTCACAGAGAATGTTATGACACGTCTCGACACTTTGTTTAACAATTCACACAATAATGTAAAAACAGTAAAGAACACAAACAATTGTTTACCCAGTTCAGTGTGTAACTACACCTACATCTGGGGGCTACCAAGCCAGGGAGGAAATCCACTATAAGCAGTATTAATTCAGGAATAAACCAACCAGTTTATCTCCTTCACTTAAGACCTACCCAATGCAACTTCAATCTAAGTCCTACTTAGACCCGAGTTCCTACTCTCCCCTCAATCACGAGTGATATCAACTTATTGATTAATTGAATTGTGAAGACACACTTCAATAAACTATCTTGATTTTGCTTCAAAGCTTTAATCAAGAGACAAAACACTCGTGCTTCAAAGCTTTGAGTGATAAACAACCCTTACAACCAAATCCTAGTCCAAGGCACTTATCAATTGATAATTGCTTGGCTCACAAAGTAACTAGAATTACACAAATTACAACTGCTAAATCTTCAATACAGCCCAGAGCAACAAAGTAAGGTTCTATTCCTATTATAGAAGCAGTCCACGAAACTTCGTTTTGGGCTTCCATAATAATAGCTAGGGTTCACTTATTCCTAAAAACTTGGTCTTTTCAACAACCAATTTAGGTTTAACTAAGATTAACCTAACATCCACGTGAGCAAGCAATCTAATAACAGAACAACATAATAAAGCAGCTCAACAAACTTCCTGAAAATTCTCAGGAAAAAAGCATTCGAGCAGAATGTCACGAGGATGTCATAACATCTGTTATGACATCGATCAAACTTTCTGAGAATTTCCAGCACTGATACTTTCTTCCGATTAAAGCGTTGCTTAAATATCCTTGTCAAGTAGGATTTATCTTCAATCTCTGATTGTCATGACCTTTATCAAGACATTGCCATAGCCTAGTTTTACCACAAAATAATGCCAACTAAAAACACTTACACTCTTTAATATACTTACTCTGATGTATGTAAGTTGCTTCTGAGGTCTGATGAATTTGAATTCCCATAAAGAATTTGAGTTCGCCCATGAGACTCATTTCGAACTACGCCTGCATAGACTTAGCAAACTCTGGCAACTAGAGCAAAGGTTTTTGTATAATCTATTCCTTCTTGCTGACTATAACCTTGCGCTACCACTCGAGCTTTGTTTCTGACTACTTCTCCTTATTCACTCAGCTTGTTTCTAAAGACCCACTTGGTTCCAATAATGTTGAAACCTTTTGGTTTAGGCACAAGATCCCATACGTCATTTCTGGTGAATTGATTTAGTTCTCCTTGCATTGCAATGATCCAATTATTAACTTGAAGAGCTTCATCTACAGAAGTTGGTTCAATCAAGGATACAAGACCCATGAGAGATTCTTCATAGTTTCTGAATGTAGATCTGGTTCTCATTGGATCATCATTCTTTCCCAGAATCATTTCTTCGAGGTGAAAGGTCGCTTCTGGATGACTTTCTCTGGATGAGTTCTTCAGAAGTTCTGTATTTGGTTATTGCTTCAACACTTCTATCAGAAGTTCTGTCTTTGGTTGCTTCTTCAGAACTTCTGTCTTTGGTTGCTTCTTCAGAACTTCTGTAAGGACCATCTTCTGATCCTGTAAATTGAATTTCTATTCCTGCAAGAGAGTCTTTTTGCTTTGAATTGTGAGGACCAAGCTTATCATCAAATCTGAAATTAATGGATTCTTCTACAATACATGTTTCAGTGTTATATACTCTGTAGCCTTTTGAGCGTTCAGAATATCCTAACATTAAACACTTTTGTGTCTTAGAATCAAATTTATTCAGATAATCTTTGGTATTTAGAATAAAATATGTACATCCAAAAGGATGGAAATAAGAAATGTTAGGCTTTCTATTCTTCCATAATTCATAAGGAGTCTTTTTCTAGAATAGGTCTTATAGAGATTCTATTCTGGATGTAACATGTTGTGTTCACTGCTTCTGCCCACAAATGTTTAACGATATTAGTCTCATTGGTCATAGTTCTGACCATTTCTTGTAGAGTTCTAATTTTATGTTCTACAACACCAGTTTGTTGTGGAGATCTAGGACACGAAAAATCATGAGAAATGCCATTTTTATTGAAGAAATTTTCAAAGTCTTTGTTTTCAAATTCGCTACCATGATCACTTCTAACTTTTACTATTCTAAACTCTTTTTCATTTTGGACTACATTACAGAAGTTAGCAAACACAGAATATGACGCATCCTTGTGTCTTAAGAATTTTACCCATGTCCATCTGCTATAGTCATCTACGATCAACAACCCATACTTCTTGCCACTGATGGATGTAGTTGTCACTGGTCCAAACAGATCAATATCCAGAAGTTCTAATGGCCTAGAGGTAGAAACAACATTTTTGATTTAAAAGAGTTTTGAAAATTTGCCTTTTGACAAGCTTCACACGGAGCATCTAAGTGAACTTCAAATTAGGAAGTCCTCGACTATTTTGAGTTTGTTAATTTGAGATATTTTCTCATACTAACATGCCCCAATCGTCTATGCCGGCCCATTGCTCATTGTCCATCGACATAAGACATTTAACATTCTAACTTTTAAGTTCAGAAAGTTTGATTTTATAAATGTTGTTTTTCCTTTTGCCATTAATGAGGATTGTTCAATCTTTTTGACTAACAGCTTTACAAGACTTTTGATTAAAGATAATATCATACCCTTTATCACTTAATTGAATCATGGATAACAAATTATGCATTAATCCATCTACTAAAAGAACATTTGTAATAGAAGGTAAAAACTGTACCAATAGTTCGAGCCAATGATTTTACACTTCTGGTTGCCTCCGAAACCTACGTAACCTCCAGCTTTAAGTTCCAGACTTTGGAACATGTTCTTTCTTCCCATCATGTGTCGAGAGCATCTAGAGTCCAGGTACCATGACTGGTGTTTAAACTTTGTTGTCAAAGACATCCGCAACATATACTATTTTATCCTTAGGTACCCATATCTTTTTGGGTCCTTTTTGGTTAGATTTTTCAAAGTTCTGTTTGAACTTAGGTTTATCATTAGATTTAGCATAATATGATACACTAGTGTATTTTATGTCATGTGGGTGACCATAGGTGAAATGTGATTTCATGGGTGTGTATTTAATGACCATATCATCTACTCCAGAATATGGTTTATCACCTTTAGAAGGCACATACCCTAAGCCTTTTCTTCTGTTTCTACTTACCTTAGAAATCATTGAAGCCATTTTGCTTATGTCTAAGCTCTTAGTAAGAAATTCTTGAAAACCAATATCATATTCTTTCAGAATATTATCAGTGTTACTCATAACTTCTGAAACAGGTTTTACTTGAGCTTTTTGAAGATTTTCTTTAAAAATAGAGTTTTCAATTTTTAGTTCTGAAATAATCTTTTTAAGCTCAGAATTTCCTGTTTCAAGTTTCTTAGTATCTTCTGAATCAGATATAGGATTCTGTTTCAGATTCTTGTATTTGATTTTAAGCTTCTGATAGTTTTCAAGTATTTTAGATAAACTTTCTTCTAATTCAGCTCTAGAAAAATTAACAGCAAAGTTTGGAAATACCTCTTTAGTGTCGGATTCAGAGTTAGAAGAGTCTGAGCTGTCAGCCATGTTGGCCATTAGCGCTATGTTTTCTCTTTCATCTTCTGAGTCTAACGAAGCTTCAGAAGAATTTGAGTCATCCCATGTTGCCATAAGAATTTTCTTCTTTTCTTTATCAAACCTCTTCTTTGGTTTTTCTTTGAGAAGTTTGGGATAATCATTTTTATAGTGACCAAGTTCCTTACATTCATAGCAGACAACATCTTTGCTTCTTGACTTTCTGTGTCCATAGGATGGATCAGAGGAGTTGCTGGATCTTCTGGAATTTTTGAACTTCCTCTGTCTATACTTCCATAGTTTTTGGACTCTTCTAGAGATAAAGGATAGCTCATCATCTTCTGACGAGGATCCCCTAGAGTTTTCTTCTTCGGCCTGAAAAGCTTTAGAATCATATTTTTTGTTAGATTTAAGAGCAATAGTCTTACCTTTCTTCTGGGGCTCATCTTCTTCTAATTCAATCTCGTGACTTCTTAAAGAGATGATGAGTTCTTCCCGAGATATATTGTTGAGATCCTTTGCAAGTTTGAGCGCTGTCACCATAGGTCTCCATTTCTTGGGAAGACTTTTGATGACTTTCTTTACATGGTCAGCAACAAAGTATCCTTTATCCGAACCTTTAAGCCAACTGCCACAATTTGAAACCTTGAGAACATTGCTTCTACCATTTCATCTTCTTCTATTTTGAATGCTTCATACTTCTGAATGAGGGAACGAGCTTTTGTTTCTTTGACCTGCGTGTTGCCTTCATGCGTAATTCTTAAGGAATCAAAGATGTTTTTAGCCGAGTCTCTATTTGTGATCTTCTCATACTCTGTGTATAAAATAACACTTAGAAGGATGGTTCTGGCCTTGTGGTGATTTTTAAATTCCATCTTCTGATGGTCTGACATTTTCTTCCTTTCAATCATCTGACCACTTGCGTCGATGGGATGAAATATAACCATTTGTTACCATGTCCCAGAGGTCACCATCATGATCCCGAAAAACTTTCAATTCTATCCTTCCAGTAATCAAAGTTTTCTCCATCAAACATTGGAGGTCTGTCGCTGACTATGTCTTTGTCATCAAAGTTGTCATAGTTGTTCTGAACCTTTTCCGCCATAGTGTTTTTCAAGCTGGATCTTTTTTCTGACACTGTTAAGTGTTAGCACCCAGAACCAGGTGTAACACCCTAATTCTACCCCACATATTTATTTAATAAAATATTAGAGTTTTCAAAAATCATCGTTTATTAAAATCCACATAATCGGAATGCCACAAATCAACATAAACTTTTACTTAAACATGTCATTATCTCTTCAATAGATACATAGCACTACTCAACGGTTAACAACGTAATGAGTTCATTAAACATGCAACGGAATTCAAATGGTTCTACAACGCAAAACAAAACATTTCATGACTATTCAACAAGATCAGCTTCAACATAAAACAACGAAATAATAGAAACAACGCGCATTTTCCCCGAGTGCTACGTATCAGAGCAACTAGACCGACTTGGACTAATGGCTACTAACTCTTCATTCTTCATTACCTGCACGTTACCAATATAAAGGCAACGACGAAAAAAATTAAAGGGTGAGATATCAAACCATATAATTGAGATTATGATAAACAATATATAGTTCAAAATCATATAATATCACCATTTGTAATGACACGACTAATCAACGCTAACACACAACTATTCCGTAACAACATACGATCATTCACAACAACGTAATCCAATACAACAACATATCAACAACAACTTATATGCGACAATATTTATCAAACAACAAATCTTATTCAACAGCATGACAACATATATCAACCGACAACATGAACCTCAACAACAAAAACAACAACAACAACGACTTGAACAACAACAACAATGACAACGACAACGTAATCAACTATTTGAATGCGACTCTACTATGCAAATGCATGTGGATCCATCAGAGTACAACTCCCAACATAAACAACTTCCAGTAATTCTGAGGCATCAAGGCGTAAGCCTTCAACGTAAACAACATGCCCCTAACGGCTCAATGTGGTTTTTCCCCTCACGGCTCAACATAATATGCAAATGTATGTATGCGATAAAATCAAACAACATACAACAACAACAACGTAATCCAAAGCGGAAACTAACACAACATATTCATTTTCCCCTTACGGCCAGCGTAATCAACAACAACAACAACCATCAACCTTAGCTATCAAAGCCTCTACAACAACGTTCAACAATAACGACAACAAGATTCACTTACGGAAACTACAACAAATCATCCAAAAACTCACCTACTTTACTTAAAGACATTATTATAGGCTAACTCATGTTCCTAGCTTTCCAACGGTCCAAACGACATCAAAATCGAGTTACGATCGCGAAGATAAGACCAAAACAAGTTTCCAAACATTTCCCTGTTCTTCTGTACTACTTGGATCGATACATAACTCTATGTATCAATACAAAACCTTCTTGTATCGATACAAGAGTCACATGAGTCGACTCATGCAGCTTTAATTTTTCTGTTTTTCTAAAATAACATAGTATGAGTCGATGCATGGGTCTCATGTGTCGATCCAAAGCCATCTTGTATCGATTCAAGACTCGTATGAGTCGATACAAGCAGTGTAATTTTGCCCTATGATTCGACCTAAGACCCTTTGTATCGATGCAAGAGTTTTTCCATCCCCTGGTTTTCAAATTCATCAAACTTGTATCGATACATAGGTACATGTGTCGATTCATGCTGCATCCTAAACACCAAAAACCAGATTTTCATAATTGCACACGATTCAATTGGTTTCATTTCAATCCGTAACAACAACAATTCACATGACATCAAAATTACACATGATTTATAATTAGTATTAGCAACATACACATAATAACAACAATTACATATTTCCTTCAATCAACAACGACAATACCTACGAAATAACAACGTTCCTATAACACAATTTGGGATTTTCTACGGTTAATCACATTGACTGACATAACCTAGCGATTCATACATTCCAAACTACCTACTGCCAATTATATCCCCAATTATAGAGCGATAACCCCACCCTTACCATGGATTGAAGGTTGCTCTAAGAATTCTTGATCGTTCCACCTTTCTTCGTCAAAACCCTTGTTCCTCTTTGCGGTTTCTCTTTTCACGATCAATTCCCAAAAGCCAAAACCTTTATTCTTTTATTTCTTTTTAATCCATAATAATAATAACAATAATAATAATACTGTTATTCCTTAATGGGCCTACTACTTAACACCTCCCACATTATTTCTCACACCACCACTAAATCCAACTTTTAATCAAATAATAATTCCATAATAATATTATTTCTAATATTATTTCTCCGATCAAACCGACTATCGCTCAACTATCAACTTAACCGCTCAACCAGAATATTAATCCAATAATAAAATACTTCAATAATTTAATTAACTAATTAATTAAATTTGGGGCATTACACCAGGCGCTCTGATGCCAATTGAAGGATGAAAAACACAAGAAAGGGGAGTTTGAACTGGGGTTTTGAAATCAAATTAAATAGACACGATTATTTTTATCCTGGTTCGTTTGAACTCAAACTACTCCAGTCCACCCATCAAGGTGATTTTCCTCTCTCAACGAGGTCTTAATCCACTAATTAGAACTTGATTACAGACCACTAAGACCACAACCTTAGTCTTCTCAAGAGCACCACAACTTGGTTTCTCAAGGAATTACAATTCACTAAAACAATTGTTTTAGTCTTCTCAAGAACACCACAAGATGGTTTCTTAAGGAATTACAGTTCACAGATAATTAAAAAAAAATTGTGTTTAATGATGCTTCTAGAAAGCTATATCACGACTGTGATTTTCACAAAAGAATACTTTAGCACTTATGAACTACTGAATGATTTGAATTCTCTTTTGTTGTTTTTGCGTGTGTAGTTCTTGTTCATGTCTTCATAGATGAATCCTTTATATAGTTGTTCATGGAAAGTATCTGTTGGAGACATCTTATGTTGTATATGGAATAATGATAATTCGCGTTGATTTTTCTTTCCATAAAAGCGAGATCCTGTTGGAAGATAATTGTTACTTCAAATCTTCATTTAATGAATGGCAACGTTTCAGAGTCTTTCAGCCAAAACACGGATATCAGAGTTTGTAGAGCGGTCTGGTGCTATTTATAAGTCTATCAGAAATTCGTTTAGAGCGTGAATCTTTTAACATATTTTAATCATGGCAGAGCTTCTATATGTTCAGTTCAGAGTCTTCTTCTGATATTAGAACTTCTCTTTGATCAGAATCTTCTAATGCTTCTAGAACTTCGCTTAGCTAAGCGTCTTCTAACGGACATCAAAACTTGTGTTCTTCTACTTTCGTCAGAGCTTCTGTTCCACTTCTTTTCGTCAAAACTTCTGTTCCACTTCTTTTCGTCAGAACTTCTATTCCACTTCTTTTCGTCAGAAATTCTGTTCTATAAAAACAAAAAAACTTCTATTCTTTTCAAGGTTAGAACTTTATCTGCATACTTTTAAAACAACCTTAGAAGCCAACAATGTTTCATACAAAATATTTGTTTATAATTGTCAAAACATGATAGTCATCAACAGTACTTGTTATCATCAAAACATCTAAGATTGGTGTAGAACCAAACTATGTTCTAAGATCATCTTCTTCCTCCATCCTTCTATGATTCATATTTTCTTCGTTTCTTGATGAAATTAAAAGACATAAACATCAAACTTGATCGTTTTAAACTCAAGAACATGATGGTGAGGTTTAATTGCATTTATTTTAAGCTTATGAGGATTGATTTCAAAGAAAAACAGATGAACCCTAATTCTAAGAATTGATCATGAAATTGTGAATGGACCAAAATTTATGCAATTTATTGAGGGTTATCATTCAGTATAAGTGCAAAAAAATGGCCAAGCAGTTTTTCATCTATTATTCACAAATCATAGAGTTCAAAGTTTGATCAAATTACCTCTTTGAACTGAAATAGAATTCCTCGAAGTAGTGTTTCCAGAAGTGTTTTGATGATTTTTGTAGCTTAACTGGACCTTATGGAAGGTGTTTGAATGCTCAGCTTCGATTGAAATGGCCTAGCTCAGTCTGCCCAATTCCAACTGCAGTTGCTTGAAGTGAGTTTCAAATTTGATGTTAGAGTTGTTACAGATGTGATCTAAGTGTTTGGATCACTTCTATGAAGTGTATGGATGATGTTTGAAGTGATAAGTTGAAGTTTGCACGAGTGGATTGAGAGATGGCAAGTTAAGGCTCAATATGTGCATATATGGAGTTTAAAAGTGATTTCTAAGTTTGGCTAGTTTTTGTGATGTCTTGATGATTCTAACAACTTCCTAAGGATGTTTAGAGAGTGTTTGAAGCCAAATATTGGTTAGAACTTGCAATGTTTGGAGATTTACAAACTCTCTCATTTTTTAAACTTGAAACTTGGAAAAGAAGAAAGAAGTGAGAAAGCTTGTTTTGGATTGCTTTGGTGTGATTTAGAATTGAAGAATGACTTCTATTTATAGGCCAAGAGGTTTGATGAGAAAGGCAAGGATAGGATTGAAACTTTGGCAACTTGGCTTAAGAGGTAAGAATAAAATCTTTTATATTTAATGCACATGGTTAATTTTTCCAACCATGGTTAAATCACTCAAGTGATCTTAACCTATTCTCAATCATTCTCATCAGATATTTCTCTCTTAGTTCCTATCTCTTTTGGTGACAAGGCTTCTAGAAGGAAGAATTTGCAAAAAGTCTTGAAAATTTTGAAGAAATGGCTTAAAAATTATGGTTATGGACCTCTAAGTTTCAATTTCAAAACCCCAGCTACACTTTTTTTGGCAAGTTCTTGGACATTTTGGAAATCTTGGAACAAGATCTACAACTTTCATGTTTTGAGTTTTTCTTGAATCAAAATGGATCTAGGTGAAAATTGACCATGAAAATGGTGAAAAACATGATAAAAACACTTGAAAAACATGGTTAAATTTTTGTTAACTTTTTCACATATTTTGATTTTTTATGATCATGGTGGACAATTTGAAATGATTTGATGATTGAAAAAATTTTAATTTCAAAAGTTGACAAAAGTCAAAGTTTCTTGATCTAAACAATTGACTTTTTGTTAGATGGTTTAGAATTTCCATGAGAATCAATCATGGCATTTGATGAACCAAGAAATTAGGTCAAGATATTCATTGATTATTTTGAGATCATTCTCCAAGAAATTAGGTCATTCATTGAGCAAAAAGTCAATGATACACCATCCTCGATCAAAACCCTAATTGGTCGATTCAAGATAGATCTTGAGGAAATGATTGGAATTTGAAGATCAAATGTTGATGATTGATGAAGATATATCATTATAAGTGAGTGAAGACTCAAACCTTAATTGATCATATCTTGAACAAATGAAAGATTTTTGATCAAAACCCTAATTTGGCTCAAGGAGCACACACACGATCTATCTTGTTCTGAAATTGTTAGTGATGCAATGATGCATATGTGAATGATATGAGATGGTATCTTAGGTAAAAAATTGGGGTATGATAGTGGAGTCATAGTTCGCAGCAGCTCTATATGGATCATCTCCCAGGTACTGAACCATCAAATCAACAACCTCAACTTTGGTTATCTTTGAATGGTTGAGAAACCTACCTCTGATGGGTAGTCGGAGCAAGCATGCAACATCGTCTAAGGTGATCTTCAACTCCTCAACTGGGAAGTGGAAAGATGACGTCTCCCTATGCCATCTCTCAGCAAAAGTACCCTGCATACCGGTGTTATTGGTCCAGTAATCAGTACTGTATAATCCGGCAAGATTGAATGTGACGATAGCAATATGGAACCACTGAGTCTTTGGAGTATACATCTCAAAGATCTTGCGGGAGTGGTTAAAATGTTTCAACGCCTTTCTTTCCTGAAACATAAGAATCAAATGAAAATAAATAAATAATTCGAACGGCCAGTATACGAAAATAAATAAATAATACGAAATAAAACGAAAATAAAATAAATAATACGAAAATAAATAAATAATACGAAATAAAAATTATAATACCTCTCCGTCCCAAACATAGTGGGAAGTATGGTCCCCATAATAAATCAGGAGGGATCTGTCATATGGCCTCCTAGATAGCCAGTATCCTCCACCTCTGCAGGCTCCACAACATTGTCGTCGGCTCTTTGGGCATCCCAGTTCTCCTCCGTAGGAGACTCGACCTCCGGTACATCCAATGCTGGTACCTTCTCCTCATGTGCACGAGAGGAAGACGCCTCATTGAGACGACTCCTCCGTCGCGGTGCGGAAGGTAATGCTACATCAAGTTGTGACATTTGTTCCCTTTGTGCTTTAACCCTTTCCTCGCGCTCTCGACAAGCCGACACTTTCTAGTTTTGTCAGCCCTATCTCAAACGTGTCATCTGGTTATCTTGATCGACCATTTACTGGAATAAAATACAGCATAAATTAATTCAAAAACAATACACCCAAAATTCGCAGGTTAACTTCAGAATTTTCCATTCAGACCAAAATTTGCAAGTTAACCTGCGAAGTCTCCTTTGTTACACTTCGCAAGTTAACTTGCGAAACTCCATTCATCCAGATTTTTCAAAAACCAGAATTTGAGACCCAAAACCTCCAAAATCCTTTTTTCCTACTTCATTATCTTACTACTACTTCATATACTACTACATTTCTACAACCTAAACCTTATAATCTAATAAGAAATCAGAAATTTGAATAGTGAAGAGTGAAGAAAACTTACAAAATTGGTTGAGTTTGAACTTTGGAGGAGTTGAAATGCATTGTTGGAAATGATGATAGTGACTTGGAGTGGCTTGAAATGTATTTGCATTAGTTAGGGTTTAGAGTAGGTTGGGAAGATTTTGAGTATAGTTTGAAATTAATAGGAAAGGGGGAAAATTCTGAGTTTCCTAAAATTATATGGACTTCCATAAGTTAACTCTTAACTCGACACCTTATTTTTAAAAATAAGGTGAATTATAGTAAACTTAAATTCACCTTTTTTTTAAAACCTGAATTATTTCGTAAGTTAACTTACGAAACTTGAGGGTATTTTTGTATTTTCACCAGGAGTGAAGGAGAACCCCACTAGGTGGGGAAAGAAATTACCGATATTTAATAGTGTTCCCCATGTATTTCTAGAGAGAAGTTAGTCTTTTTCTCTCTTAAGAAACTTAGCGAGTTATCTCCTTCCATTTACTCTAGGTTTTGGTGGTGGCATTTTCTCTCTACCAGATTATCCTGGTTATTCTTTCCCCTAACTTCTACTGGTTTTTCCCCACTTTTCTGCTGTTTCCTTCCGATTTTCGGTGTTTTTTTTTATGTATTTCGGTGTCGACTCTCTAATTAGATGGATAAATAGTATTCCCCTCTCTAAGGAGGAGTGTCATACCCCAAATTTTGCCCTCTTACTTCTCAAGATATTTCTCATATCCATACTCAAGGATTCCACAAGGGTTGATCAGACAAACCCTCTCCTAAGCAATCAGCCCAAACTAAGGTTTTGCCATTCTCAAGTCAAGATGGGCCTCTAACACTTCAAATGGTCATCATGCCTCGTTATATGCTTCAAAGAATCTCCATGTCAAGTTTCAAGCCTTACAAGTCAAGTTTCCTCAAACAATTGCTCAGATGGTTGAAAATCAGCTGTATTGGACAAAAAGTCAACTATGGTCAACATACAGTCAAACTTCATAATTTTTGGTCAACATCAATATTTTGAAGTAATATTCATCATTTGATCAAGGGTTGATCATGATTCATCAAGAAAAGTTAAGAATTGATCAAAAGTCAAAGTTTCTAAATTGGGCTTTTTCAGACAAAAGTCAACAGTACTTTGACCAGGCATAACTTTCACATACTTTATTAGAAAGTTTTCCACAACAGCTCATTCTGAAGAGAATTCAATTCTCTACAACTTCATGTCTCACAAGCTTGGTCAGAAAATGCTTCATTTGGAAGATATGAGTCAAAACATTATAGGTCCTTTTCAAAGTCAACAAAAAGTCATCTTTTTGTAAAGCAGTGTTCATGAGCATGGAAACTTCAATTGAGATGAAAACAAAGATGCTGTTTAGAGGACATCTTGAGCTTTCTAAAAAGTCCAAGAACACCCAAAAATGTTAAAAATTGAGCAAGATACACCTTGCACAAGTTGAGCATTTTTGAGGAGGTGCACAAAATACTTGACAAAACCAAAATTTTGCAAATGGGCCTAAGTTTTCTTGGTTCAAACTTGTTCCTTAGCTGATTTGGAACCTCAAACCCAAGGACACAAATTTATCTTTTATTTTCTATTTATTTTGGATTTTAATCATTTAAAAGCCAATTTAATTAAAACAAAGATAGAAAATCAAAATTAATTGCAAATTGGATTTTCCCTCATTCTTGAGGTCCAAGCAAGCCATACAAGCATCAATTTCGAAATTGCATTGATTGGCAAAGGAATTGAATGAAATTTGATCAAAAAAGGCAATATTTGGTTTCATACCAAATCAAATATTTTCTCATTGATTGGCATATAATTTCTTCATGATTCTTGACCTAAATCCTTCTACTATAAGTACACAATGCATTCACAAGTACAAAGAACGAAATTCTGGCCTCCAAGAACCCTACCCAACTTCAAAAAAACTATGGCATTCAAGCAATTGGCAACCCTAGTTTAAATCGATTCAATCAATTCTAAGCATTCCAACACATTCCGGGAGGTCCCCTGAATCGATCCAGATACTCACAAGCCATTCAAACGTGCAGAATCACAAAATCATAGTTTCGGTTTGAACACTTTTACTCAAATTCGATTTTTGATTTTCATACAAATTTAACATGTTTTGATTGTTTGTTTGTGTTTAGAATGGAGTTTCGAAACTTTCTGCATAGGTTAATTGGAGTTTAGACACAGGAATCGTGACTTGCCATTGTTAGGGTTCATAAGCTCCAATTGGGGTTTTCTGAAATAGGAAAAATTGGACGAAACCAATGACACCAGCATGTTCAGGGGATCAAACCGAATCGATCCATGTCCCCATAACAAATTTATATTGCATATTTTTGGATTTTGATTTTTGCAGGTGTTATAGCTATGGACAATCCGTTGGTAAAGGCTTTAGCAACGAACCAAAACTGTCGCTAAAGGTTTAAATATTTAAACGAAGAAGATGAAGTTCTTCGCGCGTGTTTTCAGTTTGGTTTTCAGAAATTTGTTTCGCTTAAAACGTTTTTGTTTAATATTACTAACACCAAATGCAGGTTGGCTCAGTGGCAAGGGTAGCGCGCTTGTATCCAGGACGTCCCTGGTTCGAACCTTGGCTCTAGCAATCCTTTTTACCACTTTTGCAAACTAACACTTTTTCTATTTCTTTTCTTGTTTTCTTTCTTAATTTAATTTCTTTTCAAATAATTTTCTCATACATTAAAAATCACCAAAAAATAATTTCTTTTTGCATTTAGGACAGAAAAATGTTTATTTAATTTTTGACATAAAAATTAATGTTTTTGCATGCATATTTTAATTAATTGTTAATTAACCATAAAACTGACTTTTAATTATTTTTCTTCATCAAAACCAATCCAGAAAATTCCCAAAAAATTGTTCTATCACCTAATTAGGATTACTAACCTAAATTTTTTTCCTAACTCAAAAATCTTTTTTTTACTAACATATTTTCTCTTATGCGAATTTCTTTTCTTTTCCGATTATTATGTATCTGCTTACAGGTTGTAATATTTAGGATTTATTTTCTCGCATTCTTTTTCCATCTTATGTAACTGCTCATAGGATGTAATAGCTTAATTAGGGTTTACTTTCCGTATTCCTATATTATGTAACTGCCCCAAAGCCATGTAATAGCGTAGGATTTACTTTCCGCACTTTACTTTCCGCAATTTACTTTCCGCACCCTATAAACTTCTGGTAACTAGGCATGTATGGCAAGATAAAACGAACATAGATCACTTCTAATTTCAAGATAATATATCTGAATTTAACACACTCTCTTCACACATGCACCCCCTAGAGTATTCTCTCTCGTTGCCTTTCGAATAAATGGTCAAGTCCCTCGAACGTAGAGGTATCCTAGCACCGTTGCCTACAAACATATCATCATAGTCCCTTCGATACAAAGAACATAGTCCCTCGACGTGGCCTACGAAAACATGATCTCGTCCCTCGATTGTTGCCTATGAAAAGTGATGATCCTCTCTCCGAATCTGCTAGGATACTCCTACAAGTTGCCTTCTATGACCATCCGATGTCCCTTCGAATGTCCCTTTACATCCAAGAATAGGGTTACCTTCCAACTAATGGTATGGATAGCACTATTTTAAAGGAAAGTAAAACAACACGAAAACGACCATTCTGAGTAGGTAATAAGACTTTTAGTTGCTTGCTCTATCAAAATGCTTTTTTCACACCTTACACTTTTGTCAAAGTTAAAACACTTTTCAAAAAACGAAACATTTCCAAACACTTCATATACATTCCAGCGTAAATCATTACGAAGTCAAAGCGAAATGCCTTTTCAAAACATTTTCAAACACATACACAGAAAGCAATTTTTTATAGATGAGCTAAAGCAACTAAGAGCCCGTAGATAACTATGGATGGAAAGAGGTGCTAATACCTTCCCTTTTAATAACCTTCTCCCTTACTCAAAATCTAACGAAGGTCTTTTTCTGTTCTTTTCACCTTCCCTTAATTGGATAAAAGAAAAGTCGGTGGCGACTCTTGCTATCCACAACATTTGTGATAAAAAGCAAAACAATTCCAAAGTCAGTTCTCCCACCGTATTACAGAACTGACGACTCTGTTGGGGAGACACCCTAAAGAGAGAATACCTTAGGGATTTTTAGATCATCTTTACCGCTTTCTGTTTGACTTGTATGCTTTACTTTAAGGGTTGCTTGGGTATTATACTTGTGGGGGATCCTACACCCGGATCCAGGTTTCCTTAGGTAAGTAGAAATAAATCGTCGTGAATGTTAGGCGTATATCAAAATGGTCAACATGATGGCTACGTTAGTGTGACACTTTGGATGTCCTGATGCTCCTCATTCTCAAGTTGAGGAAAGTATTTGGCGTCTGCGTGGTGTCATCAGCACTATCTCAACTTTTAGAACCCTAATTGACCCATCTTGGCCATTAGAAGGTAGTGATATGGCCGGCTTTGGTGCAGACTAAGGTTGGTTGATACTCGATGCTACGCTCATTAAGATTTGACTTTCGGGATGTTTTCGGTCGACCACTTGGTAGTCGTATTAAAATAAAGCCTATGAGAAAGATCAATGATATGAGATTCCTATAACCCGGTTATTATTATAGGACAGGATGAACCCACTCAAACATTTGGTAGGGTAGACACCTACACCTCATGCAAGCCTTAAACCTAGGGCTATTGTGTGATTTGCTTGTGTTTGTTAAACATGACATCATGACAGCATAACATTGCACATCATCTCTAACTATTTCAACGACCTAGGAATTTATCTTTGCTCTGTTTTGTAGGGATTATGGCTTCTAGAAAGACTATCCGAATCAACTTCATGGGTATACCTTCTCAACTCAAAAATTGGTTTGAAATTCCCGATCATGCTCGATTCATCAAAAGACATGGTTATCTGCTTGACTTGGTTATCTCCGGTTTTGAAGAAGATATGATGCACGTCTTATTCCAGTTCTTGATCCGAAACATCATTGCTTTACATTCCAGTTATATCGGTTGGTTCCTACCTTGGAAGAGTTCTCTAAGCTACTTGGGATACCTATTCTTGATCAAATACCATTCACGGTTCGAGAAAAGGCTCCTAGGTACGAAGACATCGCATCGATGTTACACTTAAACGGTCGACATTGAAGCCTATTGGGAAACTAGAATTGGAGTTAAGGGTTTACTTGCTAAGTTCCTGATAATGAAAGCTCGAGAATTCCTCAAAGCTATGAGTTTTCATGCATTCGGAGACATTTTGGCCTTGCTAATCTATGGCTTGGTTCTATTTCCTAATCTGGATCAATTCATAGACGTGAACGCCATCAAGATATTCCTCACTCGCAATCCTATGCCTACTTTACTTGGAGACATCCTACTTTCTCTCCACACTCGTACCATCAAACGACAAGGAACTCTCATGTGTTGCATACCGTTACTTTCCAGGTGGTTTATTTCGCACCTTCCTCAATCAGTAATGAAGAACGAGCAAAGATTGAAGTGGTCTCAAAGGTTGATGTCACTCTCTCATTCAGATATTCGTTGGTGTCTTTTCTCTCAAAAGGACTTCACATTCATTGAGCGTTATGGAGAATTTCCTAATGTACAACTCCTTGGCATAAGGGGAGGTATCACTCACAATCCTTCTGTAGCTCTACATCAGTTTAGTTATGCTCGAAAAAATGGTCCTCATGATATGCTTCTCCAAGATATTGTGTTCGACTACAACCATGATCTCCAGAATTACCATCGAAGGTTCATACACGCTTGGGGTATGGTAAAGAAGACTGATACCAAGACTTTGGGACACCAAAACTCCATTCCTTGGGAACCTTACCTCAAATGGGTGCGAGCTCGAGCTCAAAACCTCATGATGCCATTTACACCCGTGTTACCATTAATTATGGAACTGTTGCTATAGGTGGCGTACCTATCTTATTCACCATCCCGACATGCCTACGATTTTGAAGACTTGAAGAGATCCTGGATTCAACTTAAAGAAGAAAGGGATACAAGCTCATGCTATGCAAGCGAGAAGAAGGTACTAGAGTTGACAAAGCTACTTCACGGAAGCGAAACACCAACGCTCTGCAACACCAAGAGGAAGCGCCATGGGAGACTTAGAGCTTTAGGATTTTGTTCTTTTATTTTTCAAACTATCTCTTGTATTTAAAAAGAAAAGGAAAAAGAAAGAAACTAATAAAGTTTGTTCATGCTTGTTTAACAAATTTAAATTCCTAAAGGTCCTTGAAAACATTGCATTGCATTGCATAAACATCGCATATCATAACATAACATTTCACAATAGGTACATTGAAGATCGGTTTTCTCATTTTCTTGCTATTTATTTTAGCAAAATGGCTCTTGAACAGTATCAAAGATCTTGAGCTCGAATACTCGAGTTCGAAATGTTCACCAGCTTGGTCCAAGGCCAGGAAAACTTGAAAAAGCTCACCACCAGAAGAAAGAAAGTCATTGGTGTCCTCAACATGGGAAGACGTCACAAAGGTGGACCTAGGGTGGTCAGTTAGATAGAACTCTCAAACAAGAGTGTTGGCCTGATGCAAGTGTCAAGAACAACGAAGAAGGCAACCGTGAGTCTGAAAACAGAGAAGAAGACTATGAGAACGAGTAGTATTCTCTTGAGGATGACAAATACAAACAACTTGAAGACCGTTTGAATGCTGTGGAAAATCTGAAAAATGTCCGGGCTGAATTTTGAGGATCTGAGTTTGGTTCCTGGTGTGGTAATTCCCCGCAAGTTCAAGGTTCCTACTTTTGCCAAGTATGATGGCATCTCTTGTCGGAAGCTGCATTTGAAGTCCTATGTTCAGAAGATCCATCCTCACACTGATGACAGGAAGCTATGGATTCATTACTTTCAAGAGAGCTTATCCGGAGCTCAGTTGGAGTGGTATTATCGACTAGAGTACCCACATTCATACAGAATGACTTAGCGAGATGCTTTCTAAGCAGTACCAATACAATCTGAATTAGCGCCCACTCGCATGCAACTTCGAGAGCATGTCTATGGGTCGTGATGAGAAGTTCAAAGAGTATGCTCGAAATGGAGAGATCTAGCGGTGAGTTCACCACCCTTGTCCATAGGGAGTTGGTTGATATGTTCATAGGAACAACAGCAGCCCATTCTTCAATCATCGATTAGAAACTCTTCACCAGTTCACCGGTGATATTGAGGAGAACGCATTGAGGCTGGAATTAAAATGGAAAAATTAAGGTAGAGTCATCCTCAAATGCAGCGAAGAGATCTTTTGGTAAGAAAGAAGCCAATGCTGTGTATGGTCAGAAAAGCCGAGCCAAGACCGACCGTGCTCAATTTGTGGGGGCAGTTGTGATCTCGAATCCTACACCAGCACAACCTCAGCAAAACAACGTGCGTAACCAAAACGCACCACGAAGCGGTTTGAAGATCAACATGCCATTATCATAACATTGCAACACATGTTGAAAGCAGAGCTGATTACCTTGAGGGATCCTCCTCAAATCATCAACACTTCCTCTCCGAGATACAATCCTAATGCTAAGTGTGCATACCACTCCAACAGCCCAGGGCACGACACTGACAACTGTTGGGCTCTGAAGAACACGATTCAAGATATGATCGAAGCTAAAGAAATTGAGTTTGATCCTCCTGTCGAAACTCCGAATGTAATCAATGCGCCAATGCCTAACCACGGCAAAAGTTCCAATGCCTAACCACGTGAATGACTTGACTATTCCTCTGATGACTGTTAAGAAGAATTTGCTGCAAGCCGGTGTCAATCCAGGATGCCCAGAGAATTGCCGTTGGTGCCCATCTGCACCTAACGGATGTGCTTGGTTGAGAAGACGTATTCAGTGCATGATGGATAACTGAGAAGTGCTATTTCTGAAACCTTCACCTGTGGAGAATCTGTGTGAAGACATTTCTAAGAATCTGAAGATCGAAGACGTGAGCGAAGCTGTACCAGAAGTATGGGATACCTTGGGGCAGCCAAGTGGAAAGTTCGATTACATGGTGAAGTATACTGTTCCCGAAAGCTACAAGATTCCTATTGAAGATGTTAAAGCGAGGATGGGAGGCTATTTCGAAGACTATGTTGATGTCAATACAATAAGGATCTCCTCTGCGATCCTGTTCTAGAAGTGGCACCTCTCATTACTTCTCCAGACCAGTTCCGTACTCCTCGACAAAGTTATACCGTGGAACTATGGAAAGTTTACTATCATGGCGTCAAACAAGACCCTCGGACCAAGTAAGGTGACGAGCGGGAAGGTGTTTTCTCGGAGATCTCTCCCAAGACAACTGCGACTCCAGCTCGCATTCCAACTATCGAACCAATTCCCAAAGCTAGAGGAAAGAACCGTAACTCATCTGCTCCTGAAGTACCAAAGGAATTCTTTGAAGATACCTCAAGCATGAAATGGAGGAAATGAAGATAATCAAGAAGAGTGACTACAATGTTGTGGAATAATTGGGACAAACTCCGTCCAAGATATCCATGTTATGCTATTGTGCTCTGAGGCTCGTGCTAAGGCCTTGGTGAAGTTTCTAAAGAATGCTCACATACCGCAGAACACTACTACCGATCAACTTGAAGTTTGTATTGCTAGCAGGCTGCCACAATAGTGTAAGCTTCTCGTCTTGATTTGACTTACGCCAAAGGAAACACAACAAAGCCTTGCACATCTCTGTTGAATGCAAGGCACTACATTATCTCATGTCTTGGTAGATACGATTGTCACGAATATCCTACCAAAAAGTGCTTTCGTGACTTGATGTTGAAGGATTGGTCTTGAAGCCGACATAATTGTGAGAGCTTTTGATGGTTCCAAGCGAACAGTACAGGAGCTCATTCTACCAGTTAAACTCGGTTCCCGGACTTCGACTCCACTTTCTTTGTCATGGACATCCGTCCGACTTATTCTTACCTACTTGGGCCCTTGGATACATGGGGTGACACCTATTACCTCTACCTTGCATCGAAGGTACCTAGTGAGAGGAAAGTTGTTACAGTGTCACGGTGAAGAAGGTATATGGTAAGCCATCTACAATCATTCCGATACCTCGAGATGGAAGGTGAATTCTTTGAAACTCCACATCAAGCTTTAAGAGGCAGTTCAAAGTCATGCACATGACCCTCATGTCACCCTGAAGTTACATAAGTTCCGCCTAGGATGGCCTCGTTGAAAGATGCTCAAGATGCAGTTGAAGAAGGAAGTCGTACTATTTGGGGTCAGCTCCCGATCTTCCTTTCAAATCACAAGTGGTTTAGGCTTCACTATCAAGGTGAGAAGATGATCGCCGTGAGCGTGCCGGCCAACTTCCCTTCCACATCAGCAAGAATGGAGTCCATGCTATAGAAACAGCAACGACTTCGACATCAACAATTGGATCTTTCAACTCCGACAACGGACTCAACAATTGGAAGACCGAAGACTTCATACCAATCTCCTTTAGACATGAGTAATTGCTTTGGTTTTGTTATGCTTTTCGTTTTCGCTTTGAACAATAAACTTTAAAGCCTAGTGCCTTGCCGGGGCATCATGGCTCGTTGTGAGAGTTATTATCATCATTTGCATATTTTCATTCAATAAAATTGAAATTCTGGCAGCGAATCGTGATGTCACAGAGAATGTTATGACACACTATCGACACTCATTAACAATTCACACAATAAATGTAGCAGATAAGAACACAATAAGTTGTTTACCGATTCGGTGTCTAACTACACCTACATGCAGGGGCTACCAAGCGAGGAGGAAATTCACTATTAGTAGAATTAATTAGAATAAACCAACCATTTATCTCCTTCACTTAAAACACATGATGCAACTTGACCTAAGTCCTACTTAGATCAGTACTACTTTCACTCCCCTCAATCACGCAGTGATATCAACCTATTGACTAATTGAATTGTGAAGACACACTCAATAAACTATCTTGATCTCGCTTCAAAGCTTTCAATCAAGAGACAAACACTCGTGCTTTAAAGCTTTGAGTGATAAACTACCTACAAACAAATCCTAGTCAATGCACTTATCAATTGATAGTTGCTTGGCTCACAAGAAGAAACTAATTACAAATACCAACAGTACTAATCCTAACAGTACACAAATAACAAGCTTCTATCTCTTCAACATTCAAAGGCGCCACAGTTGTAAGGTTGAATTCCTTTTATAGAAGCAGTCCGAAACTTCATTTTGGGCTTCCATAAAGATAGCTAGGGTTACTTAATTTAATCCTAAAAACATGGTCTTTTCAACAACCAATTTAGGTTTAATTAAGATTAACCTAGCAGCCACGTGAGCATGCTTTCTAATAACAGAAAACAATATTTAGACTCAACAAACTTCCTGAAAAATCTCGGGAAAAATCAGATTCTGAAACGAGAATGTCACTGAATGTCATAACATCATTATGACATCGGTATTTTAAAATTTCCGGCAACTTTAGCTTCGATTACGGTGTCCTTTTAACATCCTTAGCAGGTAGGATTTATCTTCAATCTCTGAATGTCATGACATTTATCATGACATTGCTAAAGCCTAGTTTTACCAAAAATAATGCCAACTTAAAACACTAACAAAAATCATTGGACTTTTGCACTTAAATACTGTTTTATTTCTTTTACTTTACTACCCCTTCAAAAGCTATGTGTTCTTACACACACCCACGTGATACACTGCAAATTCACTCCGAATATCGTCGATAACAACTTTGCTATTGCTAAATATGACTTCGATAATCCGATCTACCAAGCCGAAGACGAAGGTGAGAAAGATTGTGAAGTGCCAGGAGAACTTGTCAGATTGCTACAGCAAGAAGAATAGTTATCTGACCGCCTGAAAAGCCGAGTTGAGGTTGTGAATCTAGGTACTAACTGTGATACGGTGAACTGACTTTTAGTGTTTTGTATCGCAAATGCGGATAGCAAGTCGCCACCGACTTTTATTTTTATCAATTAAGGGAAGGTAAAAGTAGGAAAAAGACCTTAGATTAAAGAGTAAGGGAGAAGGTTATGAAAAGGGAAGGTATTAGCACCCTTTTCCATCCGTAGTTATCTACGGGCTCTTAGTTGCTCTTAGATCACTTTAAAAAAAATGCTTTCTGTGTGTTTGACAAAAATGTTTTGAAAAGGAATTTCGCTTTGACTTTGTAATGATTCATGTAGGAATGTATACAAAGTGTTCGGAAATGTTTCGTTTTGAAAAGAATTTGAATTTTGACAAAAAGTGTGAGGTGTGAAAAAAGCATTTTGATTGAGCAAGCAACTAAAAGTCTTATTACCTACTCAGAATTGGTCGTTTTCGTGTTGTTTTACGTTCCTTTAGAATAGCGATATCCATACCATTAGTTGGTAGGTAACTCTATTTGTTGGATGTAAGCGGGACATTCGAGAGACATCGGATGGTCATAGAAGGCAACTTGTAGGAAGTATCCTAGCACATTCGAAGGGACTATCATCATTTTCATAGGCGACAATCGAGGGTCAAGATCATGTATTCGTGGCGACATCGTGGGTCTATGATCTTTGTATCGAAGGACTATGATGATTTGTTTTGAAGGCAGCGGTGCTAGAATACCTCTACGTTCGAGGACTTGACCATTTTTGAATTCGTAAGGCAACGAGAGAGAATTACCCTAAGGGGTGCGTGTGTGAAAAAAGTGTGTCAAATTCAGATATTTTATCTTGAAAATTAGTGGGCTATGTTGATTTTAGTCTTGCCATACACGCCTAGTTACTAGCAATTTATAGGGTGCGGAAATTAAAATGCGGAATGTAAAGATGCGGAAAGGTAAATATCCTACGCTATTACATGGCTTTGGGGCAGATACATAATTTAAACTTGCGGAAAATAAAAACCTAATTTAAACTATTACATCCCATGAGCAGTTACATTATTGGAAAAATAAAAACAGTAAAAGAAATGCGAAAGCGGAATAACACGCGAAAGTGAATCGAAAAATACGAGATGAATTGAATAAGAGAAAAATGTTAGTAAAAATGCAATTTTTTAAATAAGAAAAATATGACATGCTGGAAATAGTACTAATATGCTAAAATAATTTTTTAAGATTTTTTGGATGCATTTAAATAATTTAAAGCTAATTAAAATTGATTTAAATGCTAAATTATGAATAAAAATAAATATGCATGCAAAATTATATTTTTTAATTTTATAAATTAAATAAAGGTTTTCTGGAAATAATGTAAAAAGAAAAATAATTTTTGGCGTTTTTTAATGCATGATAAAAAATATTGAAAAGAAATTAAAATGATGCAAAATATTAAAATATGAAAATATGGAAAATATTGAAAATAGTTGAAGTTGGAAAAAAAGGAAAAGAGAATGGTCCCTGGCTGATTCGAACTGGAGACCTGGAGGAGTATCTGTGAATAGTGAATGCCTTAACCACTAGACCATCATGCGTTGGGTGTCAAGGATCGAAAACGTGTGATCATGAACCACACGCGTCATTGCTTGGTGAAGTCAAAAACACAGTCAGCTGGTGGGCCCTGGATGGCACGAGCAGGCGAATCGAATGCCGCGAAATTGACCGCGCCTGCGCTTCGGTCCTCGCCTTGAGTCGCGGCGAAGACCCCAGCTCAGGTCGCTCTCCGACTTGCCTCAACCGGAAAAACCTAGAAAATGCATCATTCAAGCGAAACAAGTGCCCAGATCGACTATTTCGACCCTTGCGAGCGATGGTGCTATCTTCATGTCTGAATTGGCCTGGATTTTACATTTGAATCTCCTGACTTTTGGAACCCTAATAATGGCAATATGGTTTCATACGTGAAACCTCCACATGTAACACGTCTAACGATCTAATGAGTGCCATGAGTGCATATAATCAACAAAATAATTAGCAATGCATGAAACATAAAAATCGAAATTGAAAGTTTCAAACGGTGAGAGTTCAAGGACACGATTCGGGCGATTTGGCTTGATGTAAGGATTGCTTTGGACTCTAGGATGTCAGGAGCAAGATTGGATATTGGAACACCTTGAAACTCGCTGCAATTTGAAATTCGAATTTCACAAGTTTGAGAAAAATTTTGACAACATAAGGGTTCTTTCTTGGGCTAGGGTTTCGTGTCCTTTGTAGTGTGTAATGCTGGCTATTTATAGAGTAAATTGAGAGAGGAAAAACAAGCAAAAAAGATTTGATTTGGAGCATTCAATATTTTTCAAATAAAATCAATTTTTTGAAAGAAATTTGATTTCCTCTTCAATGCATGATCATGCACAAATTTGGCAAGTGTTTTGGGCTTCCTTGGACCTCAAGTTTGGTATAAAATCAGCCCTTTTGGAAAAATATATTATTTTCATATTTTATATAATTTAATTTTGAATTAAATATTCTAAAATTCAAAATAAATTAATAAAATAGAAAATTGCCATGGCCAACATTTATAGGTCAAGAATAATGTCATGAACAAGTTTGGATCAAAAGATTTTAGGCCATTTGGAAAATTTTGCATTTTGACCAAAATGTCCTTTTGTGCAATTGTCCAAAATTGCCCAACTTCGAATGGTGTATCTTGCTCAATTTTCCACATTTTGAGTGTTCTTGGACTTTTGGAAAGCTCTAAGAGTCCTCTAACAAACGTTTTGGTCTCATCTCAATTGGACTTTCCATGCTCAATATATCTTCAAAACAAAATGTTGACTTTTGTTGACTTTGAAAATGACTGTAATGTTTTGAGCCATACCTCTCAAATGATGCATTTTTGGACATTCTTGTGAGACATGAAGTTGTAGAAATTGAATTTCCTTCAAAACAAGAGGTGGTGGAAAACTTTACGAAAGTATGAAGAAGTTATGATCGAGTCAAAGTTCGATTGACTTTTCATCTAGAAACCTAATTTAGAAAGTTTGACTTTTGAGCAAATCTTGAGTTTTCTTGATGAATCATGATCAACCCTTGATCAAATTATGAATGTAACTTCAAAATGAGGATGTTGACCAAAATTATGAAGTTTGACGTATGTTGACCACAGTTGACTTTTTGTCCAATACAATTGATTTTCAACCATCGGCAATTGCGAGGAAACTTGACTTGTAAGGCTTGAAACTTGACATGGAGAATCTTTGAAGCATATGAGGAGGCATGATGAACATTGGAGATGTTGGAAATCAATTTGATCTTGAGGATCACCAAACCCTAGTTTGGGTTGATTGTCTAGGAGAGAGTTTGTCGATCAACTCTTGAGGAATCCTAGTATGGATGTATGGAATATCTTGAGAAGATGGAGGGCAAATTTTGGGGTATGACAGCTGCCCCTGTTCAATCTTCTTGTCTTTGGAAGGGTTAGATTGGCATGCGTGCCTTTTCGTGACTGGAGGTGAAGATGATTGAACACTCAATACCAAAACACTATTTGTTGGTGGATGATGCGGAATGGGCTTCAGATGCCATTTGGAGAAAGTGGAGACTTATTTGGGGATGAGTCATACGCTAGACTTGAGGTTGTTGATAAGGAGAATTGGCGAGGATGGGCTTAAGATGCCATCTGGAAAGATCGATGCTGGGGAGTGAGCCGTACGCTAGGCTCTGTAGATGTTCTTGATAGTGGAAGGAGCGCGGAGATGGGCTTAAGATGCCATCCGGAGGGATTCGTACGTTAGACTTCGTGCTCACCTTTGAATGAAGTTATTGGTTTGTATTGGTTTTAACAAAATATCACGACATTCAAAGGTGGAGAAACAATGAAATAAGGGTGGGAGATGGGCTTAAGATGCCATCCAGGGCAACTGAGTCGTACACCAGACTCTGTAGTTGCTGTTGATAATAAGAAGGATTTAGAATAGATCTTCGTGCTGATTACTCTGAGGGAGGTAGTAGTTGGCGAAATGTGGATATCTTCCCTGTTGTGCATCGGGTATTAATCCATATACATTATCGGAGGATAACTTGCGATCGTTCGGATAGGGTTTCCGTCAGCTTGAGTATTAATCCTGGATCCGTTTGTCGGAGGACAACGGGGCGGTTGTTCAGATAGTTTTCCGTCGGATTGAGGCTTAATCACGGACGGCCGGACAACTAGGAGGCGATCTTCGGATAGTTTTCCGTTGAGATTGGGGCAATCCTGGACGGTTGTCGGAGGACAACTAGGGGCGGTCTTTTAGATAGTTTTCCCGTCGAGATTCGAGGCTTAATCCTGGACCTGTTTGCATCAGAAGTGACTTTCACTTGTTTTGAAAAAAAACAAGAGAAACTTTGATAGAATATTCGTTAGTCTTATGCAAAACATGATGCATGACAATGTATATGAATGACATATGCATGAATTATGACTTTATGAGAAATGTATGAATGATAGATGTTGTGGTATTTCAAAACATATCCATCTTGAAGATGGGGATGTTACGCTTAGTATTCATGTTACGCTTGGGGATTGAGTAGGTGAGAACCCCGCTTTTGAAGGAGAAGAAAGATATCATGGATTCCTCTGATGCACTACCTGACCAAGTCTCGGGCCTAGACGTTGTTGAGGAAGGTAGAGATCGAGAAACTCGTTGCTGGAGATCGCATACATAGATCCTGCTGGGGAGAGTCAGGAGGCAATTTGTTGGGGATCTTGCA
>CM038794.1:100743799-100820551 GCA_021764765.1 Vicia sativa
TCTTCCTTTCAAATCCGGCAAGATCGGCTTAAAGCTTCACCATCAAGTGTCAAGATGACACGCCGCGAACGCAGGTTGCCAACTTCCTTCCGCATCAGCCGCAGTGGAATCCATGCTAGAAGACTAATAATCAACGACTTCGACATCGCAAGTGGATCTTCCCAACTCCGCATCATGGGCTCAAAGAATTGAAGACTGAACGTACCAATCTCCCTTTAGTCGAGTAATTGCTCTTGTTTTGTTTTGCTTTTCAGATTTTTTATGTTTGAACAATAAACTTTGAAAGCCTAGTGCCTTGCCTGGGTATCATGGCTCGTTTATGAGGGTTGTCTGTTGTTTGCGCGTTTTCATTCAATAAATTCGTTGAACTTTGCATTCATTTGTTTGTTTTCTTTGCTTTATCACCCTTCAAAAGCTATGTGTTTCTCACACAACCCACGTGATAATCGCAATCACTCCGAATCTCGTTAATAATGAAATGCGTTATTAAATATGACTTAGATAATCCGATCTACCAAGTCAAGACGAAAGTGAGGAAGATTGTGAAGTGCCGGAGAACTTGCCGCATCACATGCCAGAAGAAGAGCGAGTTATACAAACCACACGAAGAGCAAGTCGAGGTTGTGAATTGGCACGACGAGATGTAAAAGAGATCAAGATAGGAGCGGGTCTTGAGAACAAAGTGTCAAAGAAAGATTGGTTCATGCTACGAGACTATATTGAGGTTTTTACTTATCATACGAAGACATGCCGGGTTTAGACATTGATATTGTGGTACACCGATTGCCAACAAAAGAAGGTTTTCCCAAAGTGAAACAGAAGGTTCGTCGTGACAAGGTCCGAGATGTCTCGAGAAGATCAAAGCAGAGGTTATGAAGCAGTTCAACCGGGTTTCTTAGCTGTTACTTCCTATTCGCAGGGTTGCAATGTGGTGCCCGTATTTAAGAAGGATGGCAAGGCAATGAATGTAGATTACGTAGATCCGAACAAAGCGAGTCCAAAGACGATTTCCGCTTCCTCATATTGATGTTCGTTGACAACACCGCCAAAGCATAAGGTTTCTCCTTCATGGATGGTTTCTCCGGTTACAATCGATTAAAATGGCTCTCAAGACATGGAAAAGACTACTTACACAAACAAGGGCCTTTCACATAAGGTTATGCCGCTCGACTAAAGAACGCAGCGCCACTTATCGCCGCGGTTATAGTGACATTATTTCATGACATGATTCATCACGAGATAGAGGTCTACGCCGACGATATGATAGCTCGATCACAGATCGAAGAGGAACATCTCGATCATTTTAAATTGTTCGATAGGTTGAAGAAGTATAGACTAAGACTTAATCCTAACAAGTGCATTTTGGAGTCGATCCGAAAACTCCTAGGATTGTTGTCGGTGAAAGGTATTGAGGTTGACCCGCTAAGGTTAAAGCTATTCAAGAGATGCCGCCCCCGCACCGAGAAGGAAGTCGAGGTCTCTTGGGCCGATCAACTACATTGCCGATTCATTGCACATTTGATCACATTTGTGAGCCAATCTTCGTTATCAAGAAAGATCATGGTAGAATGAAACGACGATTGCGATAGCTTTGACAAAATCAAGGAGTACCTGTAATCCTCCCATCCCGATGCCGCTCGCAAGGAAGACCTCTTATCATGTACTTGACATGTTGTTAGAGAATTCAATGGGTGTGTGTTGGGCAACACACGAGTCTGGCCGAAAGAGCATGCAATATATTTTTAGCAAAAGTTTACCGACCGTGAAACAAGATACTCACAATGAGAAAACTTGTAACGCTTTGGTTTGGGCTGTCACGACTAAGACAAGATATGTTGACTCACACTACCTTGTTGATTTCAAGATGGATCCGATAAAATATGTATTTGAGAAACCACTTTCTCCGAAGAATAGCAAGATGGCAAATGATCTCGACCGAATATGACATCCAAAGACACTTCTCGTAAAGCAATCAAAGGAAGTGTAGTAGCCGATCATTTGGCTCATCAAGCCGTAGATGACTATCGCCTATGCATCAATTTCCATGAAGATGCTTTACTAGTTACATTATGAAGAACCGTGCCCGCACGAAGGACCTGAACAAGGATCCCGATGGACTATGGTTTTGATGGGGCCTCAAACGCACTTGGCAATGGCATTGGCGCCATCATTACATCCCCGCAGTGACATACTTTCAACGCCAGATTATGTTTGATTGCACAAACAATATGGCCGAACACGGTGCATCATGGGTATCAAAGTCATATTGACTTAAGAATCAAGTTCTTGCAAGTGTATGGAGACTCATTTTAGTGATCACAGATTAAGGGCGAGGGATACGAAACATCCAAATCTCATCCGAGACGAGCATGTCCGAGTTTGATTCCTACTAAGAGATCACTTTCAATCATATTCCACGAGAAGAGAATCAGTTGGCAGACGCATTGGCTACTATGTCATCTATGTTCAAGGTCAGATGGGACAACGAGGCTCCCCAGATCATCATTGAGAAGTTTGATGAACCAGCATATTATTGTGAGCTTGATACAGAAAAGAAACCTTGGTACTATGACGTGAAGAGGTATCTTGAGACTCAGGAATATCCTGCAGGGGCATCTGTTAATGATAAGAAGTTCATGAGGAGATTCGCTTCTAAATTCTTCCTCAGCAACGGCATCTTATACAAGCGCAACCATGATCTGTGCTTACTCCGCTGTGTAGACTAGAAAATAGCAATACGTATCATGGAAGAGTTACACGAAGGCGCATTTGGTACCCACTCCAGTGGACACACCATGGCTAAGAAGATTTTGAGAACAGGTTACTATTGGTCTACCATGGAGGCTGATTGTCACCGCTACGCTCAATCTTGTCACAAATGCCAGATTTATGCCGATAAAGTACACGTACCTCCAGTACCTCTGAACGTTCTAACCGCTCCTTGGCCATTTGCAATGTGGGGCATTGACATGATTGGAGAAATTAAGCCCACGCTTCCAACCGGACATCGCTTCATCCTTGTAATCGATTACTTTACCAAGTAAGCAGCCCGTCAGATCTGTTACAAGAATGTTGTGGCTCGATTCATCAAACATAATCTTATCTGTCGATATGGCACTCCCGAAAGGATTATCATAGATAATGGCTCTAATCTCAACAATAAGATGATCACCGAACTCTGCACGCAGTTCAAAATCAAACATCATAATTCTTCTCCTTATCGGCCTAAGATGAATGGCGCTGTGGAAGCCGCCAACAAGAACATTAAGAAGATTATACAGAAAATGACAGTGACTTACAAAGATTGGCATGAGATGTTACCATTTGCTCTTCATGGTTATCGACTACAAAGATTTAACATCAACAGGGCAACCCCTTCTCTTGTGTACGGTATGGAAGCAATCCTACCCATCGAGGTTCAGATACCCTCAACTAGAGTCCTCCAGGACGCAGAGTTAGACGAAGACGATTGGGTTCAGACCCGCCTCGATCAGATTAACTTGATTGATGAGAAACGACTCGCATCCATTTGCCATGGACAGATTTATCAGAAACGAATGATCAGAGCATTTAACAAGAAGGTCAAGCACCGAGTCTATCAAGTTGGTGACCTAGTAGTCAAGCGCATCATTCTTCCACAAGGTGACCCCAGAGGCAAATGGACTCCCACCTACGAGGGACCGTTTGTAGTCAAGACAGCGTTTTCCGACGGAGCTATGATACTTAGCACCATGGATGGTGAAGACTTCCCACACCCTATGAACGCAGACATAGTCAAAAAATACTACGCATAAAAGAGACCCGCTAGGCCGACTGACCTAGGCAAAAATAAGGGCATCCTGACGAACCAAAAGGGTTCGGGAAAAATTTAAGGATATATACAAAAGATGTACACCCGGAAAGTCAAAACCCGAAAAGGCGGTTGGGCAAAAAGGGTATCCCAAGAGATCGAAACCCAAAGGGCGGTCTAGGCAAAAGTTAGGATTTAAGCGCATTTACTATGTCTCTTCCAGATCACCGCCTGCACTACTATCAGCATTCAAGATTCAAATGGCGAAGATCGCCTACTCACTTTCTACTGACAGAAGGAGATGAGATAGTTGAAATATATGAGTACTAGCATGGTGGAACTTAACGAGATTGTTTCCGCATAGCTTTTACCTTCTTGTGTACAAACCACTTGGCCATACTTTTCAAATAAACGCAGTTTCTTTCTCTTTACAATTTTGTTGTTGTCGCTTGCAATAAGTCCAACGCTTGCTTTGAATGATTATGCGATTTGACAATAAAAATCTCTTCACAAACATGAAAAGTGGACATACAAAAGTAGTTACTACGGCTCTAGGAATTGAGATGACATTTAAGGTCACCAATGCATTTCCCCACAGAGCATGATCCCCACAGCGGTGTCACTCATAACAAACCTTCCCCAACGGAGTATACGTTAATCCCTAACTGAGCAATGTTACATCGGGCCTCCAAGAACACTTCATCCCCAAATGAGGTATTTATCATCGCAGAATATCTCCTAGCAATTCTTTTCTCCAAAGAGGTATCCTGACTTAGACTTGGTTAGATAGATAGTACACCTGAGAGAATCTACATCTTCTATTCCCCAATCAGAGATTCCAACGGGCCCCAACCCGGTCTCCCAGCAACCATCAAACGCCCTACAGCGAGATCTGCACTCAAAATCCCCAGTAGAGCGCCTCCTAATTTTTCCCAACAGGATCTACATGCAAGATCCCCAACAAATTGCCTCCTGCACTCTCCCGTAGGATCTATGTATGCGATCTCCAAGAACGAAGCTTTCGATCTCTACCTTCCTCAACAACGCCTAGGCCCGAGACTTCGTAGTGCATCGAGGAATCCATGATATCTTTCTCCTTCAAAAGCGGGTTCTCACCTACTCAATCCCCAAGCGTAAGATGTAATATCTGCAGTAACATCCCCATCTTCTTCAAGATGGATATGTTTTGAAATACCACAACATCTATCATTCATACATTTCTCATAAAGTCATAATTCATGCATATGTCATTCATATACATTGTCATGCATCATGTTTTGCATAAGACTAACGAATATTCTATCAAAGTTTCTCTTGTTTTTTTTCAAAACAAGTGAAAGTCACTTCTGATGCAAACAGGTCCAGGATTAAGCCTCGAATCTCGACGGGAAAACTATCTAAAAGACCGCCCCTAGTTGTCCTCCGACAACTGGTCCAGGATTAAGCCCCGAATCTCAACGGGAAAACTATCTGAAAGACCGCCCCTAGTTGTCCTCCGACAGCGGGTCCAGGATTAAGCCTCGAATCTCGACGGGAAAACTATCTGAACAACCGCCCTCGTTGTCCTCCGACAACGGATCCAGGATTAATACCCGAAGCTAGACGGGAAACCCTATCCGAACGATCGCAAGTTATCCTCCGATAACAGACAGTGGATTAATACCCGATGCACAACAGGGAAGATATCCACATTTCGCCAACTACTACCTCCTCGTAGTAATCAAAGACGAAGATCTATTCTAAATCCTTCTTATTATCAACAGCAACTACAGAGTCTGGTGTACGACCCAGTTGCCCTGGATGGCATCTTAAGCCCATCTCCGACTCCTTATCAGTGTTTCTCCACCTTTGAATGTCGATATTTTGTTAAAAACCAATACAAACCAATAACTTCATTCAAAGGTGAGCACGAAGTCTAACGTACGAATCCCTCCGGATGGCATCTTAAGCCCATCTCCGCGCTCCTTCCACTATCAAGAACATCTACAGAGCCTAGCGTACGGCTCACTCCCCAGCATCGATCTTTCCAGATGGCATCTTAAGCCCATCCTCGTCAATTCTCCTTATCAACAACCTCAAGTCTAGCGTATGACTCATCCCCCAGCGAAGTCTCCACTTTCTCCAAATGGCATCTGTAAGCCCATTCCCGCATCATCCACCAAAGAAGTGCAAATTTTCGGTACAAAGTGTTCAATCATCTTCACCTCCAGTCACGAAAGGCACGCATGCCAATCTAACCTTCCAAAGACAAGAAGATTGAACAGGCAGCTGTCATACCCCAAAATTTGCCCTCCATCTTCTCAAGATATTCCATACATCCATACTCAAGGATTCCTCAAGAGTTGATCAGACAAACTCTCTCCTAGACAATCAACCCAAACTAGGGTTTGGTGATCCTCAAGATCAAATTGGATTTCCAACATCTCCAATGTTCATCATGCCTCCTCATATGCTTCAAAGATTCTCCATGTCAAGTTTCAAGCCTTACAAGTCAAGTTTCCTCAGACAATTGCTCAGATGGTTGAAAATCAATTGTATTGGACAAAAAGTCAATTGTGGTCAACATACAGTCAAACTTCATAATTTTTGGTCAACATCCTCATTTTGAATTTACATTCATAATTTGATCAAGGGTTGATCATGATTCATCAAGAAAACTCAAGATTTGCTCAAAAGTCAAACTTTCTAAATTAGGGTTTCTAGATGAAAAGTCAACTGAACTTTGACTGATCATAACTTCTTCATACTTTCTCAGAAAGTTTTCCACCACCTCTTGTTTTGAAGGAAATTCAATTCTCTACAACTTCATGTCTCACAAGAATGTCCAAAAAATGCATCATTTGAGAGGTATGGCTCAAAACATTACAGGTCATTTTCAAAGTCAACAAAAAGTCAACATTTTGTTTTGAAGATATATTGAGCATGGAAAGTCCAATTGAGATGAGACCAAAAACGTTTGTTAGAGGACTCTTAGAGCTTTCCAAAAAGTCCAAGAACACTCAAAAATGTGGAAAATTGAGCAAGATACACCATTCAGAAGTTGGGCAATTTTGGACAATTGCACAAAAGGACATTTTGGTCAAAATGCAAAATTTTCCAAATGGGCCTAAAATCTTTTGATCCAAACTTGTTCATGACATTATTCTTGACCTATAAATGCTTGGCCATGGCAATTTTCTATTTTATTAATTTATTTTTGAATTTTAGAACATTTAATTCAAAATTAAATTATATAAAATATGAAAATAATATATTTTTCCAAAAGGGCTGATTTTATACCAAACTTGAGGTCCAAGGAAGCCCAAAACACTTGCCAAATTTGTGCATGATCATGCATTGAAGAGGAAATCAAATTTCTTTCAAAAAATTGATTTTATTTGAAAAATATTGAATGCTCCAAATCAAATCTTTTTTGCTTGTTTTTCCTCTCTCAATTTACTCTATAAATAGCCAGCATTACACACTACAAAGGACACGAAACCCTAGCCCAAGAAAGAACCCTTATGTTGTCAAAAAATTTCTCAAACTTGTGAAATTCGAATTTCAAATTGCAGCGAGTTTCAAGGTGTTCCAGCCATCCAATCTTGCTCCTTGACATCCCAGGAGTCCAAAGCAATCCTTACATCAAGCCAAATCGCCCTGAATCGTGTCCTTGAACTCTCACCGGTTTGAAACTTTCTCAATTTCGATTTTTATGTTTCATGCATTGCTAATTATTTTTGGTTGATTATATGCACTCAGGGCACTCATTAGATCGTGATAGACGTGTTACATGTGAGGTTTCACGTACGAAACTCATATTGCCATTATTAGGGTTCCAAAAGTTGTGAGATTCGAAATGTAAAATCCAGGCCGATTCAGGACATGAAGATAGCACCATCGTGCTCGCAAGGGTCGAAATAGTCGATCTGGGCACTTGTTTCGTTTTGAATGATGCATTTTCTAGGTTTTTCAGGTTGAGGCAAGTCGGAGAAGACGACCGGAGCTAGGGCTCCGGCGTCGTTGACCAAGGCGAGGACCGACGAAGCGTGCGTGTCAATTTCGTGCATTCCGATTCGTTCGTTCGTGCCATCCAGGCCCACGGTGATGTGTTTTGACTTCACCAAGCAATGACGCGTGTGGTTCATGATCACACGTTTTCGATCCTTGACACCCAACGCATGATGGTCTAGTGGTTAAGGCATTCACTATTCACAGATACTCCTCCAGGTCTCCAGTTCGAATCAGCCAGGGACCATTCTCTTTTCCTTTTTTCCAACTTCAACTATTTTCAATATTTTCCATATTTTCATATTTTAATATTTTGCATCATTTTAATTTCTTTTCAATATTTTTTATCATGCATTAAAAAACGCCAAAAATTATTTTTCTTTTTACATTATTTCCAGAAAACCTTTATTTAATTTATAAAATTAAAAAATATAATTTTGCATGCATATTTATTTTTATTCATAATTTAGCATTTAAATCAATTTTAATTAGCTTTAAATTATTTAAATGCATCCAAAAAATCTTAAAAAATTATTTTAGCATATTAGTACTATTTCCAGCATGTCATATTTTTCTTATTTAAAAAATTGCATTTTTACTAACATTTTTCTCTTATTCAATTCATCTCGTATTTTCGATTTCTCACTTTCTTGCAGGTTATTCCGTTTCAGACGGTTTCTTTTAGTGTTTTTATTTTTCCAATAATGTAACTGCTCATGGGATGTAATAGTTTAAATTAGGTTTTTATTTTCCGCAAGTTTAAATTATGTATCTGCCCCAAAGCCATGTAATAGCGTAGGACATTTACCTTTCCGCATCTTTACATTCCGCATTTTAATTTCCGCACCCTATAAATTGCTAGTAACTAGGCGTGTATGGCAAGACTAAAATCAACATAGCCCACTAATTTTCAAGATAAAATATCTGAATTTGACACACTTTTTTCACACACGCACCCCTTAGGGTAATTCTCTCTCGTTGCCTTACGAATTCAAAAATGGTCAAGTCCCTCGAACGTAGAGGTATTCTAGCACCGTTGCCTTCAAAACAAATCATCATAGTCCCTTCGATACAAAGATCATAGACCCACGATGTCGCCTACGAATACATGATCTTGACCCTCGATTGTCGCCTATGAAAAATGATGATAGTCCCTTCGAATGTGCTAGGATACTTCCTACAAGTTGCCTTCTATGACCATCCGATGTCTCTTCGAATGTCCCGCTTACATCCAACAAATAGAGTTACCTACCAACTAATGGTATGGATAGCGCTATTCTAAAGGAGCGTAAAACAACACGAAAACGACCAATTCTGAGTAGGTAATAAGACTTTTAGTTGCTTGCTCAATCAAAATGCTTTTTTCACACCTCACACTTTTTGTCAAAATTCAAATTCTTTTCAAAACGAAACATTTCCGAACACTTTGTATACATTCCTACATGAATCATTACAAAGTCAAAGCGAAATGCCTTTTCAAAACATTTTTGTCAAACACACAGAAAGCATTTTTTTAAAGTGATCTAAGAGCAACTAAGAGCCCGTAGATAACTACGGATGGAAAGGGGTGCTAATACCTTCCCTTTTCATAACCTTCTCCCTTACTCTGAATCTAACGAAGGTCTTTTTCCGTACTTTTACCTTCCCTTAATTGGATAAAAATAAAAGTCGGTGGCGACTCTTGCTATCCGCACATTTGCGATACAAAAACACTAAAAAGTCAGTTCACCGTATCACAGTTAGTACCTAGATTCACAACCTCAACTGGCTCTTCGTGCGGCTGTATAACTCATTCTTCTTGCTGTAGCAATCTGACAAGTTCTCCTGGCACTTCACAATCTTTCTCACCTTCGTCTTCGGCTTGGTAGATCGGATTATCGAAGTCATATTTAGCAATAGCAAAGTTGTTATCGACGAGATTCGGAGTGAATTTGCAGTGTATCACGTGGGTGTGTGTAAGAACACATAGCTTTTGAAGGGGTAGTAAAGTAAAAGAAATAAAACAGTATTTAAGTGCAAAAGTCCAATGATTTTTGTTAGTGTTTTAAGTTGGCATTATTTTTGGTAAAACTAGGCTTTAGCAATGTCATGATAAATGTCATGACATTCAGAGATTGAAGATAAATCCTACCTGCTAAGGATGTTAAAAGGACACTCAATCGAAGCTAAAGTTGTCGGAAATTTTGCAGAAAATGATGTCATAATGTATGTTATGACATTCAGTGACATTCATCGCAGAATCGATTTTTCCTGAGATTTTTCAGGAAGTTTGTTGAGCTGCTAAATATTGTTTTTCTGTTATTAGAAAGCATGCTCACGTGGCTGCTAGGTTAATCTTAATTAAACCTAAATTGGTTGTTGAAAAGACCATGTTTTTAGGATTAAATTAAGTGAACCCTAGCTATCTTTATGGAAGCCCAAAACTGAAGTTTCAGGACTGCTTCTATAAAAGGAATTCAACCCTTACAACTGTGTTGCGCCCTTTGAATGTATTGAAGAGATAGCAGCTTGTTATTTGTGTACTGTTAGGATTAGTAACAGTTGGTATTTGTAATTCTAGTTTCTCTTGTGAGCCAAGCAACTATCAATTGATAAGTGCATTGGACTAGGATTTGTTTGTAAGGGTAGTTTATCACTCAAAGCTTTAAAGCACGAGTGTTTGTCTCTTGATTGAAAGCTTTGAAGCGAGATCAAGATAGTTTATTGAAGTGTGTCTTCACAATTCAATTAGTCAATAGGTTGATATCACTGCTGTGATTGAGGGGGAGTGAGTAGGTACTCAGATCTAAGTAGGACTTAGGTTGAAGTTGCATTGGGTAGGTTTTAAGTGAAGGAGATAAACTGGTTGGTTTATTCCTGAATTAATTCTACTAATAGTGAATTTCCTCCCTGGCTTGGTAGCCCCCAGATGTAGGTGTAGTTAGACACCTTTGGGTAAACAACTTATTGTGTTCTTTACTGCTGTTTACATTTATTGTGTGAATTGTTAACAGAGTGTCAGATAGTGTGTCATAACATTCTCTGTGACATCACGTATCTGCTGCCAGGAATTTCAATTTTATTGAATGAAAATATGCAAATGACAGATAATAACTCTCACAAACGAGCCATGATGCCCCGGGCAAGGCACTAGGCTTTAAAGTTTATTGTTCAAAGCGTAAAAACGAAAAGCATAACAAAAAACCAAAGCAATTACTCATGTCTAAAGGAGATTGGTATGAAGTCTTCGGTCTTCCAATTGTTGAGTCCGTTGTCGGGAGTTGGAAAGATCCAATTGCTGATGTCGAAGTCGCTGTCGTTGTCTTCTATAGCATGGACTCCATTCTTGCTGATGTGGAAGGGAAGTTGGCCGGCACGTTCACGGCGTATCATCTTCTGACCTTTGATAGTGAAGCCTAAACCAGTCTTGTCAGATTTGAAAGGAAGATCGGGGAGCTGACCCCAAATAGTACGACTTCCTTCTTCAACTGCATCTTGAGCATCTTTCAACGAGGCCATCCTAGGCGGAACTTATGTAACTTCAGGGGTGACATGAGGGTCATCAGGCATGACTCTTGGAACTGTCTCGAAAGCTTGACAGGGAGTTTCAAAGAATTCACCTTCCATCTCGAGGTATCGGAATGATTGTAGATGGCTTACCATATACTCTTCTTCACCGCATACTGTAACAACTTTCCCCTTCACTAGGTACTTCAGCTTCTGCTTCTGATGCAAGGTAGAGGTAACAGCGTCTGCCCCATGTATCCAAGGGCGTCCAAGTAGGCAAGAATAAGCTGGACGGATGTCCATGACAAAGAAAGTGGAGTCGAAAGTCTGGGAACCGAGTTTAACTGGTAGAATGAGCTCTCCAAGTACTGTTCGTTTGGAACCATCAAAAGCTCTCACAATTATGTCGTTGGGCTTCAAGACCAATCCTTCAACATCAAGTCAGTCGAAAGCACTTTTTGGTAGGATATTCAGACCAGAACTGGTATCTACCAAGACATGAGACAATGTAGTGCCCTTGCATTCAACAGAGATGTGCAAGGCTTTGTTGTGTTTCCTTTCGGCAGAAGTCAAATCAGCATCAGAGAAGCCTACACTATTGCTGGCAGCCAGGCTAGCAATACAAACTTTAAATTGATCGGTAGTAGTGTCTTGCGGTATGTGAGCATTCTTTAGAAACTTCACCAAGGCCTTAGCATGAGCCTCAGAGCACAATAGCAGTGCTAACATGGATATCTTGGACGGAGTTTGTCCCAATTGTTCCACAACATTGTAGTCACTCTTCTTGATTATCTTCAGAATTTCCTCCATTTCATGCTTGGAGGTATCTTCAGCAACTTCCTTTGGTACTTCTGTAGGAGCAGGATGAGTTACTGGTTCTTTCCCTCTAGCTTTGGGAATTGGTTTGATAGCTGGAATGCGAGCTGGAGTCGCAGTGTCTTTGGGAGGAGAGATCTCTGGAGAAAACACCCTTCCGGTTCTGGTCACCTTACTTGGTCCGAGGGTCTTGTTTGACGCCATGATAGTAAACTTCAGCTCCATAGTTCCACGGTATAACTTTGTCAGAGGAGTACGGAACTGGTCTGGGAGAAGTAATGATGAGAGGTGCCACTCTAGGAACAGGATCAGCAGAGGAGATCCTTATTGTATTGACATCAACATAGTCTTCTGGGAAATCGCCTCCCCATCCGGTCGCCTTAACATCTTCAATAGGAATCTTGTAGCTTTCGGGAACAGTATACTTCACCATGTAATCGAACTTTCCACTTGGCTGCCCCAAGGTATCCCATACTTCTGGTACAGCTTCGCTCACGTCTTCGATCTTCAGATTCTTAGAAATGTCTTCACACAGATTCTCCACAGGTGAAGGTTTCAGAAATAGCACTTCTCAGTTATCCATCATGCACTGAATACGTCTTCTCAACCAAGCACATCCGTTAGGTGCAGATGGGCACCAACGGCAATTCTCAGGGCATCCTGGATTGACACCGGCTTGCAGCAAATTCTTCTTAACAGTCATCAGAGGAATAGTCAAGTCATTCACGTGGTTAGGCATTGGAACTTTTGCCGTGGTTAGGCATTGGCGCATTGATTACATTCGGAGTTTCGACAGGAGGATCAAACTCAATTTCTTTAGCTTCGATCATATCTTGAATCGTGTTCTTCAGAGCCCAACAGTTGTCAGTGTCGTGCCCTGGGCTGTTGGAGTGGTATGCACACTTAGCATTAGGATTATATCTCGGAGAGGAAGTGTTGATGTTTTGAGGAGGATCCCTCAAGGTAATCAGCTCTGCTTTCAACATGTGTTGCAATGCTTGCGACAATGGCATGTTGATCTTCGTAAACTGTCTTCGTGGTGCGTTTTGGTTACGCACGTTGTTTTGCTGAGGTTGTGCTGGTGTAGGATTCGAGATCACAACTTCCCCCACAAATTGAGCACGGTCGGTCTTGACTCGGATTTTCTGACCATACACACCATTGGCTTCTTTCTTACCAAAAGATCTCTTCGCTGCATTTGAGGATGACTCTACCTTAATTTTTCCGCTCTTAATTCCAGCCTCAATGCGTTCTCCTGTCAATATCAGCTCGGTGAATCTGGCTGAAGAGTTTCTAATCAGATGATTGAAGAATGGGCCTGTCAGTGTTCCCATGAACATATCAACCAACTCCCTATTGGACAAGGGTGGTTGAACTCTGCCTGCTAGATCTCTCCATTTCTGAGCATACTCTTTGAACTTCTCATCACGACCCATAGACATGCTCTGTAGTTGCATGCGAGTGGGCGCTAATTCAGCATTGTATTGGTACTGCTTGTAGAAAGCATCTGCTAAGTCATTCCAGGTATGAATGTGGGTACTCTCTAGCTGATAATACCACTCCAACTGAGCTCCGGATAAGCTCTCTTGAAAGTAATGAATCCATAGCTTCCTGTCATCAGTGTGAGGATGGATCTTCTAAACATAGGACTTCAAATGCAGCTTCCGACAAGAGATGCCATCATACTTGGCAAAAGTAGGAACCTTGAACTTGCGGGGAATTACCACACCAGGAACCAAACTCAGATCCTCAAAATTCAGCCCGGACATTTTTCAGATTTTCCACAGCATTCAAACGGTCTTCAAGTTGTTTGTATTTGTCATCCTCAAGAGAATACTACTCGTTCTCATAGTCTTCTTCTCTGTTTTCAGACTCACGGTTGCCTTCTTCGTTGTTCTTGACACTTGCATCAGTTTCAACACTCTTGTTTGAGAGTTCTATCTAACTGACCACCCTAGGTCCACCTTTGTGACGTCTTCCCATGTTGAGGACACCAATGACTTTCTTTCTTCTGGTGGTGAGCTTTTTCAAGTTTTCCTGGCCTTGGACCAAGCTGGTGAACATTTCCTGGAACTGAGCATTCTGAGCCTGAAGATCTTTGACAGTCTGTTCAAGAGCCATTTTTGCTAAAATAAATAGCAAGAAAATGAGAAAACCGATCTTCAATGTACCTATTGTGAAATGTTATGTTATGATATGCGATGTTTATGCAATGCAATGCAATGTTTTCAAGGACCTTTAGGAATTTAAATTTGTTAAACAAGCATGAACAAACTTTATTAGTTTCTTTCTTTTTCTTTTTCTTTTTAAATACAAGAGATAGTTTGGAAAAATAAAAGAACAAAATCCTAAAGCTCTAAGTCTCCCATGGGCGCTTCCTCTTGGTGTTGCAGTAGGCGTTGGTGTTTCGCTCCTTGTGAAGTAGCTTTGTCAACTCTAGTACCTTCTTCTCGCTTGCATAGCATTGAGCTTCGAATGTATCCCTTTCTTCTTTAAGTTGAATCCAGGATCTCTTCAAGTCTTCAAAATCAGTAGGCATGTCGGGATGGTGAACAGTATAGGGTACGTCACCTATAGCAACAGGTTCCATAATTACTGGTAACACGGGTGTAAATGGCATCATGAGGTTTTGAGCTCGAGCTCACACCCATTTGAGGTAAGGTTCACAAGGAATGGAGTTTTGGTGTCCCAAAGTCTTGGTATCAGTCTTCTTTACCATACCCCAAGCGTTTATGAACCTTCGATGGTAATTCTGGAGATCATGGTTGTAGTCGAACACAATATCTTGGAGAAGCATATCATGAGGACCATTTTTTCGAGCATAACCAAACTGATGTAGAGCTACAGAAGGATTGTGAGTGATACCTCCCCTTATGCCAAGGAGTTGTACATTAGGAAATTCTCCATAACGCTCAATGAATGTGAAGTCCTTTTGAGAGAAAAGACACCAACGAATATCTGAATGAGAGAGTGACATCAACCTTTGAGACCACTTCAATCTTTGCTCGTTCTTCATTACTGATTGAGGAAGGTGCGAAATAAACCACCTGGAAAGTAACGGTATGCAACACATGAGAGTTCCTTGTCGTTTGATGGTACGAGTGTGGAGAGAAAGTAGGATGTCTCCAAGTAAAGTAGGCATAGGATTGCGAGTGAGGAATATCTTGATGGCGTTCACGTCTATGAATTGATCCAGATTAGGAAATAGAACCAAGCCATAGATTAGCAAGGCCAAAATGTCTCTGAATGCATGAAAACTCATAGCTTTGAGGAATTCTCGAGCTTTCATTATCAGGAACTTAGCAAGTAAACCCTTAACTCCAATTCTAGTTTCCCAATAGGCTTCAATGTCTGACCGTTTTAGGTGTAACACTGATGCGATGTCTTCGTACCTAGGAGCCTTTTCTGAACCGGTGAATGGTATTTGATCAAGAATAGGTATCCCAAGTAGCTTAGAGAACTCTTCCAAGGTAGGAACCAACTGATAATCTGGGAATGTAAAGCAATGATGTTTCGGATCGAAGAACTGGAATAAGACGTGCATCATATCTTCTTCAAAACCGGAGATAACCAAGTCAAGCAGATAACCATGTCTTTTGATGAACTGAGCATGATCGGGAATTTCTGAAACCAATTCTTTGAGTTGAGAAGGTATACCCATGAAGTTGATTCGGATAGTCTTTCTAGAAGCCATAATCCCTACAAAACAGAGCAAAGATAAATTCCTAGGTCGTTGAAATAGTTAGAGATGATGTGCAATGTTATGCTGTCATGATGTCATGTTTAACAAACACAAGCAAATCACACAATAGCCCTAGGTTTAAGGCTTGCATGAGGTGTAGGTGTCTACCCTACCAAATGTTTGAGTAGGTTCATCCTGTCCTATAATAATAACCGGGTTCTAGGAATCTCATATCATTGATCTTTCTCATAGGCTTTATTTTAATACGACTACCAAGTGGTCGACCGAAAACATCCCGAAAGTCAAATCTTAATGAGCGTAGCATCGAGTATCAACCAACCTTAGTCTGCACCAAAGCGGCCATATCACTACCTTCTAATGGCCAAGATGGGTCAATTAGGGTTCTAAAAGTTGAGATAGTGCTGATGACACCACGCAGACGCCAAATACTTTCCTCAACTTGAGAATGAGGAGCATCAGGACATCCAAAGTGTCACACTAACGTAGCCATCATGTTGACCATTTCGATATACGCCTAACAGTCGCGACGATTTATTTCTACTTACCTAAGGAAACCTGGATCCGGGTGTAGGATCCCCCACAAGTATAATACCCAAGCAACCCTTAAAGTAAAGCATACAAGTCAAATAGAAAGCGGTAAAGATGATCTAAAAATCCCTAAGGTATTCTCTCTTTAGGGTGTCTCCCCAACAGAGTCGTCAGTTCTGTAATACGGTGGGAGAACTGACTTTGGAATTGTTTTGCTTTTTATCACAAATGTTGTGGATAGCAAGAGTCGCCACCGACTTTTCTTTTATCCAATTAAGGGAAGGTGAAAAGAACAGAAAAAGACCTTCGTTAGATTTTGAGTAAGGGAGAAGGTTATTAAAAGGGAAGGTATTAGCACCTCTTTCCATCCATAGTTATCTACGGGCTCTTAGTTGCTTTAGCTCATCTATAAAAAATTGCTTTTTGTGTATGTGTTTGAAAATGTTTTGAAAAGGCATTTCGCTTTGACTTCGTAATGATTTGCGCTGGAATGTATATGAAGTGTTTGGAAATGTTTCGTTTTTTGAAAAGTGTTTTAACTTTGACAAAAGTGTAAGGTGTGAAAAAAGCATTTTGATAGAGCAAGCAACTAAAAGTCTTATTACCTACTCAGAATGGTCGTTTTCGTGTTGTTTTACTTTCCTTTAAAATAGTGCTATCCATACCATTAGTTGGAAGGTAACCCTATTCTTGGATGTAAAGGGACATTCGAAGGGACATCGGATGGTCATAGAAGGCAACTTGTAGGAGTATCCTAGCAGATTCGAGAGAGGATCATCACTTTTCATAGGCAACAATCGAGGGACGAGATCATGTTTTCGTAGGCCACGTCGAGGGACTATGTTCTTTGTATCGAAGGGACTATGATGATATGTTTGTAGGCAACGGTGCTAGGATATCGAGGACTTGACCATTTATTCGAAGGCAGAGAGAGAATACTCTAGGGGTGCATGTGTGAAGAGAGTGTGTTAAATTCAGATATATTATCTTGAAATTAGAAGTGATCTATGTTCGTTTTATCTTGCCATACATGCCTAGTTACCAGAAGTTTATAGGGTGCGGAAAGTAAATTGCGGAAAGTAAAGTGCGGAAAGTAAATCCTACGCTATTACATGGCTTTGGGCTACATAATATAGGAATACGGAAAGTAAACCCTAATTAAGCTATTACATCCTATGAGCGATTACATAAGATGGAAAAGAATGAGAAAATAAATCCTAAATATTACAATATACATAATAATCGGAAAAGAAAAGAAATTCGCATAAGAGAAAATATGTTAGTAAAAAGATTTTGAGTTAGGAAAAAATTTAGGTTAGTAATCCTAATTAGTGATAGAACAATTTTTGGGAATTTTCGGATTGGTTTTGATGAAGAAAAATAATTAAAAGTCGTTTATGGTTAATTAACAATTAATTAAAATATGCATGCAAAAACATTAATTTTATGTCAAAATTAAATAAACATTTTTCTGTCCTAAATGCAAAAGAAATTATTTTTGGTGATTTTTAATGTATGAGAAAATTATTTGAAAAGAAATTAAATTAAGAAAGAAAACAAGAAAAGAAATAGAAAAGTGTTAGTTTGCAAAAGTGGTAAAAGGATTGCTAGAGCTAAGGTTCAACCAGGACGCCCGGATACAAGCCTACCCTTGCCGAGCCAACCTGCATTGGTGTTAGTAATATTAAACAAAACGTTTTAAGCGAAACAAATTTCGAAAACCAAACTGGAAGAACTTCATCTTCTTCGCTTAAATATTTAAACCTTTAGCGACACTAAAGCCTTTACCAACGGATTGTCCATAGCTATAACACCGCAAAATCAAAATCCAAAATATGCAATATAAATTTGTTATGGGGACATGGATCGATTCGGTTTGATCCCCGAACATTTGGTGTCATTGGTTTCGTCCAATTTTTCCTATTTCGAAAACCCCAATTGGAGCTTATGAACCCTAACAATGGCAAGTCACGATTCTGTCTAAACTCCAATTAACCTATGCGTAAAGTTTCAAACTCCATTCTAAACACAAACAAACAATCAAAACATGTTAAATTTGTATGAAAATCAAAATCGAATTTGAGTAAAAGTGTTCAAACCGAAACTATGATTTTGTGATTCGCACGTTTGAATGGCTTGTGAGTATCTGGATCGATCCAGGGGACCTCCCGGAATGTGTTGGAATGCTTAGAATTGATTGAATCGATTTAAACTAGGGTTGCCAATTGCTTGAATGCCATAGTTTTTTTGAAGTTGGGTAGGGTTCTTGGAGGCCAGAATTTCGTTCTTTGTACTTGTGAATGCATTGTGTACTTATAGTAGAAGGATTTAGGTCAAGAATCATGAAGAAATTATATGCCAATCAATGAGAAAATATTTGATTTGGTATGAAACCAAATATTGCCTTTTTTGATCAAATTTCATTCAATTCCTTTGCCAATCAATGCAATTTCGAAATTGACAGCTTGTATGGCTTGCTTGGACCTCAAGAATGAGGGAAAATCCAATTTGCAATTAATTTTGATTTTCTATCTTTTGTTTTAATTAAATTGGCTTTTAAATGATTAAAAATCCAAAATAAATAGAAAATAAAAGATAAATTTGTGTCCTTGGGTTTGGAGGTTCCAAATCAGCTAAGGAACAAGTTTGAACCAAGAAAACTTAGGCCCATTTGCAAAATTTTGGGTTTTGTCAAGTATTTCTCTTTGTGCACCTCCTCAAAAATGCTCAACTTGTGCAAGGTGTATCTTGCTCAATTTTTAACATTTTTGGGTGTTCTTGGACTTTTTAGAAAGCTCAAGATGTCCTCTAAACAGCATCTTTGTTTTCATCTCAATTGAAGTTTCCATGCTCATGAACACTGCTTTACAAAAAGATGACTTTTTGTTGACTTTGAAAAGGACCTATAATGTTTTGACTCATATCTTCCAAATGAAGCATTTTCTGACCAAGCTTGTGAGACATGAAGTTGTAGAGAATTGAATTCTCTTCAGAATGAGCTGTTGTGGAAAACTTTCTAATAAAGTATGTGAAAGTTATGCCTGGTCAAAGTACTGTTGACTTTTGTCTGAAAAAGCCCAATTTAGAAACTTTGACTTTTGATCAATTCTTAACTTTTCTTGATGAATCATGATCAACCCTTGATCAAATGATGAATATTACTTCAAAATATTGATGTTGACAAAAATTATGAAGTTTGATGTATGTTGACCATAGTTGACTTTTGTCCAATACAATTGATTTTCAACCATCCGAGCAATTGTTTGAGGAAACTTGACTTGTAAGGCTTGAAACTTGACATGGAGATTCTTTGAAGCATATAACGAGGCATGATGACCATTTGAAGTGTTAGAGGCCCATCTTGACTTGAGAATGGCAAAACCTTAGTTTGGGCTGATTGCTTAGGAGAGGTTTGTCGATCAACCCTTGTGGAATCCTTGAGTATGGATATGAGAAATGTCTTGAGAAGTAAGAGGGCAAAATTTGGGTATGACACTCCTCCTTAGAGGGAATACTATTTATCCATCTAATTAGAGACTCGACACGAAATACATAAAAAACACGAAAATCGGAAGGAAGCAAAGAAAAGTGGGGAAAAACCAGTAGAAGTTAGGGGAAAGAATAACCAGGATAATCTGGTAGAGAGAAAATGCCACCACCAAAACCTAGAGTAAATGGAAGGAGATAACTCGCTAAGTTTCTTAAGAGAGAAAAAGACTAACTTCTCTCTAGAAATACATGGGGAACACTATTAAATATCGGGAATTTCTTTCCCCACCTAGTGGGGTTCTCCTTCACTCCTGGTGAAAATACAAAAATACCCTCAAGTTTCGTAAGTTAACTTACGAAATAATTCAGGTTTTAAAAAAAAGGTGAATTTGCAAGTTTAATTGCGAATTCACCTTATTTTTTAAAAAATAAGGTGAATTCTGAAGTTAAGCAAGTTAACTTGCGAAGTCCGCGTATAATTTTAGGAAACTCAGAATTTTCCCCCTTTCCTATTAATTTCAAACTATACTCAAAATCTTCCCAACCTACTCTAAACCCTAACTAATGCAAATACATTTCAAGCCACTCCAAGTCACTATCATCATTTCCAACAATGCATTTCAACTCCTCCAAAGTTCAAACTCAACCAATTTTGTAAGTTTTCTTCACTCTTCACTATTCAAATTTCTGATTTCTTATTAGATTATAAGGTTTAGGTTGTAGAAATGTAGTAGTATATGAAGTAGTAGTAAGATAATGAAGTAGGAAAAAAGGATTTTGGAGGTTTTGGGTCTCAAATTCTGGTTTTTGAAAAATCTGGATGAATGGAGTTTCGCAAGTTAACTTGCGAAGTGTAACAGAGGAGACTTCGCAGGTTAACTTGCAAATTTTGGTCTGAATGGAAAATTCTGAAGTTAACCTGCAAATTTTGGGTGTATTTTTTTTGAATTAATTTTGGCTGTATTTTATTCCAGTAAATGGTCGATCAAGATAACCAGATGACACGTTTGAGATAGGGCTGACAAAGCTAGAAAGTGTCGGCTTGTCGAGAGCGCGAGGAAAGGGTTAAAGCACAAAGGGAACAAATGTCACAACTTGATGTAGCATCACCTTCCGCACCGCGACGGAGGAGTCGTCTCAATGAGGCGTCTTCCTCTCGTGCACATGAGGAGAAGGTACCAGCATTGGATGTACCGGAGGTCGAGTCTCGGAGGCTGGGATGCCCAAAGAGCCGGCGACAATGTTGTGGAGCGCAGAGGTGGAGGATAATGGCTATCTAGGAGGCCATATGATGATCCCTCGATTTATTATGGGGACCATACTTCCGACTATGTTTGGGACGGAGAGGTATTATAATTTTTATTTCGTATTATTTATTTATTTTCGTATTATTTATTTTATTTTCGTTTTATTTCGTATTATTTATTTATTTTCGTATACTGGCCGTTCGAATTATTTATTTATTTTCATTTGATTCTTATGTTTCAGGAAAGAAAGGCGTTGAAACATTTTAACCACTCCCGCAAGATCTTTGAGATGTATACTCCAAAGACTCAGTGGTTCCATATTGCTATCGTCACATTCAATCTTGCCGGATTATACAGTACTGATTACTGGACCAATAACACCGGTATGCAGGGTACTTTTGCTGAGAGATGGCATAGGGAGACGTCATCTTTCCACTTCCCAGTTGAGGAGTTGAAGATCACCTTAGACGATGTTGCATGCTTGCTCCGACTACCCATCAGAGGTAGGTTTCTCAACCATTCAAAGATAACCAAAGTTGAGGTTGTTGATTTGATGGTTCAGTACCTGGGAGATGATCCATATAGAGCTGCTGCGAACTATGACTCCACTATCATACCCCAATTTTTGACCTAAGATACCATCTCATATCATTCACATATGCATCATTGCATCACTAACAATTTCAGAACAAGATAGATCGTGTGTGTGCTCCTTGAGCCAAGTTAGGGTTTTGATCAAAAATCTTTCATTTGTTCAAGATATGATCAATTAGGGTTTGAGTCTTCACTCACTTATAATGATATATCTTCATCAATCATCAACATTTGATCTTCAAATTCCAATCATTTCCTCAAGATCTATCTTGAATCGACCAATTAGGGTTTTGATCGAGGATGGTGTATCATTGACTTTTTGCTCAATGAATGACCTAAATTCTTGGAGAATGATCTCAAAATAAACAATGAATATCTTGACCTAATTTCTTGGTTCATAACATTTCAAATGCCATGATGGATTCTCATGGAAATTCTAAACCATCTAACAAAAAGTCAATTGTTTAGATCAGTAAAACTTTGACTTTTGTCAACTTTTTGAAATTAAAATTTTTTCAATCATCAAATCATTTCAAATTGTCCACCATGATCATAAAAAATCAAAATATGTGAAAAAGTTAACAAAAATTTAACCATGTTTTTCAAGTGTTTTTATCATGTTTTTCACCATTTTCATGGTCAATTTTCACCTAGATCCATTTTGATTCAAGAAAAACTCAAAACATGAAAGTTGTAGATCTTGTTCCAAGATTTCCAAAATGTCCAAGAACTTGCCAAAAAAAGTGTAGCTGGGGTTTTGAAATTGAAACTTAGAGGTCCATAACCATAATTTTTAAGCCATTTCTTCAAAATTTTCAAGACTTTTTGCAAATTCTTCCTTCTAGAAGCCTTGTCACCAAAAGAGATAGGAACTAAGAGAGAAATATCTGATGAGAATGATTGAGAATAGGTTAAGATCACTTGAGTGATTTAACCATGGTTGGAAAAATTAACCATGTGCATTAAATATAAAAGATTATATTCTTACCTCTTAAGCCAAGTTGCCAAAGTTTCAATCCTATCCTTGCCTTTCTCATCAAACCTCTTGGCCTATAAATAGAAGTCATTCTTCAATTCTAAATCACACCAAAGCAATCCAAAACAAGCTTTCTCACTTCTTTCTTCTTTTCCAAGTTTCAAGTTTAAAAAATGAGAGAGTTTGTAAATCTCCAAACATTGCAAGTTCTAACCAATATTTGGCTTCAAACACTCTCTAAACATCCTTAGGAAGTTGTTAGAATCATCAAGACATCACAAAAACTAGCCAAACTTAGAAATCACTTTTAAACTCCATATATGCACATATTGAGCCTTAACTTGCCATCTCTCAATCCACTCGTGCAAACTTCAACTTATCACTTCAAACATCATCCATACACTTCATAGAAGTGATCCAAACACTTAGATCACATCTGTAACAACTCTAACATCAAATTTGAAACTCACTTCAAGCAACTGCAGTTGGAATTGGGCAGACTGAGCTAGGCCATTTCAATCGAAGCTGAGCATTCAAACACCTTCCATAAGGTCCAGTTAAGCTACAAAAATCATCAAAACACTTCTGGAAACACTACTTCGAGGAATTCTATTTCAGTTCAAAGAGGTAATTTGATCAAACTTTGAACTCTATGATTTGTGAATAATAGATGAAAAACTGCTTGGCCATTTTTTTGCACTTATACTGAATGATAACCCTCAATAAAGTGCATAAATTTTGGTCCATTCACAATTTCATGATCAATTCTTAGAATTAGGGTTCATCTGTTTTTCTTTGAAATCAATCCTCATAAGCTTAAAATAAATGCAATTAAACCTCACCATCATGTTCTTGAGTTTAAAACGATCAAGTTTGATGTTTATGTCTTTTAATTTCATCAAGAAACGAAGAAAATATGAATCATAGAAGGATGGAGGAAGAAGATGATCTTAGAACATAGTTTGGTTCTACACCAATCTTAGATGTTTTGATGATAACAAGTACTGTTGATGACTATCATGTTTTGACAATTATAAACAAATATTTTGTATGAAACATTGTTGGCTTCTAAGGTTGTTTTAAAAGTATGCAGATAAAGTTCTAACCTTGAAAAGAATAGAAGTTTTTGTTTTTATAGAATGAATTTCGGCGAAAGAAGTGGAATAGAAGTTCGACGAAAAGAAGTGGAACAGAAGTTTTGACGAAAAGAAGTGGAACAGAAGCTCTGACGAAAGTAGAAGAACACAAGTTTTGATGTCCGTTAGAAGACGCTTAGCTAAGCGAAGTTCTAGAAGCATTAGAAGATTCTGATCAAAGAGAAGTTCTAATATCAAGAAGACTACTCCGAACATATAGAAGCTCGCCATGATTAAAATATGTTAAAAGATTCACGCCTAAACGAATTTCTGATAGACTTATAAATAGCACCAGACCGCTCTACAAACTCTGATATCCGTGTTTTGGCTGAAAGACTCTGAAACGTTGCCATTCATTAAATGAAGATTTGAAGTAACAATTATCTTCCAACAGGATCTCGCTTTTATGGAAAGAAAAATCAACGCGAATTATCATTATTCCATATACAACATAAGATGTCTCCAACAGATACTTTCCATGAACAACTATATAAAGGATTCATCTATGAAGACATGAACAAGAACTACACATAAAACAACAAAAGAGAATTCAAATCATTCAGTAGTTCATAAGTGCTAAAGTATTCTTTTGTGAAAATCACAGTCGTGATATAGCTTTCTAGAAGCATCATTAAACACAATTTTTTTTTAATTATCTGTGAACTGTAATTCCTTAAGAAACCATCTTGTGGTGTTCTTGAGAAGACTAAAACAATTGTTTTAGTGAATTGTAATTCCTTGAGAAACCAAGTTGTGGTGCTCTTGAGAAGACTAAGGTTGTGGTCTTAGTGGTCTGTAATCAAGTTCTAATTAGTGGATTAAGACCTCGTTGAGAGAGGAAAATCACCTTGATGGGTGGACTGGAGTAGTTTGAGTTCAAACGAACCAGGATAAAAATAATCGTGTCTATTTAATTTGATTTCAAAACCCCAGTTCAAACTCCCCTTTCTTGTGTTTTTCATCCTTCAATTGGCATCGAGGCGCTGGTGTAATGCCCCAAATTTAATTAATTAGTTAATTAAATTATTGAAGTATTTTATTATTGGATTAATATTCTGGTTGAGCGGTTAAGTTGATAGTTGAGCGATAGTCGGTTTGATCGGAGAAATAATATTAGAAATAATATTATTATGGAATTATTATTTGATTAAAAGTTGGATTTAGTGGTGGTGTGAGAAATAATGTGGGAGGTGTTAAGTAGTAGGCCCATTAAGGAATAACAGTATTATTATTATTATTATTATTATTATTATTATGGATTAAAAAGAAATAAAAGAATAAAGGTTTTGGCTTTTGGGAATTGATCGTGAAAAAGAGAAACTGCAGACCAAAGAGGAACAAGGGTTTTGACGAAGAAAGGTGGAACGATCAAGAATTCTTAGAGCAACCTTCAATCCATGGTAAGGGTGGGGTTCTCGCTCTATAATTGGGGATATAATTGGCAGTAGGTAGTTTGGAATGTATGAATCGCTAGGTTATGTCAGTCAATGTGATTAACCGTAGAAAATCCCAAATTGTGTTATAGGAACGTTGTTATTTCGTAGGTATTGTCGTTGTTGATTGAAGGAAATATGTAATTGTTGTTATTATGTGTATGTTGCTAATACTAATTATAAATCATGTGTAATTTTGATGTCATGTGAATTGTTGTTGTTACGGATTGAAATTAAACCAATTGAATCGTGTGCAATTATGAAAATCGGTTTTTGGTGTTTAGGATGCGGCATGAATCGACACATGTACCTATGTATCGATACAAGTTTGATGAATTTGAAAACCAGGGGATGGAAAAACTCTTGCATCGATACAAAGGGTCTTAGGTCGAATCATAGGGCAAAATTACACTGCTTGTATCGACTCATACGAGTCTTGAATCGATACAAGATGGCTTTGGATCGACACATGAGACCCATGCATCGACTCATACTATGTTATTTTAGAAAAACAGAAAAATTAAAGCTGCATGAGTCGACTCATGTGACTCTTGTATCGATACAAGAAGGTTTTGTATTGATACATAGAGTTATGTATCGATCCAAGTAGTACAGAAGAACAGGGAAATGTTTGGAAACTTGTTTTGGTCTTATCTTCGCGATCGTAACTCCGATTTTGATGTCGTTTGGACCGTTGGAAAGCTAGGAACATGAGTTAGCCTATAATAATGTCTTTAAGTAAAGTAGGTGAGTTTTTGGATGATTTGTTGTAGTTTCCGTAAGTGAATCAGTTGTTGTCGTTATTGTTGAACGTTGTTGTAGAGGCTTTGATAGCTAAGGTTGATGGTTGTTGTTGTTGTTGATTACGTTGGCCGTAAGGGGAAAAATGAATATGTTGTAAGTTAGTTTCCGTTTTGGATTACGTTGTTGTTGTTGTATGTTGTTTGATTTTATCGCATACATACATTTGCATATTATGTTGAGCCGTGAGGGGAAAAACCACATTGAGCCGTTAGGGGCATGTTGTTTACGTTGAAGGCTTACGCCTTGATGCCTCAGAATTACTGGAAGTTGTTTATGTTGGGAGTTGTACTCTGATGGATCCACATGCATTTGCATAGTAGAGTCGCATTCAAATAGTTGATTACGTTGTCGTTGTCATTGTTGTTGTTGTTCAAGTCGTTGTTGTTGTTGTTTTTGTTGTTGAGGTTCATGTTGTCGGTTGATATATGTTGTCATGCTGTTGAATAAGATTTGTTGTTTGATAAATATTGTCGCATATAAGTTGTTGTTGATATGTTGTTGTATTGGATTACGTTGTTGTGAATGATCGTATGTTGTTACTGGAATAGTTGTGTGTTAGCGTTGATTAGTCGTGTCATTACAAATGGTGATATTATATGATTTTGAACTATATATTGTTTATCATAATCTTAATTATATGGTTTGATATCTCACCCTTTAATTTTTTTCGTCGTTGCCTTTATATTGGTAACGTGCAGGTAATGAAGAATGAAGAGTTAGTAGCCATTAGTCCAAGTCGGTCTAGTTGCTCGATCGTAGCACTCGGGAAAATGCGTTGTTTCTATTATTTCGTTGTTTTATGTTGAAGTGATCTTGTTGAATAGTCATGAAATGTTTTGTTTTGCGTTGTAGAACCATTTGAATTCCGTTGCATGTTTAATGAACTGATTACGTTGTTAACCGTTGAGTAGTGCTATGTATCTATTGAAGAGATAATGACATGTTTAAGTAAAAGTTTATGTTGATTTGTGGCATTCCGATTATGTGGATTTTAATAAACGATGATTTTTGAAAACTCTAATATTTTATTAAATAAATATGTGGGGTAGAATTAGGGTGTTACACCTGGTTCTGGGTGCTAACACTTAACAGTGTCAGAAAAAAGATCCAGCTTGAAAAACACTATGGCGGAAAAGGTTCAGAACAACTATGACAACTTTGATGACAAAGACATAGTCAGCGACAGACCTCCAATGTTTGATGGAGAAAACTTTGATTACTGGAAGGACAGAATTGAAAGTTTCTTTCGGGATCATGATGGTGACCTCTGGGACATGGTAACAAATGGTTATACTCATCCTACTGACGCAAGTGGTCAGATGATTGAAAGGAAGAAAATGTCAGACCATCAGAAGATGGAATTTAAAAATCACCACAAGGCCAGAACCATCCTTCTAAGTGTTATTTTATACACAGAGTATGAGAAGATCACAAATAGAGACTCGGCTAAAAACATCTTTGATTCCTTAAGAATTACGCATGAAGGCAACACGCAGGTCAAAGAAACAAAAGCTCGTTCCCTCATTCAGAAGTATGAAGCATTCAAAATAGAAGAAGATGAAATGGTAGAAGCAATGTTCTCAAGGTTTCAAATTGTGGCAGTTGGCTTAAAGGTTCTGGATAAAGGATACTTTGTTGCTGACCATGTAAAGAAAGTCATCAAAAGTCTTCCCAAGAAATGGAGACCTATGGTGACAACGCTCAAACTTGCAAAGGATCTCAACAATATATCTCGGGGAAGAACTCATCATCTCTTTAAGAAGTCACGAGATTGAATTAGAAGAAGATGAGCCCCAGAAGAAAGGTAAGACTATTGCTCTTAAATCTAACAAAAAATATGATTCTAAAGCTTTTCAGGCCGAAGAAGAAAACTCTGGGGGATCCTCGTCAGAAGATAATGAGCTATCCTTTATCTCTAGAAGAGTCCAAAAACTATGGAAGTATAGACAGAGGAAGTTCAAAAATTCCAGAAGATCCAGCAACTCCTCTGATCCATCCTATGGACACAGAAAGTCCATAAGCAAAGATGTTGTCTGCTATGAATGTAAGGAACTTGGTCACTATAAAAATGATTATCCCAAACTTCTCAAAGAAAAACCAAAGAAGAGGTTTGATAAAGAAAAGAAGAAAATTCTTATGGCAACATGGGATGACTCAAATTCTTCTGAAGCTTCGTTAGACTCAGAAGATGAAAGAGAAAACATAGCGCTAATGGCCAACATGGTGACTCGACTCTTCTAACTCGAATCCGACACTAAAGAGGTATTTCCAAACTTTCTTTGTTAATTTTCTAGAGTGAATTAGAAGAAAGTTTATCTAAAATACTTGAAAACTATCAGAAGCTTAAAATCAAATACAAGAATCTGAAACAGAATCCTATATCTGATTCAGAAGATACTAAGAAACTTGAAACAGGAAATTCTAAGCTTAAAAAGATTATTTCAGAACTAAAAATTGAAAACTCTATTTTTAAAGAAAATCTTCAAAAAGCTCAAGTAAAACCTGTTTCAGAAGTTATGAGTAACACTGATAATATTCTGAAAGAATATGATATTGGTTTTCAAGAATTTCTTACTAAGAGCTTAGACATAAGCAAAATGGCTTCAATGATTTCTAAGGTAAGTAGAAACAGAAGAAAAGGCTTAGGGTATGTGCCTTCTAAAGGTGATAAACCATATTCTGGAGTAGATGATATGGTCATTAAATACACACCCATGAAATCACATTTCACCTATGGTCACCCACATGACATAAAATACACTAGTGTATCATATTATGCTAAATCTAATGATAAACCTAAGTTCAAACAGAACTTTGAAAAATCTAACCAAAAAGGACCCAAAAAGATATGGGTACCTAAGGATAAAATAGTATATGTTGCGGATGTCTTTGACAACAAAGTTTAAACACCAGTCATGGTACCTGGACTCTAGATGCTCTCGACACATGATGGGAAGAAAGAACATGTTCCAAAGTCTGGAACTTAAAGCTGGAGGTTACGTAGGTTTCGGAGGCAACCAGAAGTGTAAAATCATTGGCTCTGGAACTATTGGTAACAGTTCTTTACCTTCTATTACAAATGTTCTTTTAGTAGATGGATTAATGCATAATTTGTTATCCATGATTCAATTAAGTGATAAAGGGTATGATATTATCTTTAATCAAAAGTCTTGTAAAGCTGTTAGTCAAAAAGATTGAACAATCCTCATTAATGGCAAAAGGAAAAACAACATTTATAAAATCAAACTTTCTGAACTTAAAAGTTAGAATGTTAAATGTCTTATGTCAGTGGACAATGAGCAATGGGCCTGGCATAGACGATTGGGGCATGTTAGTATGAGAAAAATATCTCAAATTAACAAACTCAAAATAGTCAGAGGACTTCCTAATTTGAAGTTCAGCTTAGATGCTCCGTGTGAAGCTTGTCAAAAAGGCAAATTTTCAAAAACTTCTTTTAAATCAAAAAATGTTGTTTCTACCTCTAGGCCATTAGAACTTCGGATATTGATCTGTTTGGACCAGTGACAACTACATCCATCAGTGGCAAGAAGTATGGGTTGTTGATCGTAGATGACTATAGCAGATGGACATGGGTAAAATTCTTAAGACACAAGGATGCGTCATATTCTGTGTTTGCTAACTTCTGTAATGTAGTCCAAAATGAAAAAGAGTTTAGAATAGTAAAAGTTAGAAGTGATCATGGTGGCGAATTTGAAAACAAAGACTTTGAAAATTTCTTCAATAAAAATGGCATTTCTCATGATTTTTCGTGTCCTAGATCTCCACAACAAAATGGTGTTGTAGAACATAAAATTAGAACTCTACAAGAAATGGTCAGAACTATGACCAATGAGACTAATATTGCTAAACATTTGTGGGCAGAAGCAGTGAACACAACATGTTACATCCAGAATAGAATCTCTATAAGACCTATTCTAGAAAAAGACTCCTTATGAATTATGGAAGAATAGAAAGCCTAACATTTCTTATTTCCATCCTTTTGGATGTACATATTTTATTCTAAATACCAAAGATTATCTGAATAAATTTGATTCTAAGGCACAAAAGTGTTTAATGTTAGGATATTCTGAACGCTCAAAAGGCTACAGAGTATATAACACTGAAACATGTATTGTAGAAGAATCCATTAATTTCAGATTTGATGATAAGCTTGGTCCTCACAATTCAAAGCAAAAAGACTCTCTTGCAGGAATAGAAATTCAATTTACAGGATCAGAAGATGGTCCTTATAGAAGTTCTGAAGAAGCAACCAAAGACAGAAGTTCTGAAGAAGCAACCAAAGACAGAACTTCTGATAGAAGTGTTGAAGCAATAACCAAATACATAACTTCTGAAGAACTCATCCAGAGAAAGTCATCCAGAAGCAGCTTAGCTCACCCTGAAGAAATGATTCTGGGAAAGAATGATGATCCAATGAGAACCAGATCTACATTCAAAAACTATGAAGAATCTCTCATGGGTCTTGTATCCTTGATTGAACCAACTTCTGTAGATGAAGCTCTTCAAGTTAATAATTGGATCATTGCAATGCAAGGAGAACTAAATCAATTCACCAGAAATGACGTATGGGATCTTGTGCCTAAACCAAAAGGTTTCAACATTATTGGAACCAAGTGGGTCTTTAGAAACAAGCTTAGTGAATAAGGAGAAGTAGTCAGAAACAAAGCTCGAGTGGTAGCGCAAGGTTATAGTCAGCAAGAAGGAATAGATTATACAAAAACCTTTGCTCTAGTTGCCAGAGTTTGCTAAGTCTATGCAGGCGTAGTTCGAAATGAGTCTCATGGGCGAACTCAAATTCTTTATGGGAATTCAAATTCATCAGACCTCAGAAGCAACTTACATACATCAGAGTAAGTATATTAAAGAGTGTAAGTGTTTTTAGTTGGCATTATTTTGTGGTAAAACTAGGCTATGGCAATGTCTTGATAAAGGTCATGACATTCAGAGATTGAAGATAAATCCTACTTGACAAGGATATTTAAGTACTGCTCAGAACTGGAAGAAAGTACTGTGCTGGAAATTCTGCAGAAGTTTGACTGATGTCATAACAGATGTTATGACATCCTGCGTGACATTCTGTTCTGCAGAATCTGTTTTTTACCTGAGAATTTTCAGGAAGTTTGTTGAGCTGCTTTATTATGTTGTTCTGTTATTAGATTGCTTGCTCACGTGGATGTTAGGTTAATCTTAGTTAAACCTAAATTGGTTGTTGAAAAGACCAAATTTTTAGGAATAATTAAGTGAACCCTAGCTATTATTATGGAAGCCCAAAACTGAAGTTTCAGGACTGCTTCTATAATAGGAATAGAACCCTTACTTTGCTGTTGCGCCTCTGGGCTGTATTGAAGATTTAGCAGGTTGTAATTTGTGTAATTCTAGTTACTCTTGTGAGCCAAGCAATTATCAATTGATAAGTGCCTTGGACTAGGATTTGGTTGTAAGGGTTGTTTATCACTCAAAGCTTTGAAGCACGAGTGTTTTGTCTCTTGATTAAAGCTTTGAAGCAAAATCAAGATAGTTTATTGAAGTGTGTCTTCACAATTCAATTAATCAATAAGTTGATATCACTTCTGTGATTGAGGGGGAGTGAGTAGGAACTCAGGTCTAAGTAGGACTTAGATTGAAGTTGCATTGGGTAGGTCTTAAGTGAAGGAGATAAACGGTTGGTTTATTCTGAATTAATCGCTTATAATGGATTTCCTCCACGGCTTGGTAGCCCCGGATGTAGGTGTAGTTACACCCGCTGGGTAAACAATTGTTGTGTTCTTTCTGTTTTACATTATTGTGTGAATTGTTAAGCATTGTGTCGATCGGTGTCATAACATTCTGTGACATCACGTGTCGCAGAATTTCAATTGGCATCGGGCGGGCACCATGCATTATTTCGGGTGAGATCTAGGGATAATAGTTTCGGCATTATGGAAAGGAAGGAGTATTTGGAAATAGACCACCAATTCGGATGGATCTAATTATGATTCTGGAAACCTCGTATGGTTGCCTTTTGAGGTCATTGGATATTAAAGCTTGGAGAGTGCGACAAAGGATGAAACATCCCACCAAGCTTGAGAAGGATGGAACTCTGTCTTGAAACTTGAGGAAGAATGGAACAAAGAATAAGAGGAGCTAGCAGGGAACTCTAAAGCATTGAATGCCTTATTCAATGGAATTGAAATATCTTGACTAGTTCATCAATGTGAGTGGCCAAGGATGTTTGGGACACTCTCAAAACTACTCATGAGGGACATCTAAGGTGAAGATGTCAAGACTTCAGATGCTCATTACCAAATTTGAGAATTTGAAGATGAAAGAAGATGAGACCATTCATGAGTTTCACATGAATATCTTGGAGATTGCCAACACCTCAGGAGCACTTGGTGAAAAGATGTCAGAAGAAAAGCTGGTGAGAAAGATTCTCAGATCATTGCCTAAAAGGTTTGCAATGAAAGTGACTGCTATAGAGGAAGCTCAGGACATCAGCACCTTGAAAGTGGAAGAACTTGTTGGATCTCTCGGACTTTTGAGATGGGAATGATGTTGAGGAAGAACAAGAGCATAGCACTTGTATCCAATACTAAAGAAGGATGCAAGGAGGATGATGAAGAGAAGATATCTGAAGCTATAGCTATGCTAGGAAGGCAGTTCAACAAACTCATCAAGAGAATTGATCCAAAGTCAAGGTCCAATGTCAAGAACATTTCATCTGACATTAGCAGATCTTATGACTCCAGTAGAAGATCCAAGTCAGAAGAAAAAGGAAGTCAAAGCAGAGAAATCCAGTGTCATGGTTGTAAAGGATATGGGCATATTAGAGCTGAATGCCCTACCTTTCTGAAGAAACAAAAGAAAGGGATGGCTGTCACTTGGTCTAATGGTGACTCAGGAAGTGAATCTGAGGAAGAAGCAGCCAAACTTGTCACTGCTCTCTCTGGAGTGTGCAATTCTGATATGGATTCTAGTGATGAGGAAGTGACATTTGAAGAGCTTGTTGAAACCTACAAAAGGCTGTGTATAAAAAGTGGTGAAGTATGTCAGCAAAATGAAAAACAGAAAAAGCTGATTGAGAAGTTGGAGGTAGAAAATGTGAAGTTGGAAGTTGAGAAGAAGGAAAATACAGCCACTATAAGTCATCTCAGCAGTGAAATTATAGTGTTGAACTCCAAACTTGATCAGATGTCTAAGTCAGTCAAAATGTTGACATCTGGTACTGATAAGTTGGAGGAAATTCTTCAGCTTGGACAGAATGCAGGAAATAAGCATGGTCTGGGATATGAAGCTGCAAAGAAACCTGCTGGTGACAAGAAGAAGAACAGACCTGGCAAGTCAATGTCAAAGAAGATGTCACACCAAAAGACAGGAAATAGGTCTGGCTCAGGATATGTGGAGGCAAAGAAATTTGCTGATAACAAAAGGAAGAACAAACCTAATAAGCCAATGTCTAAGCAGATGTCACAACATTGGGTACAACATCAAGATCAAAGAAACATGAAGAAAAAGTTTCAAAGATGGAGATGTCATTATTGTGGGAGGTTTGGTCACATAAAGCCTTTTTGTTTTAGACTACATGGATATCCTAATCAAGTTCCTTATGTCAAGCCTAAGGTCAACAAAGTATCCTACACTCATCATTGGAAGAAGAAGACTGCAACTCTGATAGCTCATACTTCCCTTAGAGTGTCTGCCAAGGAAGATTGGTACTTTGACAGTGGGTGTTCTAAGCATATGATAGGAATCAAAAATCTTCTGAATAATGTCAAACCTCACTCTACCAGTTTTGTTACTTTTAGGGATGGAGCTAAAGTAGAAATCAAAGGTGTTGGAAACTTGGACCTGCGTGTTCCAAACCTAAATGGAGTGTTGCTAGTAAAAGGTTTGATGCTAATCTCATAAGCATAAATCAGCTATGTGATATGGGATTGAGTCAACTTCACTAGGTCGAATGTATTGTAATCAATGATAATCAAGAAGTGGTTATGAGAGGAGTCGATCAAAGGATAACTGCTACATGTGGGAATCGAGAACACCAACCTGTCTTCTGTGTGCTCTACAGACAAAGATGAAAAGGAGGTAAAATTGTGGCACCAAAACTTGGTCATTTGCATCTCAGAGGAATGAAAAGATCATTTCCATCGAGGTGTCAGAGGATACCAAGACTCCATATTGATGAAGGGAGAGTCATGGTGAGTGTCAGGTTGGAAAACAAAGAATGTTACACCCAATGTCTAGACATCGATCACTTCTAAAGTGCTGAATCAAGCTCCTAGGACCTGGTATGAAAAGCTGACCAAGTTCCTTACTGGCAAAGGATATAGGAAAGGAGCCTTGGATAAAACTCTCTTTGTCAAGAATGAAGGAGGAAAGATAATGGTGGCTCAAATTTATGTTGATGACATAGTTTTTGGAGGAATGTCGACACAATGGTGAGACATTTTGCCAACCAAATGCAAGTGAGTTTGAAATGAGTCTCATGGGAGAGTTGACTTATTTTCTTGGACTGCAAGTCACACAGATGGAAGACTCAACATTCCTTTCAGAGCAAGTATGCAAGGAATATTGTCAAGAAGATTGGAATAGAGAATGCCAGCCATAAAAGGACTCCTTCTCCTACAGATTTGAAGTTGTCCAAGGACACAAGTGGAGAATATGTTGATCAAAGCTTGTATAGAAGCATGATAGGAAGCTTGTTATTCTTAACAGCCAGCAGACCTGACATTGCATTTGCTGTTGGGGTGTGTGCAAGATACCAAACTGAACCTAAAGCAAGTCACATAAATCAGGTAAAGAGAATTCTGAAGTATGTGAGTGGAACTTGCAATTATGGCATACTGTATGAATGTGATCCAATTTTGTCTGGCTATTGTGATGCTAATTGGGCTGGTAGTGCTGATGATGGAAAAAGCACTTCTGGAGGATGTTTCTTCTTGGGAAACAATCTTGTTTCTTGGTTTAGAAAGAAGAAAAACTGTATGTCCTTGTCCACTGCTGAAGCTGAATACATAGCAGCTGGTAGCAGTTGTTCTCAAATGGTCTGGATGAAGCAGATGCTGACTGAGTACAATGTCACACAGGATGTCATGACATTGTACTGTGACAACTTGAGTGCTATTAATATTTCAAAGAATCCTATACAATACAGTAGGACTAAGCACATTGTCATTAGACATCACTTCATCAGAGACCTTGTGGAAGAGAAAGTGATTAAATTGGAACGTGTAGCCACTGAACTTCAACTGGCTGACATTTTCACTAAAGCCCTTGATACTAGTCAGCTTGAGAATTTAAGGGGCAAGTTGGGTATTTGTAAATATGAGGAATTATAGCAATTAAAATTGCTTACAACAAGGAATGGAAGAGACCTTTTATTTCAATTAATTATAAGTGGGTCATTTAATTATTTTCCTCTTATTTTTAAAAGGTCCAAGAATAGGAAGAGACTCCTTCTTATAATAGTTTCTTCATTTGAAAGTATCATATTTTCTTCATCCAAAAGATACTCTCAAACTCTCTTCCATTCTCGTTCTCATTACCTCAAAATTTCTCAACAAAATATGTCTTCATCTTCATCATCTCAAGAATCTGGTTCTTCATCTCCCACCATGGCTGAGATTAGGGCAAATGCTGAAGCCATGCATGTTGAAGCTCTGAGGGTTACTCCACTGCATGCAATGGCCACTGACCCTAAGAAAGTCAAGAAACTTCGCACCAGGAATCCACGAAGGACGCAAGCATCTCCTTCTGGTAAGACCTCTGAACCATCTTCTTCATTACCCCCAGAAATAGCAAACAGAGAGGGGTCTAGGTATGTGCATGAAGCCATTGCTAGGATAGTAACCAGGATCCTAAACGAAAACCACTCTGTACCTGGGGTTTCTGTCCCTTTAAACCAAAAGTCTGCTAGCCCTAGTTTAGCAGCTGATCCAGATGTCACTGAGAATGTCAAGACATCTGATGATCATGTCAAGAAAATCCCTGTGGATCCTGATAGTGAAGCCCCTGTTGATTCCCCTGTCAAGAATGATGTTAATCCCTCTGTTCCAGTCCCTAAAGTGTGTGTAGATGATACTTTTAATAAATCCCCTGTTGTTAATGAAGATGAGAATTCTGATGGTATTCTTGAAAAGTCCCCAGAAAAGTGTGCTTCTGATAAAATCCCTGCTGATTACATTTCTGACAGTATCTTAGAAGAGACACCAGAAAAACCAATTGGTGATGATCTTGAAAAGTCTCCAGTTCAAGATTCAGAGAATTTAGTTGAACCTCCTGTCATTGACTTGGATGAGGAATTCTCAGACAATGACCTCATTGCCAATGTCAATCCAAGCATTGCAAAAAGGATGATGAGAAGGAAAGGTAAACAGGCTGCCTCTCACAGTCCTGCTAAAGAAAAGGTTGCTGAAGATGTTACTAAGGCTGAAAAGAACAACAAGGTTGGACCCTCTGAAAGGAAGAAAAGGGTAAAGACTGTTGGAGGTGGTTCTAGACCCAAGAGAACCCAAATTGTGAAGAAAAGGAAGGTACCTGAACCTTCAGAATCTGATCATGACTCTGATTTTTATGTTGAGGAGAATGTCTCTGACATTCATCCAAGGAAGAAGCCATCCCTTGGAAAACTGCCTAAAGTACCTGAAGTGGCCATTGATAACATCTCATTCCATTACCCTGAGAATGCTGGAAGATGGAAGTATGTGTGCTTGAAGAGGATTGCTCTGGAAAGAGAGTTGAATAATAGTGCACTTGAGTGAAAGGAGATTGTTGATTTGATTAAGGAGGCTGGTTTAATGAAGACAGTTGTGAGTTTCTCAAACTGCTATGATGTGTTGGTAAAGGAGTTTATAGTAAACTTGTCAAGTGGTTGTGGTGATGGGAGGTCTGCAGACTATAAGCTGTATGTGAGGGGGAGAAAAGTAAAGTTCTCTCCAAGTGTGGTCAATAGATTTCTGGGGAGATCAGATGATGCTCAGCCAGAACTTGAGGAAACTGACAACCAGATCTGTCAAACTATCACTGCTAAGCAAGTGAAAGTTTGGCCTCTGAAGGGAAAACTCACAGCAAGCAAGCTAAGTGTAAAATTTGCCATCCTGCACAAAATAGGTGCTGCTAACTGGGTCCCAACCAATCACAAGTCAACTATTTCTATTGGACTGGGCAGATTTATATTTGCAGTAGGTACACAAGCAAAATTTGACTATGGAACCTACATATTTGAGCAGACTCTCAAGCATGCTGAAAGCTATGCAATCAAAGGACCAATAGCCTTTCCCTCCCTCCTGTGGCATAATAATGGATCAATATCACGATATACTAGTTTGGAGATGCGATGCAAAGAGCCCTGCTCTTGGATTTCACTACAAGTTGTTTCAAGGAAGACATGTCCCACACATTGTCATGACATCTGGTGAGGCATCCAATGTCAAGGAAAATTCTCAGAAGGCAACAGTCTTAGTTGTGCTGAAAGCAACCTACAAAGAGCTTGAAGCAAGGAAGCAAAGCCTTGAAGAACTGATCTCTCAACTAGAGCAGGACACAGAGGTTGAGGATGAAGGGTTAGCTGGTAATAATGCTGATGGTGATGCTGATCATGATGTTCAAATGGCTGGAGCTGAAGAAAGTTCTGAAGATGCTTCCTTTCATATTGTTCCTTCAGGAGAAGAGAGCACTTAAGATGGAAGCTTGTCAATTGTTGTTTTGTTTCCCTGATGATTAAACTTTGTAATGTTATTTCCCTATTTTGTTTTTGGATGATTGTATTAAATTTGACAGAGTTGTAACTTTAACTTTGATGGTACTTCTTTTAAATATGATGAATGTTGGGGTATTTGTACTGGTTCCTTTGGCCCTTTTGAGGCTAAAAAGGGGGAGAAGTATATGTGGGCAATTGGGAAATTGTATGAAGTATATGTGTGACAATTGGGGAAGTTGTATGGAGAAGTATAAGTATATGTGGGCAATTGGGGAAATTGTATGAAAATTTGTGGGTAGAATTTATCTTCTCTAGGTTCTGGTTTTTAAAAGCTTAGGATAGCTTAGAGCTAGTCTGTTTTCTTCTTCTGCATTGGTACTCTGTTAACTTAGTTGTTTTAGCCAAAAATGTGCCAAAGGGGGAGTTTGTAAGTGTTTTTAGTTGGCATTATTTTGTGGTAAAACTAGGCTATGGCAATGTCTTGATAAAGGTCATGACATTCAGAGATTGAAGATAAATCCTACTTGACAAGGATATTTAAGTCTTTCGAGCTGGAAGCAAGTATTGTGCTGGAAATTCTGCAGAAGTTTGACTGATGTCATAACAGATGTTATGACATCCTGCGTGACATTCTGTTCTGCAGAATCTGTTTTTTTCCTGAGAATTTTCAGGAAGTTTGTTGAGCTGCTTTATTATGTTGTTTTCTTATTAGATTGCTTGCTCACGTGGATGTTAGGTTAATCTTAGTTAAACCTAAATTGGTTGTTGAAAAGACCAAGTTTTTAGGAATAATTAAGTGAACCCTAGCTATTATTATGGAAGCCCAAAACTGAAGTTTCAGGACTGCTTCTATAATAGGAATAGAACCCTTACTTTGCTGTTGCGCCTCTGGGCTGTATTGAAGATTTAGCAGGTTGTAATTTGTGTAATTCTAGTTACTCTTGTGAGCCAAGCAATTATCAATTGATAAGTGCCTTGGACTAGGATTTGGTTGTAAGGGTTGTTTATCACTCAAAGCTTTGAAGCACGAGTGTTTTGTCTCTTGATTAAAGCTTTGAAGCAAAATCAAGATAGTTTATTGAAGTGTGTCTTCACAATTCAATTAATTAATAGGTTGATATCACTGCTGTGATTGAGGGGGAGTGAGTAGGAACTCAGGTCTAAGTAGGACTTAGATTGAAGTTGCATTGGGTAGGTCTTAAGTGAAGGAGATAAACTGGTTAGTTTATTCCTGAATTAATACTGCTTATAGTGGATTTCCTCCCTGGCTTGGTAGCTCCCAGATGTAGGTGTAGTTACACACTGAACTGGGTAAACAATTGTTTGTGTTCTTTACTGTTTTTACATTATTGTGTGAATTGTTAAACAGTGTGTCAGATACGGTGTCATAACATTCTCTGTGACATCACGTATCTACCTGCCAGGAATTTCAAAGAGCTTCTAAAGAAATTTGACATGTCATATAGCACATCCTCTAAAACCCCTATGCAACCCACGTGTATTTTGGAGAAGGAAGAGGTAAGTAAGAAAGTAGATCAGAAGATCTACAGAGGTGTGATTGGATCTCTCTTATATTTAACTGCCTCTAGACCTAATATTTTATACAGTGTCTGTCTTTATGCTAGATTCCAATCAGATCCTAGAGAAACTCACTTAACTGCTGTAAGAAAATTCTCAAGTATCTGAAAGGTACTACTAATCTTGGTCTATGTTACAGAAAATCAAGAGAATACAAACTTGTAGGATACTGTGATGCTGACTTTGCTGGAGACAGAAAAGAAAGTAAAAGCACTTCTAGAAGCTGCCAGTTTTTGGGAGAAAATCTGATATCCTGGTCTAGCAAAAGACAATCCACTATTGCACTATCAACTGCAGAAGCAGAATATATAGCAGCAGTTGGATGTAGTACTCAGATGCTCTGGATGAAAAGTCAACTTGAGGACTTTCAGATATTCGAGAGTAACATTCCTATCCTCAATGATAACACTTCTGCTATTTGTTTATCTAAAAATCCTATTCTGCATTCTAGAGCTAAGCATATAGAAATTAAACATCATTTCATTAGGGACTATATTCAGAAGGGGATTCTTTCTTTAAAATTCATTGATACGGACCATCAATGGGCTGATATATTTACAAAACCCCTTGCTGAAGATAGGTTCAATTTCATTCTGAAACATCTCAGTATGGAATTATGCCCATAATGAAAAGATTATTTCTTCTTAACTGGTAGAATACTATTATATGTGAACCTCTGATCAATTGTCCTTCAGAAGTGAGAAGGGTAATTGAATCAGAATCTATCAGAAGATCTGAGAGACAACCCAAATCAAGATAGGAGCATGCAGTTCACCATAACAACCCTGTCAATCTTAATTGTTAAAACACTCTCAGAAGATGAACACATGATTCAAACTCTAATAGAGTGAAACATTTGAGTTTCTAACTTGAGGCGTTGGTCACTTTGGTAACTGTTCATCATATCTTCTGCTACCTCCCTTACAAGAAATCATCATGTCTTATTGCTTTCTGCATTAAAATATCTAAATTGCATGATTCCAAGAAATTATTCCTCTCTTTAATCTCTCATCTCTTCAAATTCACTTGTCATCTTCTATGCTAAATTTCTTTTTGATTTATGACAAAAAGGGGGAGAAAGTAAGATATTTTGAACATCATAGTTACTGATAGACTAAGTCCTCAAACATTTTAATATCACCCTTGATTTCATTTGTGTCTAAAGATTATAATAGAAAATCAACTTCTGGAAATCAACTTCTGGAACCAACTTCTGGTTATCAACTTCTGGAACCAACTTCTGGAAATCAACTTCTGGAACAAACTTCTGGAAATCAACTTCTGGACAAAACTTCAGGGAAGTACAATTTTTTCTAAATTTATATGAATAATAAATTCAGGGGGAGACCTCTCTTTGTCAAAATATTTGAGTTTTTGTCATCATCAAAAAGGGGGAGATTGTTAGAACATAGTTTGGTTCTACACCAATCTTAGATGTTTTGATGATAACAAGTATTGTTGATGACTATCATGTTCTGACAATTACAAACAAATATTTTGTATGAAAAATTGTTGGCTTCTAAGGTTGTTTTAAAAGTATGCAGATAAAGTTCTAACCTTGAAAAGAAAAGAAGTTTTTTTGTTTTTATAGAATAGAAGTTCTGACGAAAAGAAGTGGAATAGAAGTTTGACGAAAAGAAGTGGAACAGAAGTTCTGACGAAAAGAAGTTGAACAGAAGCTCTAACAAAGGAAGTGAAACAGAAGCTCTAACGAAAGTAGAAGAATAGAAGTTCTGATGTCCGTTATAATACTCTGAGCTAAGCAAAGTTCTAAAAGCATTAGAAGATTCTGATCAAAGAGAAGTTCTAATGTCAGAAGAAGACTCTGAGTTGAACATACATAATCTCTGACATGATTAGAAGATGTTAAAATATTAACGCTCTAAACGAAGTTCTGATACACTTATAAATAGCACCAGACCGCTATACAAACTCTACTATCCATGTTCTGGCTGAAAGACTCTGAAGTGTTGCCATTCATTAAATGAAGATTTGAAGCAACGATTATCTTCCAACAGGATCTCGCTTTTATGGAAAGAAAAATCAACGCGAGTTATCATTATTCTATATACAGCATAAGATGTATCCAACAGATACTTTCCATGAACAACTATATAAAGGATTCATCTATGAATAAATGAATAAGAACTACACACGCAAAAACAACAAAAGAGAATTCAAATCATTCAGTAGTTCATAAGTGCTAAAGTATTCTTTTGTGAAAATCACAGTCGTGATATAGCTTTCTAGAAGCATCATTAAACAAAATTTTTTAATTATCTGTGAATTGTAATTCCTTGAGAAACCAAGTTGTGGTGCTCTTGAGAAGACTAAAACAGTTGTTTTAGTGAATTGTAATTCCTTGAGAAACCAAGTTGTGGTGTTCTTGAGAAGACTAAGGCTGTGGTTTGTAATCAAGTTCTGATTGGTGGATTAAGACCTCGTTGAGAGAGGAAAATCACCTTGACGCGTGGACTGGAGTAGTTTGAGTTCAAACAAACCAGGATAAAAATAATCGTGTCTATTTAATTTGATTTCAAAACCCCAATTCTAACACACCTTTTCTTGTGTTTTTCATCCTTCAGATGAAGTTACGCTCTTTTTTTATTTTTCTTAAAAATTCAAATATTTGTTTTGTAATTTATTTAACTGAACTTGGATAAATGAACGGATGTATAGCCACCCCAGTGGTAGAGCGTGCGCCTTTCATGTCATTCCTTGCACAAGGTCTGGGGTTCGAACCCCACCCAGACCTTTTGTTTTTTTTCTTCCAGTTTTCACTTCTTTTCCATTTTTCCAACTATTTTCAAACTAATTTCACAAATCATTTTCAAATATAATCAAATGGAGGCGTGTAAATGACAAGTCAAGCACATGGTCCAGTGGTAAAACTTTTCACCTTTGAACCTAAGGTCATGGGTTCAAACCTTTCCAAAGCCAAAAATAAAATTTTATCACTAGTTTTTTTCATTTTTTTTTTATCAAACTTCAACATTTTCAAAAATCAATCAGAACTTCTCATTTTGAGATGATTTTTTGCACACTTGTCATTTAATATACCTATTTTATGATTATGTCAAAAAATGCCAAAAAATATTTTCTTTTGATATACTTTCAAAAAATGTTTTCTTTCCGATTTTCAAACCTAATCTTTTTCAAAACCTTTTGTGAATATCTCTCACTTTTCAAAATCATTTCAAACTTTCAAAAACTTTTAATTGACTTAAGCACCTCTTTTCCATGATCGATTCGATTAATGTTTGAAAATACAAACGGAACTAGGTTTTTTCTTTAAATCAAATTGATCACGGACCTCCCTTACGATGTAAGTCCCAACCCTCCTATGTACATACTTAGTTTACTTGTACATAGCCACCCTTTTGTTTACATATTCAATTTCCTTGTACATATTCAACTTTTTTGTAAATATTCAAGTATAAACTAGAATCGTTCGCTAGTTTTATTCCACTTGTTTATACACCAATTCCACTGGTATTAAGAGGAGCATTATTCCCGGTGAAACTGTGCTTAAACCAGTGGGCCTCCCTTAAGGTGTAATTCCCACTCCTTTGTATATATTCAAGTTACACTAGCTTTTATTTGCTTGTTTTATACAATTGTTTATATATTTCCTTCATAAATTCCTGTGAATGCACACACACACTTTGTCATATATATACTTGTTCATGTTTATTTATGTCATTACAAGTAGTATAACAACTAGGTTCCCCATAGCCTCCTCTTGGGCTTTGTACAAGATAAACCCACCTGTTGAGTTAGCCCCCCTTGGGCTTCATACAAAAGAACTCCCCGGTTGAGTTAGCCTCCCCTTGGGATTCGTACAAAAGAACTCTCTCATTGAGTTTAGCCTTCTCTTGGGCAACATACAAGAAAGAGACCTGGAAATCTCTAACAGCCTCCTATTGGGCTTCCAATACAAAGAATCACCTTAGCTAGGATAGAACCCTAAGAGTATGGTTTCCCGGTGAAATCACTCTTAAAGCCAAGCTAGCCATACCCTATAGCCTCCTCTTGGGCTTCGTACAAGGACCCTCGATGTCCCTCGGGCCTCCTTTTGGCCTTACAATACAAGGACCCACGGGCTTCTTAAAAGCACCCCCTAACAATAACAAAAGAATTTCTTCTAGAGATTTAGACATGTATCATCTCTATGGAAGAAGTATCTCATCTATAGCATCACATACAAACCAATACTTTTCAAACAAAACATGTTTCTTAACTTGTAAGTGGCAACACTTGTACACTCAAGCAAAACGCCCAATGCTTACAATGAAAGATTCAATGTTTTTCAAACATCTTTCTTAACTTGTAAGTGGAAACGCTTGTACACTCAAGAAAAACGCCCAATGCTTACAATGACAGATTTAACGTTTTTTCAAACATATTTCTTAACTTGTAAGGGGTAACGCTTGTACACTTGAGGAAAACACCCAATGCTTACAATGAAATATTTAAACTATGAAATTTTCAAAAACGCATGTGATGAAATAGATTATATACATTTTTCATTAAGATGACACTTGTCGTTGTCTCTTAATCTTTGCTTCCACTAGCACATAAGTGGGAACTACGATTGCTCTAACTTTCTCAACCTCCTTTTGAGAATACGTATGCACAAGGTCTCATCCTTGGCGAGCATACTTCTTTCTCCCTCAAACTAAACAAACCATAGTTCCCTTGGATTCGAGCTACATATGCTCTGATTCCTATTAGGGGATATGTATGCAGAGGATCCCAATGATCCTTGCGAGCATAATAATAAATAAACTTAGGTTCTTGCCTAACCTACCTTTCTTAAATCCCAAAGGAGAAATTTTCCCGAAATAGCATAGCAAATAAAACACACAAACATACAAAAAAATGCATAGAAAAGTTCCTATAGAAAACTATAGATATATAGGATGCTAATACCTCCCCTTTATATAACCAAACCTCTTACCCTAGTTAGGGATGGCAACGGGTACCCATAAGTACGGGTAGTAGTCTTCCGCTACCCGCCCCATTTAATAAATATGATATCCGTACCCTCCCCATATCCATGCGGGTACCCGTTAGATGGGTATCCGTGAAATTTGAGATATCCGCGGATATTAACGGGTATCCATGGATACTATTATTTAAATATATCTTAAAAATATGTATATTTAAATAATTATTTTTTAATATTTTTTAAAGTAAAAAAAAAATATTTTCAAAGTTAACAAATTATAAACATTAATAAAAATAAATCACTTTCATTTTATTTCTTCTTTTATCCAAATAATAATAATAATAGTAATAATAATATCGTATTTAAGAAAATAACAATAATAATTTTGATGAAACAAATTAACGTTTAAGTATTTTTTTTCTAATTATTAACGGATATGGATATCCACGAGTACGGGTACCATCAAATCCATATCTGTATCCGTAAATAATCGGGTAATTAAATATCCGTTTATTTTACCCGTGGATGCCCATTAAACCATCATATCCACATCCGTGACGGGTTTTACCCGCGGATATCCACGGGTACGGGTTTTTTTGCCATCCCTAACCCTGGTCTCTCCCCAATGCGTTGCGTATAGTTCACGCTAGTTGCATCGCATATCATATATTTCAGGTTTCCCCTTTTCCATCTTCTTTCCTGTTTGGAAACAATAAAGCTTGGTGCTCGCAGAATCTTTTAAAACAAAAAATCAAAAGATTAAATCGTTTTGAGCCGGAGATTCGAATTCTGATTCGATTCCCTCGTTCGTCACTTTTTACCGCAAAATCCACAAACAGGGCGCACATGACATTCTCCTATCTGAAGGAGTTATATGAGGAGCACCTCCATCAGGAAGCTCATGCAAAAAGAGATGCACAGGAAGCTGGGGAGCCTGTAGCAGAGGATGTTTTTGTTCAGTATCACTGGAGCTGTGCCATCCGATGTTTTTTGATGTACTTGGTAGGCACGTCCGTCTTTGTGGACACGAGTGGCGGCTACACCGACGTGGCCTACCTGAGATATTTTACGAACCTTTCTACAATTCACAATTGGAACTGGTGTGTCGCTGTTCTTACCTACCTCTACCAGAAGCTGAATGAAGCTTCCAGGTGGAGGGCTAGGGCGCTTACCGGCTCGTGCACACTCCTCATGATACGTTTTTATTTTAACGATTAATTTTAATTTGGTTTAATTAATTTTAAATAGTTTTAATTAATTTTAATTAGTTTTAATTGATTTTAATTATGTTAACATAATTTTTTTCGATGTAAAGTTGGATTTTATCGTACTTTCACTAGATCCACGGTTACTACGTGGATCCCGACATTGATGACTTCATGCCCAAGGCTGCCAGGTTTATTCTCAACAGGGACAACGATAATGTGGCTCCTTACTGGGTGTTCCATGATCGCACCCAACACGACGACATCATCTGGACCCCATTTGAGGACTACCGAGAGGTTGTCCTCTTCGATTCCATTTCGTTATACTCTAGGTGGCTAGCCTGTGGGGCTAACATGATGGTCCGGTATCTGCCTGAGCGGTGTATGCGCCAGTTTGGCTATGTGCAGAGCATACCCCGATCTCCTTTCTAGGTTGTTCCTGACACCATCACACGGAGGGCTCTAGACGATATCTTCCAAGATTGGGAGAATCATGTCGTGCCAGAGGAGTTTCTGTTGATGCAGGCATCCCGTATGTGGAACTATGTGGAGAGGTGCACGACATGGTTCTATTTGGTGTCGCACCCTTACATGACACAGAGGAGGGGCGTCCACGAGGTCGCACATGAGGAGCTCTTGGAAAACAAGTTGGCCGAGGATGATCATGCCACTGATTTACTGCCATTTGTCAGAGTATCCGCCAGATTGGACAGGAGATGTTGGATGACGGGATTATCAACGGGGGCGGACCCGATGAGGTTGTCGTGGTGGAGGATGGTCGCGGCGAGCGTTTCTTGCGTTACCAAACGAGGAGGGCGCGAGGCCAAGATTAGGCATACCAGTAGCCTTTATGTTTTTTAATTTGATTTTGTATGATCGCATTTTGTTCGGAACAATTTATGTAATAATATTTCAGACATTTTTTCTTTATATTATTTATAACATATTATTACTTACATGGTTTGCGTATATATAAGTTTTATGTATATTCTATTTTATCTATATGTATTATTTTTTGAATGTCAAAAACACCACAAAACAAAATTCAGTTTCAACCAAAATTGAGTTTTGGTTCTATTTCTGCATAATTCGCATGTTAACTTGCGAAATACACTAAATCAAGTGAATTCGTAAGTTAATTTGCGAATTATGCTTGATTATTTTAAAAAAAAACACAGGGAACATTTCGCAGGTTAACTTACGAAATAATCCACGATTTAAAAAAAAAAAAGGTGACTGCGAAATCACCCAAAGGTCACTTCACAGGTTAACTTGCGAATTCACCCAACAAGGTGAATTCGCAGGTTAACTTGCGAATAATATTTTTGGTTTTTCAGGGGTGTAGGAGAAATCCATTATGTGTGTTGGAGTAGATTATTATGCAATTACAGTGACATATTCATGCAGTATATCAATCAAGATCGAGCCAATTCAACTTTCATATTTTAACTTACAAATTAAAAATTAAAAATTGAATTTTGTAGACCATCATATTTTAATCCAAGGGACACCAATAACTTGAACGTGTGAATGTGTGCTTTTTCTGAATGTAAGATTGCAATTTCAAAAATTTCATCAATATTGTTGTGTATTTGAAATCACAAGTAAATATTACACAAAATTATAGTTATTTATAAGGAATATAATTATATATAACCCAATTATAAAATATAGGTCCCATAAAACTAACTTTTTATATATTTCTCTCCATTTCTTTTGAGAAAATTCACATATGGTGAGTTCCGAAATGATTGACAAAAAAGAAAATTTCAAATTTGAGAAAAATGGAATGGTTTGTAGCAAGTTACCTATTCCAACAGAGAAAAGGTGTGCATTCCAATCATGTTGGCAAATAGGATAGAGCCAAGAAAGTTCAAATCCATAAAGCATCATACGGCGGATGTCCATGCAAGAAATGTTGTTGCTGCTGCTGCTGCTGCAGACGTTGTCGTGTTCATCTTTCAAAGATGTGAGATACATAAACTCTATACGACATCCGTCTCTCAACCCCAATTCTGAAATAGGTTTGCTGTAAACACCAACATAGAAAGGATTTCCATACTGTGAGTATGAACTAATATTCATACAGTTGCCAACATACGGGTATTCCATCCGATTTGGACAGCTCACAAATAACATTGATTTCCTCAATACACTAAGAGTCGGATATTTATATTCAGGGTTACTGAAATTATAAAATCCTAGAGAATGATGAGGAGGGAGAGAATAATTAGAGTAAAGAAGATTGAAATCTAATAGTCGTATGGTGAAGTTGTTGTAATTAATTGATTGTACATAGTATTTTCCAAATGCTCCATAGTATATAATCAATTTGTTGTTGTCCTCACATGATAGGTTCTATATTTTTTCACCACAGTTTTCTGGACTGTCTTTCAATCGGAAAGGGTACGTGATGTTATGAACATGAATCTGGTTGTTGTTCATAACCACCATACACTTTGTTGCACTCAAGTGTTAGAAACAGTACAGCCATAGCAAGAGTTAAGGATGACATTTTTGGTTTTCTGATATCAAGTGCCAAACATCACAATTTAATTTAAAAAGATAGCATATTTTACATCACGGCAGTAACGAGGAAATAACTGATATGTGGCACGATAGAAGACTTACTTTTCAGAGTCTTCTTTGGGTATGAATTTTGATAGATGTTGATTAATTATTGGTGTACTAACAGGAGCGTATATCATTAGATGAATATCTACACTTGACGTACGCTCTTATATCATTAGAGATAAGGAAATTATCGAGATTTTGTGTTTCCTTGTTTATTATAAAGTAATTGAAAATGATTTGTATATAAACCCTAGATATCGGAGTTGATATGAATTTTTTAAAATATAATTGTAGATTTTAAATTTGTTTATTATAAAGTAATTGTAATTAATTCATAGAAAGACTCTGTCAAGTGGACAATGATTTAGGTATATTCAATAGTTTGTAACTCAATTTTCATATATTATAATAGTTTTTTTGAATAATTTGAAATAATTTTTTTAAAAAATTTAGTGTTTAGATTCACAAATATTTGTCTTTGTGAGAATTTGAAGTGATTTCCGATAAGAATAAATATTTCATTTTTGTTTTCTTTTGTAAGGAGTTGAACTCGTGACATCTAATAAAAATAATGATTGCATTCGACCTTTTGAAAATGAGTTTGGAGAGGTGCCAATAGAACAATGGATGTGACACAAATGAATTAGAAAAGTTAGTATGTGCCATGATATAATATGATGTTTCAGATTTTATATATTATATAGATATAGATTTCATTAGAATCTCCATAAACTTTTCAAAATGTTTCTCTTATTTGGCATTATAGATTCTTTGAAGAAAGAGTTGTGGTGGTCTTTATTGCATAAATCTTTTTGTTTAGCTACCATGTGTATGATGCGCAAAATAATGTAGTGAGGATTTATAAAATAAAGTATTAAATTTTATCATATAGAACTATAATAAAAAAATATTGTAGTGAGAATTTATATAATTTCTCTAATGATGTATGAATAATTGATATATCGACCATCATACGTATTATATGATGTGCAATACTTTTATATTTTAGTTGTTAAATTTAAAAATTGTTAAAGTAAAACATTAAATTTTATTATATAGAACTATTGAATAATTGATACACCGACCGGTATATAATTATTTTAAATTCATAAAAATGAAATGACTGTAAGACAAATATAACTAATACTCTTGAAAATATTACATTTTTATCTTTTTTGAGATTCGAACTCATGACCTTTCATAAAAAATAAGCATGTGTCATTTTGGTTTTGAAATGGGAAAGAAAGTTTTGAATGGTGCCACATTTAAATTTAGATGATATGAAAAATATTGAGTATGTGACGTATGACATGTCGTGATATTATGTGAAACTTCAATTTTAATATATTACTAGATAGACAGAGACTAGCGTGATGCGCGGGGTTGAGATGAATTTTTTGAAGTAATATTATAGATTTAGATTTTGAATTTGTTTATTATAAATTATGGAATTGATTCATAGATAGACTCTAGACATCAGAGTTGAGATGTATTTTTTGAAATAGTATTATAAATGTAGATTTTGAATTTGTTTATTGTAAAATAATTGTAATTAATTCATAGATAGACTCTATCAAGTGGACAATGATTTAAGTATATTCAAATAGATTGTAACTCAATTTTCATATATTATAATATATTTTTTTGAACAATTTGAAATAAAATAAAATTTTAATTTAGTGTTTAGATTCACAACTATTTGTCTTTGTGAGAATTTGAACTTGTGATTTTCGATAGAGAATAAAAATTCCATTTTTTCTAAGGAGTTGAACTCGTGACATCTAATACAAAATAATTATTGCATTCGACCTTTTGAAAATTAGTTTGGAGAGGTGCCACATAGGACAATGGATTTGACACAAATGAATTAGAACAGCTAGTATGTGTCATTATCTAATTTGCTGCTTCAGATTTAATATATTATATAGATATAGATTTCATTAGAATCTCCACAAACTTTTCAAAATGTTTCTCTTATTTGGCATTATAGATTCTTTGAAGAAAGAGTTGCGGTGGTCTTTATTGCATAAATCTTTTTGTTTAGCTAGCATGTATATGATGCGCAAAATAATGTGGTGAGGATTTATAAAGTAAAGTATTAAATTTTATCATATAGAACTATAATTAAAAAAATATTGTAGTGAAAATTTATATAATTTCTCTAATGATGTATGAATAATTGATATATCGACCATCATATGTATTATATGATGTGCAATACTTTTTATATTTTACTTGTTAAATTTAGAAATTGTTAAAGTAAAACATTAAATTTTATTATCTAGAACTATTGAATAATTGATACACCGACCCGTCTATAATTATTTTAAATTCATAAAAATGAAATGACTGTAAGACAAGTATAACTAATAATCTTGAAAATGTGTACTAATTATCGTTTTTTTTGTTAGTTGACAAAAAGACTAATAGAATTTCTTTAAAAATGTGTACAATTTTTGAAGTCTCTATCACTACTAAGGAGTCTGGTAATTTTATGAAGGTTAATATTGTCGGTTATTATATGTCAATGATAGATGCCTTTATTCAAGATTAAGCCTAAAAAATGATCATTAGATGTTTTCATTTAAAAGGTACAATGTTGTATTTTTAAAAACAAAGTTGTGATGAGAAGCATAAACAGTTCCAAGGAATTGGTTATTGATGATTTTGGCAATTCCTAAATCTCAAGCACTTGAGAACTACTCTCTAGTTCACGAAAACCAATCGTCAAGACTCATCTTCACGTATTCCTTGCACCCTTTTCTTACACAATTTCCCCGGTGCATCCCATAGATATTCACACTTCTTGTAACAATATTCTCCCATCCTTGAAACTACCCTTGTGTTGCCTTGCTTTGCTTTATTTATGTGTATGCTTTGAGCAAGTGACTGCACGACATGAATGGACCAAAGAAGTGATATCATTGCCATATAAATAGACTGATAAAATATTCTAGCAGAATCATGATTCATGTCCACTGTAGGTGTTTACGGTGATTTCTCGTAAACAACCGCTAGTCTTCCAATTTTTACTATTTATTATTGGTTACTTACAGGATCGACTAGATTGATCCTAGGACACATGTGTCATAATAGATTTTTATGTTCAAACCCATGATCTTTAATTGATTCTTAAAGCACTTACTTAAAATTGACTATGGAAATATACTGACTGTTTGTGTAAAGATTTCGAACTTAAACTTGATTATTGACAATTGAATGTAAAGGTAAGGACACTCTTAAAAAGTAACAATTTCTGGGAAATACAATAAAAGTTTGAAAGTAAATGGGTTCCTAGAACAATAGGTGTTTAAAGGCGAATGGAATAAAGATAAAAAGAAAAGAATCGAAATACTTTAAAGGTAAAAGTGCAGGAAACTGGAAATAAATGATAATAAACTGGCATTTAAATTATAAAACAACATGATGTTCTTAACGTACATGATATCTCCTTGACTCGTTTCCCTTTCGATCACGGTAATTTGAGTGTTTGAGAATTTTTTAGTACATCTAACGAACACACCAAAATCTAATAGAAAACATCTATTTATAATGTTCTGACCCTAACGGTCTTACTATAATATTGCGCCACGTTTAAGACATGCAAGTCTCTTTCGTTCACCAATCTCCACGCGTCCCTTACAATGGCGCCTTTTTTATTCAAAATTCGAATCTTCAGGTTCCATTCGAAATTCGAATTCCAAAACCATTTGTATTTCGCTTCAATCCTTAGTTTGGACCGCTCCAATGTTGACATATTTATTTAAAGGAATTTCTTCATATCCTAAAAATACTAAAGATTTTAGTTCGAAATATCGCTCACCATTGGCAATCGAAAGATCCTTTCTCTATGAAACAAAAAGGCCTTATGTTTACCTATCACCAACAAATATTAATCTCTTTTCCATGTGATAGTAAACATATTTTATTCTGTCTATGCCAATTTTACCCTTTTTCGAAATTGCCAGCTAACAAATTGCCCCTCAAGAACATTTATTTCGATAGATAGAGAAATACTTGTTCTTGAATATCTCATGCAATTTCGATATAGTAATGATGATCACACTGTACATGACGTCAGAGTAGGTATATAACTTTCTGCATATGTCTAATCAGCACACCTAAACGTGCTATCATAGCAGTTAAATGTTAATAATTAGAGAAAACGTCATTTCCCAAATGACAACACGTCACACCCTAGGAAGTTGAAAAAATTCACCTTTTTACCTTTTCAATAAAATGCTTACACGTGTCCCACTACTTACCAAAGGTCAAAAAATTTTCCAACCGCTGAGGAAGCTATAAAAACACTTCATCTTCTTCATTCTGAACTTTTCCAAATCTCTCTCATTCTCAAACAAACCAGATTCTGCACTCTCAGTTTCCTTAAACAAAAAACAAATATTCACCATCAAAAAAAACTAATTTGTTTCACCATGTCTTCATCAACAATGCCAACAACAACCTCCAAGAAAGCTGAGAAATCCAAACAACCCATGGATTCCACCAAAACACCAGCGAGCAAAATCATCAACCTGGGTAACCAAGAGTTCATCTCCACTCCAAAAATGACTCCGGAGCAAAAGGCTATCTATGCCTCTCAGGTAATAATCCCCACTATTGCTTCTGATAAAACTTAGGAGTAATGGGTCCGTTGATTCCTACAGAGCGTTTGGCAGAAACGAATGGATTCTTTCCCGCCTATTTCATGACAAAACCTATCATTAATAAGTCTGTATCATCAAAACTGAAAATTGATGATTCTGTGGCCAAATTGCCTAAAACCCTAGAGGGAGTTAGTGACGGCATAGTAACGGCACTAACAAGGGACCCTTTTAACATGGATTATGTCACTATTAACTTTAAACCCTTCCGTTCTTGTCCTACATCCGACCAGTCGTACCAAAATTGGCTTGCTAAGGTAGAGAGCAAGAAATCTCAGGAATGGGAAAATTTAGGCATTCTCAATTTGATTCGAATGTCCAAATTAGGGTTTAGCTATAGCCACCCTTTTATTGGCTTCTATATTTCGGGACAGACTTACAACACGTTCCATCTTCCCCGTGGGATGGTAACACCACTTTCTTCGACATAGCCATTCTTGGACTTTCTCCTATTGGAGAAACTTTTGATCCTAATGAGGACGCGGAGAATCTCATTGAATTTGAGCTCAAGCATGCCAGTTTCTCCAAATATATTGCTTTCTACCATTCTGCTGAGGAAGAAGTCTCAGAAGTTGAACACATAGCCTTCTTAGCACTATGGCTATCGAAATATGTTTTCTAAGAAATCCTTCAAGTGGCTAGTAGATTCATTACCTTAGCCAATCAACTTCACCATGGTCGAAAAGTGCGCATCAATGTGTTATCCGATTGCGAAAGCATTTGTCTTCTTGTTTTGAAATTAAAAACCTACAAAGCTGGCACAAATCTTCTTCTGGCTGGCCCTTTTTGGTTGTTGCAACTTTGGCTAAATGCCACTTTCGAGTCATCCCTATCAACCTCAGGAACACTTAATGAAGATCATCCTGATGTCGCCAATCGTAACATTGAGGGAACCAGGTTATTGAAACTTACGCCAAATGATGAGAAAGAGAATTTCAAAACCAGCTTCGTTCAATACATGATGATCTTCTCGAAAAGGCACAATTTTGACTCTTCGATGGCTCCATTTGCTACTCGAAATTATGGACCAACTTGGTTCACTATGCCTCTGGAGCAAGCTATTTTGGAAACAACAACAAAAAATATCTGGAGTGCTTTTCTAACTCCCAGACTTATTGCTTCAAGGATCACCCCTGTCAAGAGTCAAGCACATATCCCGGCTTATCAACCCAATTTTGTAGCTCGGCAGTTTGGTGTCGATTCTTCCCGAACCTCTTTTCGACAAGAAGAGAAATATGCCTAGCAGGTACCTTATCCCTCCAAAGAAATCGAAATCGACAAAAGCGTTATGAAGATTTTCGGAGTTTTCACTAGTTTATTTCGTTCCCTCCTTCTATAAAACAAGAGATTTCCATACTTGGTGGATGAATATTATTCGAATAATATGTTTGATACCACGAAATCCAACAATATTTAACATGACTTTTTCCTTTGTGCGGAAAACACCCAAAGGTAGGCTTACTCATGTCAAAGAAATTGAGCTTTCAAAAATATTTTGAAGTGTGTATAATCCAATGGACATACATCGAACTGTTTATGATGCAAAAACTTTAAAAGAAAAATTTGAAAACAACTCCCAATAGTTCGATGTCCTTCTTACGTAAAACACAAGATAGGTATAAATGGGCTTTTAAACATAAACCTCCCAAATTTCCCAATTTACCTACTTGAGTGGCTTTGCCTTTTTCCCCGTATCCGGTGGTTATATTTTAGGGATCTTTTTCGCTGCTGCGAAAATGATACCAAAAAACTTGCCCAGAGGGTTACGGGAAACATGATTTATACAACTTCAAAGGGCACCTTCGCTACGACTTGTCGACCATGTCTCATAAATCTGAATGCGAAGCTAAAAAAAAAAAGTTCCTCAAAATGCTATTTTTGTTTTATCTTAACCATGTTCTCAATCATTTCACTATTGATTTGAAGTCTTTGAAAAGACAAAGTCGCGCCTAAAGTCGGCTCAACTTCAACTTCACAAACACCAACCATCATCACTACAAATCCTCCTGCTGAGGTAGACAACACTTTGAAGAAAAAGAAAAAGAAGGTATTTTCATGCTTACCTCTTTACTATTTCGAAATTCCTTCTAAATTGGTTAATCATCTTAGTCACACTTTCAGGCAAGTGGCTTGCCCCCAAAGTCCCCCAAGAAACGAAAGCATGAAACTCTTCGACCAAGATGAACCACGAGGAAGTAGCGATACCTCAATCCTTAAAAGAAAAAGAAGAAAAAGCCTTCACAATCGGTGAAGCTTCAGTCGCTAAGTCCATTAGCAAAGAAGTTCGCCAATGCTCCTCAAACCAAATCTAAAGTCTCTTGAATACTCTATCTTGAAGAATCACCTTCGAACAAATTGGCAGCAATGCTACTCCTGATGGACAAAAGGTAAAGGTTACTTCGACGCCTTTCGTTACTAACTCACACAACTTTAATGCACGATCCTCGATCTTTTATGCGAGTATTCCTTCGCTCCGTCAATCTTCCTAATATCCAAAGTTCGAACCCCACCTTCTCCTCAACCGAAGGCTCAAATGAGGATGCTTTAAACAAAGGTTCATCTCGTGGCTACCCCGTGACCGAAGCCTTAGATCAACAAGTAACCGCCTCCTGGGTGAAACCTTAGATCACCGGCTACTTCTCCTTGGTGGAGAACTTGAGGGTAGATGAACTAAACATTGGGGTTGAAACCCCTATCGTTGATATTCCTAGTGACTCTTCTCCGAAAAGGCGATTCGCTAGTCAAACCGCGGAGACAGCGCTGCGTGAGTCACTACTTTGCAAGTGACAACGAAGATGAAGGGATGCAAGCGGTGAAGATGGGAGAATGGAGGTAGAGGTGTGATGAGGAAACGCAGTAAATGGAAATTCTTTCATGGCCGCCGTCAAGCCAAATCCTCCATCCTCTCAAGAGCAAAAGGGAGATGAAGAAGAATAATCCTTTAAAATACCTCAAATTGATGCTATCTCAATGTGGTCCTTCTTGAGCACGATTCCATCTAGTGATTCGAGTCAATCAAAAGAGGATACGCCTCTCACTTCTCTTGACCACTTCTTCAAGAGGTTAATAATACTATTTTTCAAGTTGATTTCTTCACCATCTTACAAGACAACCCAGGGTTTACTTTTCGATGAAGAATCTTTTGACACAAATAGATCTTAGTATTTGCCCTCCGACGTCGAGATCATTTATGATTTGCAACCTCCTTGATGAAGTTAATATCATACATCGTGCTTCATGGTATCAAGCTAAAACTCGAACCAAACGAGAAGCTTTATCTAACGCCTATGACGGACTTGAGCTTACTAAAAGGCGAAGCTTTAGAGTCTCGAAAATTGCAAAAGATAGGCACGATGTTCTAGGTCGGTCTATCTTATTCGGGAGTCCCATCGAGGAGCTTAAAGAAAATCGCTGCGAAGGTGAACAGATAACTCGCAAACGACTATGAAGTCCGATGATCAAGGGCTTGCGGATCGATCTCACGAGTCTTAAGCAGATGGAGACGGTGAAGGTATAAACCAAGAAATCAAGAGCTTGAAAGGATCAAACACACGAATCAATGTAGAATCAACTTGTGCAAAACAAATTTGCTAGGTTGAAACGAGATGCTCCTTTTACTTCTTGGAAATGTTAAAAAAGAAAACTTTATTATGTATTCCTATATTTCGAACATGACTCATATTTGTTATTTATATGGCTCTTTCTTAGCTCTATTCCATCTTCAATATCTATTTAGTCTGAAGTAATTCGAATTTCTTGCAAGTATGGTTTATACCTTTTTAAGTATTTCCCGTTTACTCTTAAGATTCTTCCTCTTACGCTAATTCCTCTATCTCATAGGCATTATTCGAAAATGTTTTCAAAATACGAAAAGGTCCCTCCCAATGGGGTGACCATTTACCGAGTACTCTATTCTTCTTATCCATAGGCAAAATAACTTTCCAGACCAGATCATTGGTTGAAAATTTCTTGTTCTTAACTCTTTTATTGTACGCCTAGCTACTCTTTCTTTCCTTCTCATAACCTCTAAAGCACGTAGCCTTTCTTCATCTATATCCACTAATTCATTCATCATCATTTCAAAGATTGATCAATGGGTATTTCGCTCGCTTTGGATTCTGATTGTAGATGTATTTCGACCGGCAACACGCGTCGTGCCCAAATGTAAGTCGAAACGGAGTGGTATTTGCCTCCTTAGGAGACGCTCGACAGCCCATAGAGCTTGATCTAAGGTTTTGTGCCAATTTCTTGGTTTTCGACCTATATGCTTCTTGATCAAACCTATTATGACTTTATTGGTCGCTTCTACCGACCGTTTGCTTGGGCATAAGGTGTTGATGTGAGTAGTTTGAATCCCATTTCTTGTGCGAACTCTTGCATTTTTCGCCTGTGAAACCGATCTGATTGTGATACTTTCGTATCCCAAATCAGATATTACTTGCGAATAAATTCTATAATAGCTTATTGGTCTACATTCACTAAGGAATCGCTCGACCCACTTTGTGAAATAGTCTATTCCTACAAGAATATATTTCATCCTTTAGATGATGTTGGCGAATTTCACCAATCAAATCTAATGCCCATCCCCGAAGGCCAAGGCTTAACAATCGAATGTAGCTCGCTTGGGAGCATGTTGAATGCCGCATGGACTTGACACTTTTCACAACCTTTGGAGAATTCTATGCAATCTTTGAGCATAGGGCCAATACATTCCATATCGAACAAGAGCCATTTCATTTTGTGGCGCTTGATGTGCCCACATGCTCCATCGCGGCACATTAGACAAGGCTAAATATGCTTCGTTTTCCCTAAACATTTGAGTAGCACTCCTTCCGAGGTCTTCTTAAATAATTCATTCCGATCACTACGTAGGACAATGCTCAGACTTGACTTTCCTCTCTGTATTTATTGAAGGATTTCTCAAATAGTTTACTATAGGAGTCCGCCACTCAGATCTGCTAAAGCATCTATGTTAAAAACTTGAATTCCTCTGGTTTGAATAACCTAACTTTGCATTTTCTAAATCTAAGGGTGATAACTTTGTAGCCATTATTCTTCCCTAGCTTCTATGAGGTATTGGAGTTTTCTTTGATATCCTATATCCCGAGGCTATTTGAGCCAGTCATTTGCCTCTTGATTATCACTTCTAGGAATGTGTTTTAAGTCCACATATTCAAATTTCTTGATTAATCGATTAGCAATAACGAAGTACATGATCAAATTTTCTTTGATACACTTGTATTCTTTGGTTATTTGCTTGATGACTAGTTCGAGTCTCCTCTTATTTCGACTGTTGCCCCAATTCCAACAAAGCTTCAAGTCCAAAGAATTAGTGCTTCATATTCTTCATTGTTCGAACATAAAGGGCCTTCCAACTTATACTTGAATTTTGTTGGAATTCCTTCGTAAATGATACATATTCGACACCACTTCCATTTTTATGTGTTGAGCCATCGAAATATAATTTCCATGGTGAGTTTCGACATAATCTAATGCGAAATTCTCATTCACAGTGGTCACTATGAAATTGAAACCACCGTCCTTTCATAGCCCAAAGGCTTAAAGGCCGATTATATTCTGAGTGCCAAGGCCCATTTACCAATCTGCTGTGCATGATTGGCTTTGACAACATATGTTTAATGACATCAAAGTGAGACGAAACATAAACATCAACAGTTTAATATAATACTTGAGTTTTGTACACTAGAAATATAAGCAAAGACATAGTTTTCTATACTATTGTACCTAGTTTCGCATTATTTAAAACTCTACTAATATAGTAAATGGCTCTTTCGATGCCATCTTCATTTTCCGGGCCAGCATGCTTCCTATGGTTACATTAGAGGCGAGATATACAATCGCATTGGCCTATCTTTAGAAGGGGTGCTAGGATCGGAGGTGCATCAAGTAAGTCTTGATTTTTCAAATGCTTCGATGTTGATCGTCCAATCAAAATTGTCCGATTTATGCAACAATGGAGAGAAAGCTTGGGTTCGCCACTCAAGTTGGATATAAATCTCCTCAAAAGTTGATTTTACCCAAAAGGATTGCAGCTTCTTTCTTTGTGAAGGAGGCTTTGTCTCCATGATGGCCTTTGTTTTATTTAGGTTGATTTCGATGCCTTCTTGTGAACCACGGCCAAGGAAACCTCACCGCATTAAAAAAGCACACTTAAGAGGGTTCATTTTAAGCCATGCTTCCTCATTCGCTCGAATGATTGGCTCAAGTGATTTAAATGATCCTCATCGAAACCGATTGACCACTATATCATCTATGTAAACCGCATAAAGGTTTCGATAAAGTCATGGAATATTGTGTTCATTGCTCTTTGGTATGTTGCCTCAAAGATTTTTAAGCCAAAGGGCATTACCCATTCATATGTGCCTAAAGCGCTGGGCATCGGGTTTTGGGGACATCATCCTCCGCAATGAAAATCGATTATAGCCGTAATATCCGCTAGCATACTCAGTATTCATAACCTGCGTAATCAATTAACATTTCGCTATAGGCATAGAGTATTCGTCTTTTGGGGTAGCGATTCAAGTCCCTAAAATCTATGCAAATGCGTAAGAACCATTTTTCTTAATAACAGTACAATATTAGCAAGCCATTCGACGCACTCGTGGTTCGATAAACTTGCAATGAGCAATCGCTCTATTTCGCCTTGATCTTCGAGAGGATTGGTGCGAATCTTCTAGGCGCTCGCTGATGGGCTTCTTGCCATCCTTAATCGGAAGCCTATGTTCCACCGTTCTCTTTTCAAACCGTGCATTTCGTCGTAATCCCAGCGAAACAATCTTTATTTGCTTTGAGCAATTCGATCACCTTATGCTTCAAAGGATTGAGTTTCGCACTAATGTACGTTACTCTTTTTCGACTTCATCCCCAATATTAACTTCCTCCAAGGGTCTTGAGCCGACATCTTGGCATTCGTTGATCCTGGATCTTTTGAAACCTAATGGCTCTTGATCATAGATAGCGCCCAGCCGATCCATTGGTGTGGAAGTTTGTCTTTCATGGGTGGGGTTAGATGGGTGCCCTCGGGACTTGCTTTTCTGCGTTGTTTTTGTTTTAGTGTCTATGGCTCAGGCACCATATTTTGTATCTCGGCTTCGAGAGCCGTTTTCTTATTCTCACCAGATAGCGAAAGCTTCGATAGTAGTTGGTTTCACCATAACACCCTTCGTTGTCCCACCATTGGCGGATCGTCAAGTCTCACCTTCTTCTTCAACTTCTTGTCCATCCCACATCAGTTCTCTATCCCAGAAGCCATTGGGACGAAGTGTTAGAGAATAGTAGGCATTTTCATTTGGTTCAAGTACTCTTCTGTGGGTTGCATGGCCCAATGTTGGCCATGTTACGGTCAAAATTCCTCTTGTCAACATGATTAATATCGTCAGATAATAACTCGGTCACCTCTATATTTTCAACTATTCCATCCTCTCGCCATAGTACTAATCTTTGATGCATCAAGAGGGTACAACTCAATTCTGTGGATCCATTCTCCGCCAGTAGCATGTTGTAGTTGGCCTATATTACCATGAACATGGTTGGCCTAGTCGGAACCAACCGTGAGATTCACTTGTATTACCCCTAGTGTCTTACCAACTTTACCTTCGTAATCGAGAGTACCATGTTATAAGGTCTAACGTCGAATCCCGCATCCCTATCCTTTTAGCATGAATCGGGCATTAAATTGATGCCTCCTCAACCAAGACTTTATTTACGCCGTGTTTCTCCACTTTGGCCCCGATGAACAGAGGTTTCAAATGATTCTTCATTCCCTCGTCGTCTTTCAAAAAGCGCTCGCTTCGATCGCACCGCTATTCATTATATAGTAACACACCGCCTATGTTTGGCCATTTCTCTTCGTCTGCTTCCTCTCCAACCCATACTTCAGATTATGTTCGAACTCGCAAGGTAAAACCGATACAACATTACAATGGCGCTAAAGAAAGACTCCTTCTAACTCGAAATCATCATTAGATCTTCTTCGCTCAACGCTCTTTTGTTCTTCGACCTCCTTTTTGGTGAGAATAACTCGATACCGGTTTGCCTCAGCCGAGTTGACTTTGGATTGTTAGTGCTAGACTCGCCGATTTCCATGGGCTTCACTCCTTCCGCCTTCTTGTTATTGGTTCGCGCCATTGAGAGCGACATTGGGTTTTTCCTTTATAATTTTCCATGATTTCTTCCCTTCTATTCAATTAAATCGCCTCAGATGCCATAGCAGCTTCCTACCGGTCGAAATCGCGCCATTTGTCCCTTCCTTTGTCATTCTTTGCTTGCAGCCACCTATCAAGAGGATCTCTCGCAGTAATTTGAAAGATACCTTCCTTGCTTCCCTAGGATAAGGACCGCGGTCTTCGCATGGTTCGCCCGCATCGCTATTCAAGGGATTCCACTTTACGCCCCCAACCGAAACGAACGGACTGTTTCAAATGCTTCGTATATTCTTTATCATAAATCGCCGCACATCCGGGACAAATCGTACATTCTCATCAATCTTGTGGCATCGAACTATGAATTCCAGCTTTCATCACCGGTATACCTCAACCGATTGTCTTGCCCACCAATTCTTGGCGCCCTCCGGCCCTTTCAATTCAGACTATCATGGGTTGCAAATGATGTCGCATCTGGGCACAAAGAACTTGTCTTGGTTCTTCTTATGACAAGAAATAGGTACTCACGCAGTTTGCATCTTTCTTTGGCAAGCTTTCCTCTTTGTTCTCTTTCCTTCTCCAAGCATCGCTCCACTTCTTGCATTTTCGTGGCTGCTCGAATCCACCATGTTTACTCCCAAGGTCATTAGAAATTCGACCTTCTCGAACTTCATCCCGAGACCTTCAAGAGCCTCGTTAAATTTTTGTCGACAATATTCGCCCTTAGTAGTGATTGCCTCTTTCATTAGTTTTGCCTTGAGCACCTTTGGAGGGTTATCGTAGTTCCTTTCTTAACCGTGATGAAACCTCCATCTTCTTCGAACTCCACGTTTGTTTGAACCTTGTTCTCAAAGAACTTCGATCATGTTGATTTCAAAGGCTCAAGATAGTTGGTTTCGCCATCAAGAACGGATCCGTATCCACTTTCATGGGGTTTTTCCTTGTCCGCAAATTTCAACCGCCATCCTTGATTGCATTCTCAGATCAAATCGAAAAGAAAGCATTGTGAGGTTTTATGACCTAGGAAATTATGGTACTTACAAAACCCTCTTCTTCCTTTGTTCCAATGGAGGAATCTTAAGGTTCGGAGGAACTATTAAGCCATCCTTAACAAGCAAATCAAGATTTCATCACATTTAGTTATATCGAAAGTATATTTTCTTAGGATATTTCTCATTTTTCTCATTTTCGATGGTCTTTTCCATTGGAAGGAAGCGTAACTCGCAAGCGTAAGGGGTGCCTCTTTTAGTTCAAGAAGATCTATTTCGAACCGGTCGAAATTGTATGGGTCTTGGAAATCATCTATGTTTTCTTCTTCCGCCTATATAGGCTATTCGCTCTTTCTTATGATTCTTACTAGCCCTAGCCTTTTCCGCTTTTAATCTTTCGACTTGTCGAACTCTATCGCCAATTGGGCCATATCCTTAGATACGGGTATCCAGCTTTCGAATGGAATAATCTAGGCCTCCTGCACCATTTCGACCAATTCATGTTCGTGCACCATCAAAACATCTAGATTTTAACAATGTAATCTATTCGATAGTCATCTATGGGTTCAGAACTTTCTTTTAATGCTTGCGCTTCTTTCAGATCGATTTTGGATTGGCCCATGTAGAATTGCTCATGAAAGAGTCTTTCCAAATAGGCCAAGTATCCACAGATCCGGGGGTAATGTGGTGAACCACGAACGCGTTCTTTGTCAAAGAACTTGGAAAATATTTTATCCTAAGATTTTCGTTATTTGATATATCCCCTCACCAAATATCTCGCTATGTGTTCTATCGTCGACTCACCGGTATCACCAAATAATTTGGTAAATTTGGGGACTTTGAAACCCCGGTAATTTTTGTAGAATGTAACCTACATAGAGAAGTATAATTTGGCCTTCTAAACCCGAATTTACACCATTTTGGGCCATTATTCTTTCTATCATAGCGGTTAGATTATTTTCCGCCACTAAATTGTCGCTTCGACCCTATGGACAATTTCGTCGCATTCGGTCCTGCTGACAACCACTAACGGTCTAGGCTGCTCGATCCGGTCTTCTTGAACGTCTGTTGCCTTAATCTTGGCCCCACGTTTCTCTCTTCGATCCCTCGTATAGGGGTCGAACTTGTTCAATGGTAGGTTCTTCGCCCGAATCACCACGGATTCTCGCCACGCCTCCTGCGCATCGGGGCACCAAAGAAATCTATCCTAGACATCCGGGCCGTGTTTTCTTGGTTTGTTCGATTTATATTCGAATTAAAGGACCAAAATAGCATTCATTTCGGGCTAAGACTCCTACCATATCATGGTTAATCATCCATCTGTCTAAATGCCTCGATTGTTAGTTGTGGTAGGCCATTGGTTACGATTTCCCAAGTTCGGGAGTTTGTAGCGAAATGGTTCGTTCTGAACCGATCCTCGGACCGGGACAAATGGGTGCGTTATGTAACCTCGCCATAAACGAAGTTGGCATCCCATTGTGGATCTCGGGCCTTAAAGGTCAAAACCGGAGGCCTAGTGGAGTCGAATATGGTTGACTTGCGTGCGGCATAGTTGAAATGGCGGATGGTATTTCGTCACACTAAATGGGGCTGCTTCAACTACCCATGGGATAGTACTAGAGACACAATTAAACGCTGACGCCTCCTTGTGAGGAGGTTTGTCCCTATCTTGGTTGGTTGTATTTGTCATTGTTTTGTACGTTGTCTTTCGGTATATATGATTATTATCTTTATTTTACCACTTCGAAGGTTCATATACCAATTCAAATTTTGCAATGTTCATAAAATTCTAATAAATGGTTTCTAATATGACACTGTCCCACGTGTGCCAATTTGTTTACGGTGATTTCTCGTAAACAACCGCTAGTCTTCCAATTTTTACTATTTATTATTGGTTACTTACAGGATCGACTAGATTGATCCTAGGACACATGTGTCATAATAGATTTTTATGTTCAAACCCATGATCTTTAATTGATTCTTAAAGCACTTACTTAAAATTGACTATGGAAATATATCTTGCTTGTGTAAAGATTTCAACTTAAACTTGATTATTGACAATTGAATGTAAAGGTAAGGACACTCTTAAAAAGTAACAATTTCTGGGAAATACAATAAAAGTTTGAAAGTAAATGGGTTCCTAGAACAATAGGTGTTTAAAGGCGAATGGAATAAAGATAAAAAGAAAAGAATCGAAATACTTTAAAGGTAAAAGCAGAAACCGAAATAAATGATAATAAACGGCATTTAAATTATAAAACAACATGATGTTCTTAACGATATGATATCTCCTTGACTCGCTTCCTTTCGATCACGGTAATTGAGTGTTTGAGAATTTTTAGTACATCTAACTAACACACCAAAATCTAATAGAAAACATCTATTTATAATGTTCGACCCTAACGGTCTTACTATAATATTGCCACGCTTAAGACATGCAAGTCTCTTTCGCTCACCAATCTCCACGCCCCTTACAATGGCGCCTTTTTTATTCAAAATTGAATCTTGAGTTCCATTCAAATCAATTCCAAAACCATTTGTATTTCGCTCAATCCTTAGTTTGGACCGCTCCAATGTTGACATATTTATTTAAAGGAATTTCTTCATATCCTAAAATACTAAAGATTTTAGTTCGAAATATCGCCACCATTGGCAATCGAAAGATCTCTATGAAACAAAAGGCCTTATGTTTACCTATCACCAACAAATATTAATCTTTTTCCATGTGATAGTAAACATATTTTATTCGTCTATGCCAATTTTACCCTTTTTCGAAATAGCCAGCTAACAGTAGGAATGGTAAATTTTCGCAATTACTTACATTACATGTAAGTGTAAACTGTTTCTTACAAACAATTGGGTGCGTAGATGCCAAGAGGTGTTCTGTTGCCACGTTGCTATTAATAATGCAACAAATGTTTGTTGGCAATGAGGATATTGAGTGTTGATGAAAATCTTATGTCAAGGTCACCTCTCTTGGCCTCTCTTCCATCTTTGATCTAAAATTTATATATTGAAAATTGAAATATAAAATTATAGAAAGGAAAAAGTGGAAAAATTATTTTACACTTCCCACTTATGTTGATGTAACATTTATATTGCTATGGGATAATCCAATATCAAGAGGACAAAAAGAAAGCGTATTGACGAAAGGAGAAGTTAGAAAAATTGGTTGGGAATCCTACTTAAATGATAGTAATTAGTTGAACCACCCATTGATTTTGTGCTTCTTTTGGTTTAGTCACATTTTAAACATTTTGATATATCATTAAGTAGCTAACGGAGAGGAGAAAATATTGTCTAGCAGACGAGTCTCTAGAGTCTTTGCATCTATTTGTTATTCTACTCGTTATTTTAATGTTTTTATATGTTTTTGTTGGTTAACCATGGGTTTAAACACATGTAATCGAGGCATTAGCAACTTTCATTTTTATGTTTGATTTATCGTAGGGGTTGTTCTTTCCACACTTATATCTTCTCCATTTTGTGAAAAGACTTCTAGCGTCACACACATAAGACAAAAATGTTGAGAAACCCTTTATTAAAATTAAGTCCGAGATGCATCTCGAATGCTTTAAAGATTGCTTTGATTGTAATCCTTTTAGTTCATTATTCGTAAGTGAGATGGAGATACATTTCTAAATTATGCTCTGTTTGTTCAAACCAGAAACAACAAAAGCAATGGCAGAATGAAAATAAAAAATATAATTTAACATCAAAATAAATATTACATATATAAATATTATATAAATTTAACATTACATGTCATTACAAATGGGTTGTTAACATTACATGTCATTACAAATGGGTTGTTGAAGACATTGTAATATTCTTAAAATATTTTTTTGCTAATCTTTAAACGTTAAAAGGTATTTAAAATAACCTTTAAATCAAAACTCCTCTTTAGTTCAAACATGGTAAATCATATCTTTTCTTTGTTGTCATTTGAGATCAATAAGAATTGTAGATCAATAAGAACCTTATAAACCTTATCATATATATGTAGGAAGGATTGTAGAGATACGTCTCATGATTTGCATTTTCCCCTAACAAATAATGGTTTATCGGGAGATATATCTTTGCATGCTCCTTTGTTTTGTTCTTAAAAAAATAATTAAATGTGTATTCAAAGATGCATTTCCAGATTCATCCAAAAATTATACAGAACATAACCAAAATATTATGTATAACAGAATTTGAAAACACAATTTGTCCAAAAAATATCATCCAATTTGATAACATTATGCAATGTGTTAGATACCAAAAATGTGTTACATTGTTAAATTACAACTAAAATGCATCAAAATATATGTCATTGTCTAAATCTATTGGTGATTCATTTTTCAATCTCTTTCAATGTCACTACACTTGGTGAACTTTTCCATCCTTTCTAGAAAGAGTTCTGCTCAAGTTTATCATCTTGTGTGATGTATTTCGTATATGACATTCCAGTTTCCAATAAATTTGAACAAAATGTTATTTTTTTATAGCCAGCCAATACACATGAAGTGTTCGGATGAATTTTGAGGCGACTTATGTTAGACAAAGTTTGTTTCTAATAATATATTAAATTTTTGATGATAACAAACATTATAAATTGTGTATGAATGAAATAAATTTTGTATGAATGAATATGATATTTGTTAGAACAAAATTTATTTCTAATAATATATTAAAGTTTTGATGATAACAAGCAAAATAAATTTTGTATGAATGAAATAAAATTTGAATGAGAAAAGAACTTCTGGACAAAGCAAGCTAAAAAGGAGTGCTGGAAGAAACACACTATAGAAGTTTGAAAAAGATAAAACACCTGCTAACAGAAGCACGACTTAGAAGTTCTGAGCGAGAACTTCTGGAAGACACGCTACCTAGAAAGCTTATGAAGTAAAAGAATTAAATACAACTTCTGATGGAAGCTAGCAAAGCGCAACCTTTGATGAAAAGCACCAACAATATGTTCTAAATAGAAGATGTATAACTAAGCTTACAGAAGATGAAGTATTAGAAGAACTACTAGTCAAGCATGTTAGACGGTGTGGCAAGTGATCGAGAGGGGGTGAATAGATCACCTCCTTTTTCTTTACGGATTAAAGAATTTTATCAGAGTTTCAATCAAACGTGCGGAAACTACAAAAGGTCCTGAATTAACTTCCGTCTATTCTAAACCGGCTACAAGAAAAACGGACATGCGATAGATTGCTGGGTTTTAATTGAGATGAGAATGACGAAATAACACACCACGTAATATGGATAAATGCACTGATCACAAAAACTCTTTCCAATGAAATAAACTTGAGCTAATACTTTTATCAAACAATTGGTAGATGCTAAGCAATGATCAAAGGCAATGGAGTTTATGTAAAGATTATTTTCCAGCCTTGTATCAATGCACAGAAAGGTTGATCACCAATTGAATCACAAACGTATTGTAAACGTAAAGAGATAGAGATAAAGAATACGATACTCCGGAGCGATTTGGTAAGGAAGTTCCCCACGATCGTCCTCGCGTGTGGGTACGTCTCCCTCTCAATTCCCAAATTGGAATTGAGAACTTCTATATCAATATGTTGAAAAATGTTTACAAGGTTGCAATACAAAGACAGAAAAACGAATCCTGCAGATCTTCTTCTTCTTGTATCAACCTCCTCTTGATTTGAGCAGATCAAGAACACTCTTGAAAAATTCACAGACAATTCACCACTTCCACGACCCGTTTGCGAAATCACCCCGATCTCCAAACCCTACGTTATGGATGAATCTGCTCTGTGCAATTGTGACTAACAAACCTACAAGACACCTCCGTTCTTGCTGGACAAACCAACTGGTTTTTCCTCAAAACCCCCTTCGAATCTTCAACTCAGCTAGATCACAGATCGTACCGCTGAACGTTATCTCTTTGATCTCTTGATGCAACAAACAATGATGAGTATGTGTCAGTGTTCTTGAGGCAAGATGATTGAGAAGATGATGAAGATGAAGTCTCTTTCAGATTTCTATGCTCAGAGAAAATTTGGATGCTCACAAAGATCCAAGATCCCTAACTCACGACGAATGTTGAAGAAGGATTTCGTTGGTAATGGTTTGGTGAAAATGTCAGCAAGTTGACTTTTAGTGTCCACATGCTCAAACACAACGTCTTCTTTTTCAACATGATCGCGAAGAAAGTGATGCCTAATCTATATGTGTTTAGTTCTTGAATGTAAAACAGGATTCTTAGTTAGGTTAATAGCACTAGTGTTGTCACATTTTATTGGAATACGTTTCAGTTGAATATCGAAATTTTGCAGTTGTTATTTTAGCCACAAAATTTGGGCGCAACAACTACCAGCTGCGACGTATTCAGCCTCAGCGGTTGACAATGCAACAGAGACCTGCTTTTTGCTATGCCAACTGACTAGGGAGTTTGAAAATAGGTGACATGTGCTACTAGTACTCTTCCTATCTGTTTTGCAGCCAGCAAAGTCAGAGTCGGAGTATCCGACTAAGCTACAATCGCTTCCTTTGGAATACCAAAACCCATATTTATATGTGCTATTCTGACTCTTCTTTAGATAAAAAATTGGTAAATGTTTGTCCAGCCCCAGAATCTGATTCCTTACCAAGGACACTGCACTGAATTACTTCCACGGTGAAATCGCGGCGAACCCTGTTTCACCAATCCATTCCCGTATATTGGAAGTCCTTGCAATTTGCTTCATCTTCGCACCAATGCTTCACACTGTCCGCAGTTTGTCTCTAGGGCACACTGCCACTTCATCCTTTCCCTTCAAACCTCCTTCATCCGCCTTCTACATGGATCAATCTCATCTTTTATCTTTCAACTTAAAGCTGTCTAACCAATCCCGCATCACTTGTCAGCCATCAACACACAAACATGACGCGAATGCAGTTTCTCCAAGGTTCAAATTTTCATTTGTTTTATACTTGTCACAAATTTATGTAATGTTTACAAACTCTTAATGTTGTGTGTGTAGGATTGAAGAATCAGTTGTTCATGGACTATCTGAAACCATTGTTGGGGTTTTGGGTGGAGGTCAACTTGGCCGCATGCTATGTCAAGCTGCTACACAGATGGCAATTAAGGTCATTGTTTTAGATCCTCAAGAGAATTGTCCGGCTAGCTCCTTGTCTTATCAACACATGGTTGGAAGCTTTGATGATAGTGCCACGGTAGAGGAATTTGCAAAGAGGTTCATGTTTTTTTTGGGTGTGTTTTTGTAATATATGTTACTTTGAAATCATTATGTCATTTGATTCGTGTTGGATTGAAATGGTGTTCAGGTCTGGAGTTTTAACTTTTGAAATTGAACATGTCAATGTTACTACATTGGAAAAACTTGAGAAACAAGGAGTTGTATGTCAACCTAAAGCCTCTACTATACGAATTATTCAGGTATTCTATTGCTCGAGTTTTTACAGTTTTTGGTTTACCAATAATGTTGTTGCCATTTCTGTTTTCTCTTATCTCATCCTTTATGTTTAAGCCTTTCCTTCTCCATCTCTCAAGTGTTCCTGCTCTACGAAATTGAGCATCTCTTTTCCTTACATATGCCAATTGTGCATCAGTATAAGTCACCACAGTCAAATACTTGTTAGGCGGCAAGTTTACAAAAAGACTTACTCCCATGTTTGTTTTGTTACCAATGGTAATAGAGCTACTATAATCTCTATCTAATGTACTAGCAGCAACCGTGAACACCCAAGGAGCAACATTAACAGAGGTAGGTTCGTCATTCCCACCAGAAGCTACTAATAGTACATTTCTAGCAAATGCATGAAATGCACCTATAGAAACCTCATAAGTGAAAATTTCTACAGAATTTGTACTAGTACTTCCTCCAGCAAAAACAGAAATTAAACCGACAGCCGCATCAATTGCTTGATCAATAGTAGCTAGTACAGCAACACCAAAACCACTAGTAAGATCTGTTATAGACCAACACATTTTTTCGGTTTGCTAATATTAAATATACTTGCACCACGCGAAATTTCCACGAATGCAGAATTCTGAAGCACAATCTTCAAGAAGTTCAATCAATTCATGGAGCAGATCAGCTGTCATAAGAGCCTTAACAGTTGTAGAAACCTGTTCAGGGCTTGAGCTTTTGGTCAGAGCAGTAGATACAACCTGATCAAAAAGTTGCCTTCTATATTCATTATCAGGATCAAGAACTTGAGCCCACAGATCGCCATCCATTCTCTCCACAACATATCTTGCTTGCAATTTGAACAAGGATTTTTTACTAGTGACATTGATAAGTTCTTCATCACATTGTCCTCGTCGGTAAGCTACAACTGTCAAGGTCGGGCCATGTGTTTCACAATATTTGCCCACCACTCGAGAATCATAGTATGAGTTAGTTGCGAGCAAATATTCTGGATTATTATCGCTATCAATGATAATTTTACCCAGTGCAAGGCGAACATGGACATCTTGGATTTTCTTGACATCTACTACAAATGGCTGGGCTTTTGGACCATCCCTGCTTCTAAACATCTGATAGTCGAGCATGGAATTGCTTCCATTGACGTCTCTAGCAGTAAAAGTAGACGCCAAACGACTGCAATGGTTGTTGCTCCAAACTGGAAGATGATGCAGGAGAACTGCTGACAGTCTCAAGATGATTGCATGGAAGAGGAAACTGATGGTAACCCTTGCTGCCAGAACTATGACACCGCATATCTCTACCTCTTTGAATATCACAATTAGAGGACAATCTATCCTGGCTAACTGCTTTTTCACATGGAGTAGCAACCGCGTTTAGCAACAATGAATTTGTAGTAGTCTGAGAATTGTTTGTAGATAATTCCAAGGCATGTGGTTTTCCAAAGGATATATGATTATTTTCATTTCATTCATAATCTTCAATGTCTCCAAGGGTTTACATATATAGTAGTACTAATGGGTCATTATCTGAAATGCCCAAAATGCCCAATTATAACTGAAGCCCAATAAACATACTAATAATATAAGTTCTATTATTACCCCCTTATCAATAACAATACTATTAACTAGTAATAACCTTCTATCATGTTTTCATTTGTAGTCTTTATAGTCCTGTTAGTTTTAATAGTTTTTTAAGGTAACAATAATGACGATGTCAAACTCTTAATTATTTCTTTGACGATACAGGATAAGTATCTGCAAAAGGTTCACTTCTCTAAGCATGGCATTCCACTTCCTGAATTTATGCGGGTTTGTAATGTTTTTCTCAGTTCCTATTTGAAAATTCATCTTTAGGATTCTAATTAATGCATGGAACAGATAGATGATCTTGAAGGTGCTAAGAAAACAGGGGAACTTTTTGGCTATCCTCTTATGATCAAGAGTAGGAGACTAGCTTATGATGGACGAGGAAATGCAGTTGCAAAAACTGAAGAGGAGCTAGCTTCTGCTGTGGATGGTAATTAGTGTTTAGCACTATGTTTATTCTCTTTGTTTATAGTAGTAGAAGAAAAAGGTCTCTCTGCTTATTTGATATATGCAAATTTATTTTGATTTAATTCTTTAAATTCTGACTATTTGATAGATGCAAATTTATTTTGTTTTAATTCTTTAAATTTCCCCCAAACTATGCAGCACTTGGAGGATTTGGTCGTGATTTATATGCTGAAAAATGGGCACCTTTTGTCAAGGTTTGTATCTAAATCTTGTTATTGACCCTGAATGGTGAACTTCCAGTTCATGATTCACAAACTGTATGATGTAAAGAAATATCTCTGGCATTAAGCTAATACATCTGAAATTTATGTATGCGGTGACCAATTTATTGTTTTTTCGTAAAATGATTGTTTCTACTATTAGTGATGACTATGGTATTGGTTCTCAATTAGATAACCGTGCCTTCTTTTTTAATGTGTAATCCCTAGTGTTGACCTTCTATATCAGGTTTTCTTTCAATAAATGGGAATTGTTTTAGGATGTAACTTATTCAAATTCTGTACCGTGCTTGCAACACATGCTAAGTGCTCTTATAATTAAACATTCTTGTCATATTCTTGAATGATTTGATGCATTTTCCTGTGTTTCTTGTCCTAAATTAATGGCAGGAACTAGCTGTCATTGTCGCGAGAGGGAGAGACGGTACAATTTCATGCTATCCTGTTGTTGAAACTATTCACAGGTAACACACAAAACAGGTACATTTATTAACGTGAAACATTAAAAAAATACGAACCAAATTCAAAACATAGATCGTTTTGTGATAAGACTAATAAAAGATGTACCATTTCATTTCAGCTTCCTTATAAAAGATGATAAGGATTTTTTTTTGTTCTAGGGACAACATATGTCACATAGTTAAGGCTCCAGCAGATGTAAAATGGAAGATTAGGGAGCGTGCCACCGAAGTTGCTTTCAATGCTGTCAACTCTTTAGAAGGTGCTGGTGTGTTTGCTGTTGAATTGTTCTTGACTGACGACGAACAGGTTGTGAATTTATTAGTGCATTAACTCTGAACGTGCCTCAATATTTTGCTCTTCTAAAATTATATAATAGCTTCTTTATACTAGTAAGTTTTTATGCTACTGCAAGTGTGTTATATTGTCTGTTAATCCAATAATGATAATGATTATGTGTGTTTCTCGGCAGATTTTATTAAATGAAGTTGCACCTAGACCTCACAACAGTGGGCACCACACAATTGAATCTTGCTACACCTCACAATATGAGCAACATTTGCGGGCTGTCGTTGGTCTTCCTCTTGGCAATCCATCAATGAAAACTCCAGCTGCCATCATGTACAATATATTAGGTGAAGAAGAGGTATTATAATTAGCATATAAGTCTTATCCAATTTCATCATCATCATCATGTTCGCTTGGGATTGACAATGTTTCATCATCATCATCACTAGGCGCCTTGTTTGAAGGGAATGGTGCAATTCCTAATGACTATTTAATAATGAATAGTAATTTAGTTTTTTCTATTATATTCATGCTAAATTAGGTGTCTAATCTTTGTGCTAGAACCCCAAACAAAAAATGTTGATTTCCCCCCGTTTTTTCTTTTGGTCCGGAGTTGGATGACAGTTGTACACTTGTAATCTTAGAAGCTATGGAGTGCTCTCTTTAGTTCATTTATTACTTGTTTGAAGATCATTCTATTCATTTTTCACTGTTTAAGACTCTTGTCCATCAAATCTTAATGATTTTAGGGGGAGCTTGGTTTTCAATTGGCTCATCAATTGATGACGAGGGCATTGACCATCCCTGGTGCTTCTATTCATTGGTACGATAAGCCAGGTAAATTTGTGGTTAAGTGGCAATTTTAGGTTGTTTAGTTCCCTCTAATTTGATGCTGCTTGATATAACCTGTATGGCGAAATATATAATATTTTGTAATGATATGTGTCAGAAATGAGAAAACAACGAAAGATGGGCCACATAACAGTTGTTGGGCCTTCCCTAAGGAATCTTGAAGGCAATATTGCAACAATAATAAAAGGGGGAAAATTAAATGACAAGACTGCAGGTTTATTGACACAAACTCTTTATGTTAATATTTTAAATTTTAAAGTTAAAAATTTGTTGTTCCCACACATAATTTTTTTGTTTATTAAAATTAAATTGTAGTAGCTCCACGTGCGGGGATTATAATGGGCTCTGATTCAGATCTGCCTGTTATGAAAGATGCTGCTAAAATCTTGGAAATGTTTGGGGTGCCTCATGAGGTACGATTGTTTAAATTTCTTCTAGGGAAGGGACCATCCCGTGTCAAGTTGTTTATTCATACCTAGATGTTCATGTATCAAATTTCAGGTAAGAATAGTTTCAGCACATCGAACTCCGGATCTGATGTTTGATTATGCCTCGTCTGCTCATAAACGAGGCATTCAAGTTATCATTGCTGGTGCTGGTGGTGCAGCTCACTTGCCTGGTAAATTGCTTCAAGTGTGTTTGTATAATTAAAGCAAAGATCAACCGTCTTAATGGCATTAATTATTGATTAAGTTTCCAAATCTCAGGAATGGTGGCTGCTATGACTCCCTTGCCTGTAGTTGGTGTTCCTGTACGTGGTTCTACCCTCGACGGAGTTGATTCACTCTTGTCAATTGTCCAGGTACAGATTTCAGTGATCTTTACATATTCGATTCTTACTTTCCGTGCTCCACTTAATTGCTTTCCTAATGAAATAAGATAATATTTAGTATTATGTTTGTAAATCTAATCTAATATTATTGCTTCTTTTTAAAAGATTAAGATTAATGTTTTTTTTGAACCAGGAATCCTCGTGAGTGAACGATTTTATGTCGCTTTTTTTGTTAGTTGACAAAAAGACTAATAGAATTTCTTTAAAAATGTGTACTATTTTTGAAGTCTCTATCACTACTAAGGAGTCTGGTAATTTTATGAAGGTTAATATTGTCGGTTATTATATGTCAATGATAGATACCTTTATTCAAGATCAAGACTAAAATGATCATTAGATGTTTTCATTTAAAAGGTACAATGTTGTATTTTTAAAAACAAAGTTGTGATGAGAAGCATAAACAGTTCCAAGGAATTGGTTATTGATGATTTTGGCAATTCCTAAATCCTGAAGCACTTGAGAACTACTCTCTAGTTCCTGAAAACCAATCGTCAAGACTCATCTTCACGTATTCCCTTGCACCCCTTTTCTTACACAATTTTTCCCCCTGGTACATCCCATAGATATTCACACTTCTTGTAACAATATTCTCCCATCCCTTCGAAACTACCCTTGTGTTGCCTTGCTTTGCTTTATTTATGTGTATGCTTTGAGCAAGTGACTGCAGGGCATGAATGGACCAAAGAAGTGATATCATTGCCATATAAATAGACTGATAAAATATTCTAGCAGAATCATGATTCATGTCCACTGTAGGAATGGTAAAAATTACTTACATCACATAAGTGTAAACTGTTTCTTACAAACAAATATGATTGTTGGGTGTGTAGATGCCAAGAGGTGTTCCTGTTGCCACCGTTGCTATTAATAATGCAACAAATGCTGGGCTGTTGGCAGTGAGGATATTGAGTGTTGCCGATGAAAATCTTATGTCAAGGTCAGCCTCTCTTGGCCTCTCTTCCATCTTTGATCTAAAATTTATATATTGAAAATTGAAATATAAAATTATAGAAAGGAAAAAGTGGAAAAATTATTTTACACTTCCCACTTACGTTGATGTAACATTTATATTGCTATGCAGGATAATCCAATATCAAGAGGACCAAAAGAAAGCGTATTGACGAAAGGAGAGAAGTTAGAAAAATTGGTTGGGAATCCTACTTAAATGATAGTAATTAGTTGAACCACCCATTGATTTTGTGCTTCTTTTTGGTTTAGTCACATTTTAAACATTTTGATATATCATTAAGTAGCTAACAGGAGAGGAGAAAATATTGTCTAGCAGAACGAGTCTCTAGAGTCTTTGCATCTATTTGTTATTCTACTCGTTATTTTAATGTTTTTTAAATGTTTTTGTTGGTTAACCATGTGTTTAAACACATGTAATTGAGGCATTAGCAACTTTCATTTTTATGTTTGATTTACTGTAGGGGTTGTTCTTTCCACACTTATATCTTCTCTCCTTCTAGCGTCACACACATAAGACAAAAAATGTTGAGAAACCCTTTATTAAAATTAAGTCCGGAGATGCATCTTCGAATGCTTTAAAGATTGCTTCGGACTGTAATCCTTTTAGTTCATTATTCTGTAAGTGAGATGGAGATACATTTCTAAATTATGCTCTATTTGTTCAAACCAGAAACAACAAAAGCAATGGCAGAATGAAAATAAAAAATATAATTTAACATCAAAATAAATATTACATATATAAATATTATATAAATTTAACATTACATGTCATTACAAATGGGTTGTTAACATTACATGTCATTACAAATGGGTTGTTGAAGACATTGTAATATTCTTAAAATATTTTTTTGCTAATCTTTAAACGTTAAAAGGTATTTAAAATAACCTTTAAATCGACACTCCTCTTTAGTTCAAACATGGTAAATCATATCTTTTCTTTGTTGTCATTTGAGATCAATAAGAATTGTAGATCAATAAGAACCTTATAAACCTTATCATATATATGTAGGAAGGACTGTAGATACGATGATTTGCATTTTCCCTAAAAATAATAGTTTATCGGGAGATATATCTTTGCATGCTCCTTTGTTTTGTTCTTAAAAAATAATTAAATGTGTTTCGAAGATGCATTTCTAGATTCATCCAAAAATTATACAGAACATAACCAAAATATTATGTATAACAGAATTTGAAAACACAGTTTGTCCAAAAAATATCATCCAATTTGATAACATTATGCAATGTGTTAGATACCAAAAATGTGTTACATTGTTAAATTACAACTAAAATGCATCAAAATATATGTCATTGTCTAAATCTATTGGTGATTCATTTTTCAATCATTCTTTATTTCCTTCTCTTTCAATGTCACTCCACTTGGTGAACTTTTCATCCTTTCTAGAAAGAGTTCTGCTCAAGTTTATCATCTTGTGTGATGTATTTCGTATATGACATTCCAGTTTCCAATAAATTTGAACAAAATGTTATTTTTTTATAGCCAGCCAATACACATGAAGTGTTCGGATGGATTTTGAGGCGACTTATGTTAGAACAAAGTTTGTTTTTAATAATATATTAAATTTTTTGAAGATAACAAACATAAGAAAGAAAAAATAAAGTTTTTGATTTTAATGTTTCAAAACTTTGTAAAAAAAATGTTGAAAATGGTTTGGGCTGACCCGACCCGCGCGAAAGGAAAACTCGGCCTACCGCACCGCCCCAACACCCGCTATCGCAGCAAATAGCGCCGCATCATCCTGATGCACTGGACCAGTACAACCGGTAGCGGCCGCTTCAATTTTGCCACATCGCGCCGATATCGCGGCCGTGCCAGCCGCTATTCATAACATAGATAGTTGAGAAATTTTACTGAACT
>CM038794.1:100820651-100870406 GCA_021764765.1 Vicia sativa
CATGGGACTTACTTCCGCAGAACCATTATAGCTACAACAAAGGATGGCTTCTCATAGCTTTAAGCACCAAACTCTTTAAAGTTAGATGCAGCAATTAAGCTGATCACACATTTTAGGTATGTGGTAAGTAACTTCAATATACCACGTATACACGACCCTAAGATATCATTCTTGATCACAACAAAGTTTGCTAGTTTCTTGAAAACCCTCTTGAGGACATATTTCTTTTGTGGAAAATGGTAAGCAATTGCTAGTCTTCCAAATCCCTAAAAACTAAGGGTTACTTGCAAGATCGACTAGTTGATCTTAAGACATGTGTCTTCAAAAGATTGAAAATAACTCGTTCATCGAAATCCTACTATGAGAAATGATTTTCTATAAATAAGGAACAAGTATAAATGAAGTTTCCACCTTATGGTTCGACCTATAGCTGGTGACTCATAATGACAGGCGTTTAAGCGAAATAAATGACAATTTGTTTACTCACAATATGATTCAACCAAGCGGGTAACTCATGGCCGGCATAAGGCGTTTTAAACAAAGCGGATAGTAGCGTAAAGAGATTGTTCAGTAAATGAAGAAAATAAGAAAATATGTTAGTTAAGAAAAGTTGCAAAAAGGTTCAGAAACGAGGATCGAACCCAGACCTCTAGATGTGTCACCACACGTTGCCATCTGAGCTACATTTGTCTTTGGTGTTTTGAATTTGGATGTTGGATTATAGAGTAAAGCGTGTCATGTTTGGAAATTCAAAGCAGTCGACACGCGTGGGACAGGTGTAATGGATGAGCGGATCGGAGAGAGACATAACGCCACACCACAGCATACGGTCAACTAAGTCGGCCAGCCGGAGCTAGCTCCGGTCGTCTTCTCCGGCGACAAAAATCGAACTTGCAAAATACTAAATTAAAGTTAGGGTTGGCTACCCCCTAAATCGGGGTCTCGAATCCAATGGTGACCTCCGTTTTGCTGAAAGTCCACGGATTATGAGTTTTGAAGCCAGCATTCTAGAAACCCTAAACATGGCAATTCGTGTTTTGGGCGTTCAAGCGAAGATGCGGATCACATCTGTGATGTCTCATGATCGTATTAGAATGGTTAGTTTTCGATTAAAACACACGAGATTAAAATTCGAAATCAAGAAAAATATGAATATGTATGTTCATATGCAGCCGATTCAAGCATGTTTAACCATGGTTCTTGATGTGTACCCTCAAACTTACCTACAGAACCAATGGGATGCTTGAGAGTGGCTGAAAAATCAAACAATTTTAACTTTGAGAAAATTTGGAATTTTAGGGTTGCTTCAAGGGGCTGGGTTTCATCTCTGGTCTTTGTGAATGCAATAGGTATTTATAGAGTGAAAGATTGAAGCAAAAGAATGAAAAAGATATCCTCTTCATGCAAAATATTTTCTCTTTTAATTCAAATCAAATCTTTTCAAAATTTGATTTTCCTTCCATGCATGAGCTAGCACGAATTTGGCATGTCTTGTGGGCTTCCTTGGTCCTCAAGCTTGATGAAATCAACCAAACTTGATTTATAACTTGTTTTCATATTTTATTTAATTTAAATTTGAATTAAATGCTTTTAAATTCAAAAATAAATCAAACAAAATAGAAAGAGGTCGTTTGAAAGGCATCAAGTGGTCACAAATAATATTATGATCAAGTTTGGATCATAAAATATGAGCCATTTGGAAAAAATTGGATTTTGTCGAGATATATTTTCCTTTGTGCATTCTTCAAAAATACTGACTTGTGCAGGTGTATTTTGCTCAAGTTTCAACATTTTAGTGTTCTTCGGATTTTTGGAAATCTCTAGGTGTCCTCCAAACAACCTTTTGGTTTCATCTCAATTGGAGTTTCCATGCTCAATAACACTTCATTACAAAAGTTGACTTTTGTTGACTTTGAAAAGGACTGTGTTTTGATCCATATCTTCAAAAAAGCATTTTGACTTTTCTTGTGAGACATGAAGTTGTAGAAATTTAATTTCCTTCAAAATGAGAGGTGGTGGAAAAATTTCGATAAAGTATGAGAGCGTTATGCTCAGTCAAAGTTGATTGACTTTTTGTAGAAACCACAATTTGGAAAGTTGGACTTTTGATCGAATCTTGAGTTTTCTTGATCATGATCTAATCATAATGTCATCATGGGTTGTTGAATTATCAGCCAGGTCACATAAATATGTGCGTGGAAGTAGGCTGAAGATGATTGAACACTCGAGTACACACGAAATTTACACTTGGGTTGATTGATGCATGGAATGGGCTTACTGGATGCCATTTGGAGAAGGCGGAACTTCACTAGGGGGATGGTGTCAGTGAGCTCGAGAATGTCGATACGAATAGAAGAGTCGTGGGAGATGGGCTTAAGATGCCATCAGGAGAGATTGATGTTGAGAATGAGTCGTACAGGCTGCGAGATATTCTGAAGGTAGAGGAGAAGCACGAAGATGGGCTTAAGATGTCATCCGGAGAGAGTAAATGCGTTAGACTTTGCACTCGTCTTTGAATGAAGTTATTGGTTTGTATTGGTTTTTAACCAAATATGCGGCGATACGAAAGTGGAGATATCGACAAATAGTCGGAGATGGGCTTAAGATGCCATCCGAGAACCTTGCTGAGTCGTCGCCCGACTTCTGTAGCTGCATTTATAATAAGAGAGTCGGGATCAATCTTCGTCTTGATTACTACGGGGATTAATAGGCGGCACAATGTGGATAGCTTCCCTGTTGTGCTTTGGTGTTGATCCAATGCCTGTTGTCGGAGGACAACTCGAGTAGTCGTTCGAATAAGGTTTCCCATCTTGCTTCGGGTATTAATCCTGGACTTATTGTCACGGTCGTTCAGATAGGTTTCCCGTCTTGTTTCGGGTATTAATCTTTGACCTTTCGTTTAGAAGTGATTTCCACCTGCTGGGGAAAAAAAGAAGGAGAAATTTTGACAAGATATAGTTAGACTTATGCAAATTATGATGCATGCAATGCGTATGCGTATGTCATGGTTTTTATGTATAATGTATGAATGTTTATGTCGGTATTTCAAAACATATCCATCTTGAAGAAGGTGTAAGCGTTACGCTTGAGGATCGTAAACCACCTGATGATGGAGCAAGTGGAGCGACTCAAAATAAGAATAGCGCCTTTGATTCCTCCGATGCACTATCGACCAAGTTAGAGCACGGACACTACTTGTTGGGCAATAAAGATGGGAGGTGCTATGTTGGGGATCTTGCGTAAACCACAATGGGGATAAAGGAAGCCGGGGAGCATTGGTCGGGGACCTTGTGCGTAGATCCTGGCGGGAGTAAGAGATGTAGTTTTCCTCGATGCACTATCGACCAAGTTTGATCACTGGATTCTTTCTGTCGGGAAATAGAGATATTCAGGCGGGATAAATACCTCTGTTGGAGATAGAACCTTCACCTTGGTGGTGTAATTGGTATGTAAATCATGATGAACCTTGGAATGTTGGAATTGGTGGAAGAAGATGTGTACCCGCTGGGAAGGTTTGTGGTGATCGATGGCTCTGGAGATTGTACTTTATGGAAACATATTGATGACTTTAAAATCATCTCAATTCCTAGAGCTTGTAGTAATTACTTTTGTGTGTCCACTTTTCGTATGTTTGTAAGCAAATTTTATTGTCAAATGCATATATAATCATTCAAAGCAATCGTTGGACTTTGTGCAAAAACAACAAAAGCGAACACTTGTAAAAGAGAACTTGTATTAATTTGAAAGGTGGCGTGGCCAAGCGGTTTGTATACAAAGAAGGTAAAAGCTATCTGAGGTAATCTCGTCGAGTTCAACTATGCTAGTACTCATATATTTCGACTATCTCGTCTCCTTCTTTGTTAGTAGAAAGTGGTGAATTGATATTAAGCCATTTGAATCTTGAATCACGATAGTAGTAATCGTAGGTAGGTGATCTCGGGCGAGACATAGTCGTATGCTTAAATCCCTAAATTTTGCCTAGACCGCCCTTTGGTTTGGTCTACCGGGATACCCTTTTTTGAAACCGCCTTTGCGGGTTTCGACTTAGGCGTGTGTACATTTTTATATATCCTTAACTTTTGCGGAACCTCTTTGGTTCGTCGGGATACCCTATTTTTGCCTAGGTCCGTCGACCTAGCGAGTCGTTATCGTAGTATTTTTTGACTATACGCATTCATGGTGTGAGAGTCTTCGCCATCCATGGTGCTTAAGTATCATAGCTCCCTTTGAAAATATTGTTTTGACTACAATGGTCCTTCGTGGGTGGGAGTCCGGCACACTGGGATCACCTTGTGGAAGAATGATGCGCTTGACTACTAGATCACCAACTTGATAGACTCGGTGCTTGACCTTCTTGTTGATGCTACGATCATTAAGCCGATAAATCACATCCGTGGCATATGGATGCGAGTCGTTTCATTAATCAAGATTGATCTGTCGAAGTCTGAACGATCGTCTTTGCCTAGCTCTGTGTCTGAAAGACTCTGGTTGAGGGTATCGAACCTCAATGGGTAGGCCCTTCTATCTGAGTATACAAGAGAGGGTTGCCCAGATGTTATAGCATAGTCGATAACCATGAAACAAATAATGACATCTCATGCCAATCCTTGTAAATTCATCATCTTCATGTGATCTTCTTGATATTCTTGTTGGCGGCTTCCTGCGCCATTCATCTTAGGCGATATGGAAAGAATTGTGATGTGTGATCCACTGCGTGCGAGTTCGGTGATCATCTTGTTATTGAGATTAGAACCGTTATCGTGATAATCCTTTCGGTGGTTCCATACAAGCCGGATAAGATTATGCTTGATGAATCGAGCCACAACATTCTTGGTAACAGATCTGACGAGGTTGCTTCTACCCACTGGTAAAGTAATCAATTTCCTAGGATGAAATGATGTACATTCGGTATGCTTGATTTCTTCGATCATATCAATGCCCACATTGCAAAGGCGAAGCGGTGAACATTCAATGATCTTGAGTGCGTGCACTTTGTCTTCATATATCGGCATGTGACAAGATCGGACATAAGCGGTGACAATCGGCTTCCATGGTGGACCAATAGTAACTTTGTTCTCAAAATCTTCTTAGCCATAGTATGTCCCTTTGAGTTGGGTACCAAATCGCCGTATGTAATTCTTCATGATCCGTTTATTTGTTTTGATCCACGGTAGATGGCCTGTAATCGTGATTAAACTTATAAGATGTCGTTCTTTGAGGAAGAATTTGGATGTGAACCTTCTCAAGAACTTCTTATCATTGTGGATGCCCTGCGGGATATTCTTGAGTCTCGAGATACCTCTTTGCTTATTAGAACCAAGGTTTCTCTTATGTATCAAGTTCCAGCGGTTATCTTTGGTTCATCAAACTTTTCAATAATGATTTGGGAGCCTCGTTGTCCCTCGACCTTGAACATAGGCGACATAGTAGCCATAAATGCGTAAGCTGATTCTCTTCTCGTGGAATATGATTGAAAGTGATCTCTTTGAGTAAAAATCAAAATCGGAACATGCCCTCGATATGGAATGCGATTAAGAACTCACTTCCTTAACCAGAATTCACATTTGGATAACCGCCAAAACTTCTTCTCTTTCAACAATCCCAATACAACTCACGAGTTTTACGCCTCTTCATCGTTGAGTAGATTAAAATATCATAATGAACACCACCACAAACTTATCAAGATACGGATGAAATATCCATTCATATACTCCATGAAAACACCGGTGCATTAGTAACTCAAAGCGGCATAATAGAATACTCGTAATGTCCATACCTCGTTCTAAATGCGGTTTACAGATATCCTCCGACTTCCAGAATCGATGATATCCGGATCTCGGATCGATCTTACTAAATACACAAGCTCCAACTAGTTGATCCATCAAATCATCAGATCCTCGGCAAAGGATACCGATTCTTGATTGTAACTTTATTCAATTGTACGTAGTCAACACATAATCTCATTGAGCCTTCTTTCTTTAACCAACAACACGGAGCACCCACGGCGAACACTAGGACGAATAAACTTCTTCTCGAGTAACTTTCTTGTTGCTTATTCAACTCATATAAACTCGGATGCCGACATGCGATAGGCGCCATCGACACCGGACTAGTTCTAGTAATCAAATCTATAGTAAATTCCACTTCTCTCGGTGGCAATTCACTAACGTCTTAAAACATACGAAATTCATTCCTGTGTGATCCATCACTTCTTGCCTTTCCCTCTGTTTTATTGCGGAATATAACGCATAAACACTATAGCACCATCTTTCCACTAGGTTCATCTGTTTAACCGACATAGTCACATCTTGAACACCAACCTCTTGGGAAAAATAACGATCGCCCATGAGTTGATATGAACTGGGTTGAATTCGACGATTCGTTCAAGGATGATATGAAGTTGTTCTAGCGGTAGGCACACTAAATCCATGCGAAACCCTACCAAAAATCACAATAGGACAATTCGTACAAACATAGTAGTCCTTGAACTTAGAAGCAAAGTGTCAATATATACTTCCATCCATGTTAGAAATTTCCAAATTCAATCTTTTAGCCGCAATCGAAGCAATAAAGAATCGTAGCTCGATTATCAATAATCACAATCAAAGGTATGTCATTAATAAAACATGTACCTTTAATGGTACGATCATCGGCTTAGTCTGATCCGGACAATGCAAACACTTTACCACCGACTTGCTCCTTCTTGGGTTTTGTACACGAGGGCCAGTATACCTTCTTCTCCACGGTTGTGCAGTCGCACCACCTCGCTCTGTAGTCATTGGCTACATGGCGGGTTTTCCACTTGAAACACTTCCTATCGGTACCTTGATCCACCATCGATGTCTGTCTCACCACACTTGTAGCATAATGGAGAACCGGAATCTCCTCCACTGAACTTCTTCCACCACCGGATCTCTGATTACTCTATCATAAGGCTTACCACGATCCATCATTGCTTACCTTTCCTATCCACATACCTCGAGCATTCGACTTGGTGTTAGCAAGATCTTCCTCCAAAATCCTACTACGATCCACCAAATCGAAACCTTGGATGCGGTACGAATACCACCGCTTGATCTCATCGAAGACCATTCTCAAACTTGATACATTTGGAAAATTCTCCATCACGCCGTTAGTGTAATGAGCATAATACTTAGCCAATTCGGTAAACTTGAGGCATACCCTTATAGTCTTATTACCACGCGAGTTCCGAAACTCAATCTCCTTCTTGCCTCTGATGTCTAAGGAAAATACCTTCTCGAGAAAAGCCCTCCACGAACCAGCCCAGTCAGCGCAATACCATCTTCTTCCATTTGATTCGGTAGCAACCACGGTCATCGACTTCCTCTGCCATGTGAGTACCATACCTCACTTTGGCTCCTCGGCACAATCAATTACCCTAAAGATCCTCTCGATCTCAACCAACCGCACCTTGGGATCATGTGCACCCTTGAATAATGGAGGATTATTCCTGCAAAATTCCCAATTTACATCGGCGATCACGACTCCCTCTTGGTTCCTCAGAGCACACCGGCCAGCATTCAATGCGACAATAACATCACCGTTTCTTCCATTACCTCTTAGGCCATTGTTACGTAACATTACAAAACAATCTCATCAGACACACAGTATCGACATTGTTATCTTACACTAGAGCGCATACAAAAGGGATAACGACACTAGACAAGACCGACTATGCTCACGATACCCTTTGTTGTAACACCCTTCTAAAATACCCGAATAATTATATAATTTAATTATTAAAATCGACTGTCGGAGTTAACATGATACACTAGGGATGTCACAATGATAAAATAAACAAAACTTCAATAAAACACGGTAGTCATGCTACTGCTTGAGGGTCACTATCAAAAATAGTTGATTAAATTAAGACCATGTCTTACACGGAAAATACCATAATTCAAAGCGGAATAACACCAAATCATATTTATTCCTAAATTAATCCAAATAACAATTGAATAATGTAACTCCTCAATCAAACGTTCCCCAATGTTACAACCTATCGAGCGCATGACACGAGACACAAAATAATATAGCTCTAGAGCCATCCTCTAACTCTGAGTACTTACCTTAATGAAATCATTAAAGTAAGGTGAGATTTCTCATAATTAACATGCATTATAAGTTCCTCAATCAACAATATATCACAACATATTATTTCACCCATCTTAGCATAAAATCGGATTCAACACGAGATACAACCATACAAGTCATTATACTGTGAGATAACAACAAAAGAATTGTAACACTGGAAGACATCCTAACATGTTACAATCCCAGCCTAAAATGCGACGCAATGCATGGTACCAACAAGCGACCAAGTCACACACCGATCCATCATCAACGGATACATCAATCATCGATTCGCCCGGACACCGAGTCGAAGAATCCGACTAACCACCACTATCCATTGAGTCGGTTAGCGGCTATACAAGTCAAATTCCACACAATGGGAATTAACTTCACCAAAAATGCATATGCATACAACACCGACATGCAACATTTAATCGATCTATGAAATGCATCAAACCATCATAACGAATCAAATCTAAAACATGATATTCTCAACAATCATGCACACAATCAACAACATAAACATGCCTTTTATTCACACTAATCGGATACCTCGATATCACGGTACTACCTCTCATATACCTAACACACATCGAATAAATAATCACTTATTTGAAATCCGACACATTTTCCAAATAATTTTAAGTTACAATAAATTCTTTCATTTCATAAAATAGAGCACTTAATTTAAAATAACGTCCAAAGCGGAGACTAAAAGCGGACTTACGGTTTGAAAGTTATGAATTTTCAAAGTTTAGTATTTTTCAAAAATTCTGATGGAACCGGTTCCTCCATATCGGACCGGTTCTGCAGTCTAGCCGCCCCTGGAAAAATGTATGGAAACCCGGTTCCTCGGTAGAAAACCGGTTCGAGAGAAAATTTCATTTTCTTTGGAAAAATTACCGTGGAACCCTTCCTCCCGAGGACAACGGTTCTGAGTTCAAAATACTCAGTTTACAATTTTACGCGGAACCGGTTCCTCCCACGGGAACGGTTCCCACTCTAAAGCCAAAAATGCGGTTTGCGACAACACTTCCCAAATTCATTTTCATTCTTTCCAAAGCGTACCCATACGTTCCGACACCGTAAAATCATAATCATCATCATTAACATACAATATAACATGTTTTATTCACTACTATTGACCGTATCATACGAATCAATGGATTCTCTATAATCCGACCAATAGAGACAATTCTCACGAAACCTATAATTTCTAAGTGAGATTCCCTAACATTCTATGATCTATCACGGTTGAATTCAAATCCAGATAATACACAATAATTAATCGAAATCACCCACACCTTGTAGGTTCTTGACTTAGCCACGAAATGGCTTTTCTCCTTCCTTTCCTCTTCTCAATTTCACGTCTTGTGAGTTTCTCCAAAAGTGATTCCTTTCTCTTTTCCTTCTTTTATTCCTTTTATTATTCTAATAAAATAAAATAAAGTAATTAATGTGAGTAGAGCCTTTTACTCCTCACTTTCACTTTACCCTTCACACCACCAATAATTCCACTTCCTTTTATTCCTTAATTAATTCCAATAATCCAAATTCAATAATTACATTCCTAATTAATTTAATAATTAAAAATTATAATTATTTAATAATCGAATTATTTGGGGTGTCACACACAGCCATATTGAAAACTCAATAAAATTTTACTAAGTTTAAAATATACCAAATTGTGAACAACAAACTTGAACTCGTAACTCAAAATCCGGGCATTTTGGAGAAATCTTCACAGGATAAATTTGAAGTACGAAATGTGCTCTTTCCAACTATTACAAATTCGCGAATTTTGACCTGAAGCGTGTGAGATAGAAAGTCGACAACATGGCTCAAAGAACACAAGCGCTCAAACTTAGAAAAAATTTCTAAGTCTAAGATTACTTAGAATGCAAGAAATCTCGTTCTCTTCCGATTCTTCCGACTTTTCTCAATGAATGATCATATTTTCTCAGATATCGACTTTTAACCATAATTTTGACCAAAAGTCCACACCTGAAACTTTGACTTTTGTTGACAATTCAATACACACTCAAATATGTTTTTATCTGACTGCTCTTGATTTTCTAACGAATCGCTTGGATCGATAAGCCATATGCAAATACTTCAAGACTCACAGAAGGCCATAGCATCATTTCAGGCTCAAATATTCAACCACAACCTGCTCTTGCTCGAAAACCTTAATCAACATCCACTCGATAGGAGATTGGAACTCCAAAACTCCAATTCTCGTGAGATAATTAGAAGCTTTTAGACATACATATCTTGTACATTGAGATGACGCTTGAAATAACGGAACCTCTAATATTCAGCTTTTGGGAATCAAAACTCTTCTTCATAATGGCGTATATTCTCATAATCGCAAAATCTCGATCCCATGGTTAATGCACAAATGATATGCATGCAATGCACCTATTGATTAAGTGTAAGCCAACTATTTATTAAAAAATGAAGAAGGAGAATTTTGGGGTACAACAAGCACGAACATCTCTGAGATTAGGCATGTCCCCGTGTCCGACACATGTTGGTGTTTGATAGTCAATATTGTAAACGTGTCTAATGACTTAGACAAGTGTCTCAACAAATCTGTTTTTTTTTCTTCGACCCATTTTTTAGACACCATATTTTGTTTAAGAACTTTTTTTTTTGTAATAAAACAAATTGCTCAATTTAAATTCCTAAATATTTTAGTTAATAAAATTATTTTAGGAAAAATGCTCATATTTTACTTAATTATAATAAATAAATATGTACATGTCCTATATTTTTTAAATCAACATTGTCAATGTGTCAATGCCGTGTTAGGTGCCTTTATTGGAATCTGTGCTTCAGGGTTCTAGTTTGCGTTCGTATAATTAGTTTTATTCGAAAATAAAAATTAAAGTCATAGCTTGAGATTGGAGTTTCATTATTTATTTAATAAAAGGGTTAGAGTGACACCTATAGTAAAAATAGATGGTGAAAATTAGATTTAAGTAGTTTGGAATTGTAGAGAGTAAATCTATAAAATTTGTTGTAAGAAAAGTAGATATAATGGAGATGGGTTAAGTAATTAGAGTTAAAAGAAGACCTAGAAAAACTACAAGAGAATAACTATTAAAAATCCCGAAATTAATGAGTAGGATAGAAACATGGTCTTAGATATAACATAATATTATGGAGAAATTTGATCTATGTAGTCAACAAACTACCCAAAGTTCCCTTACCTATATTGTTTTTACACTAGCAAAATGCCCAAAACAGTAAATCATAAATACAACCTCACAAACTTCTTTCCTTTCACTATTCTTTCTACAAGTGTTGCAATATCATTGGGCGGAAGTACAACCCCATTGCCTTACTTTCTCTCATTCAATAGGGTTTCCAAAACCCTCTTTATCTCTTCTTGATTCAAATTATCATTCCCTCTTCTCTCTCCTTAAACCCTAAAATTGTCTAAACAAAAAAACCACAGAACCCCTTTCCGCCGTCGCACACCTAGATCGCGTCGAGACTCCCCTCCTCGTCGTCTCCACAAATCTGAAGCAAACTGCAGAAAAGAAAGAACTTCTAAATATTATAGTGAACCATGGAAGATAGTCAACAAATGATGGTCAAGTATGTGAATAATGGAAGAGATCCTTTGATGATGGTCAACTACTTGTGAACCATGGAAGAGAGTCAGCATATGGTGGTTGCAACACCCTAATTTCCCCGAAGAATAACAATTAAAATCAGAGTAATTTTTAAAAATTTCAAAATATAATTAGGATGCTACATATCAAAAACATACAAAACCTGCTCATAAAGGTATAAGATACATAACACTATTATGGATGAACCAAGATCAACTCATCATGGTATTCAACTTCAACTTTTATTAAGTAGCGGAAAAAGAATCACATTTAATATCAAACTATTCTCATCTAATATAAACCAACATTTATTCAGAACTAAGAAGTGCATAAGACTACAAACAAATCATTGAAGAACAATAAAGCGTTCATCCCCCAGTGTTACATATCAAAGCAACGACACCAACTCTAAAATAAAACAAAGAGCAACCTCTTTTAATCCTTGTAGCCACAAACTACTCATGATTATCTGCATGATACCGTATAAAGCATCATTCCAACAAAGAGTGAGATATCACAATAATATAAAAGAAATGTATAATAAGTAGAGATCAGATATATTCATGCACAGTCACCCATTCTACATCTCACACTTTATCATAACCAACAATAATCATATTCCGTGTTAATTATCCAATCACTCCACCATCATTATCATTATCATATATCAACAAAATATTATATAACATACCAACCATAAACACAACATCATGCTAATGACAATATAACACAATGAGACCAACTCACGAGACTCGATTCATGAACAATTAAGTTCACTCGCTCGATCTCGCCATCTAGGACTAGAGCTAACAATATCGTGAACAATTATGTTAACCTTGCTCCCAATCCACGCCATCTAGGACTAGAGCCAACAATATCATGAACAATTAGGTTCACCTCGCTCTCGATCCGCCATCTAGAACTAGAGACAACAAGCAAGACTAAAGTCATCACCATGAAATGCTTGCGACACAACATGTAACAAAATGCCATACATTGACATCCACATATATCAATGAAACACACTATTACATGCCACCTTTGTCAACTCATACAACATACCATTCACAATGCTAAAACAATTTATCATACTCATCACATATATTTCCATACATAACTCAAGCGTAATATACATGTTTCATACGGAATATCTAAACCCCAACAAATAATCACCGATGTGTACTTGAAAACATTTTCATATTATAGAAAATATTTTTAGCATGTAGGTTCAAATAGTCGTCAAACAGACACCCGAAACAAAAGATATGAATTTTCAAAGTTTTAGAAAAATCTGTCAGACTCAATGGTAACCAGTTACCCTCAGACTTATAACCAGTTACACCCTTATAACCAAAAAATCAATGTTTATGTAATTCATCAAGAAACCGGTTACACCTTTATAACCAAAACTTTTCACGTTATTTTGCATGTAGTAACCGGTTACCCTCATACTAGTAACCGATTTCCACTGTCAAAAATCAGTTTTTCTGCTATTTTTTCAAAGTACGGAAATTATTTCTTTTCCACCTAAAAACTCCAATTTGCACACAAAAATAGGTTTATCACTTCCATATTTTATACACACATGTCGCACAACATTTCAAATAATTCTAATTCAACCAAGTTCAATCACGAACATGTCAACAATTATCAAATTGATTCAATCACAAATAAGAAATTTCATAAACAACGACACACAACTACTATAGCAATCATAATCCTCTAACCTATCCATCATTATACAATCCCTTAGAAAGTTGGAACCTCACCCTTACCTTAGATTGATGGTCACCATGCTTCAACAATATATTATCTCTTTTTCGAGACTCTTGGTGCATTATTCTCATTTCTCCTCTTGTGTTTTCTTTCTGGTTTCTACGGTTACACATTTCATAGAACCCTTTTGTTATACCCCAAAATTTTCCCTCCTACTCCTCAAGACAATTCACATCTCATTTCTCAAGGATTTCACAAGGGTTGGCCAGACAAACCCTCTCCTAAGCAATCAATCCAAACTAGGGTTTTGCTATTCTCAAGTCAAGATGGATTTCTAATACTTCAAGTGGTCACCATATCTCTTCATATACCTCAGAGAATCCTCATATCAAGTTCCAAGCCTTACAGGTCTAAGTTGCTCATCCAATTGCTCAGATGGTTGAAAATCAGTTGTGTTAGACAAAAAGTCAACTATGGTCAACATACAGTCAAACTCCATAATTTTTGGTCAACATAAATATTTTGAAGTCATATTCATCATTTGATCAAGGGTTAATCATGATTCATCAAGAAAAGCCAAGATCTGATCAAAAGTCAAAGTTTCCAAATTAGGGCTTCTCTAGACAAAAGTCAACAGAACTTTGACCAAGCATAACTTTCACATACTTCATCAGAAATTTCCCCATCAAAGCTCATTTAGAAGAGTACTCAATTCTCTACAACTTCATGTCTCACAATCTTGGGCATGAAATGCTTCATTTGGGAGTTATGGATCAAAACATTATAGGTCATTCTAGAAAAGTCATCAAAAGTCATCTTTTTGCAAAGAAGAGTGCATGAGAATGGAAACTCCAATGAAGTTGAAACCAAAAAGGCTGTTCAGAAGACATCTTGAGCTTTCTAAAAAGTCCAAGAACACCCAAAAATGTTGAAAATTGAGGAAGATACAAATTGTGCAAGCTGAGCATTTTGAGGAGGTGCATGAAGAAAAATACCTAGCAAAAGCAAATATTTTTCAAATGGGCCTAAGAGTTTTTTGATTTAAACTTGATCATAAGATTATCCATGACTACTATGTTGCATGCTATGCCTCTCACCCTTTTATTTATTTATTTTTGAACTAAATAACTTAAATTCAAATTTAATTAAATAAAATGCAAAAATAAAAGATAAGGCAAGTTGGGCTTGATATTTGCATGGCTTGGGGTCCAAGATAGCTCATTACAAGCTGTCAATTTCGTGCAAGAAGATTGAGGAAGAGATTGAGCAAATTTGGAAAGATTTTGTGCAAATTTTCAAATCAAATATTCTCCATTTAAGGATAATATTTTCTCTTAAAGCCTTGACCTAATTCCACTCTCCTATATATACCTAGCACTCTTACAAGACAAAGGGATTCTTGGACAGCTCTTACACGGATTGTTAGTTTATCACAAACCCTAGAATTTTCTCAAAATTTTCTCAAAGTTGGCAAACTCGTGTTCTACTTTCCAGTCACTTTTAAGCATTCCATTGTGATCCTGAATTAAGTCTGAGTAAGTAAACATCATTATACATGATCATAACACGTTGAAACGTGCCATATGAACTGCTCCAATTTGCATTTTTCTTTGAATTCGTGTTTTACATTTGAGTGTGTTTTGCTTGCAACTAATGTTTCTAATATGTTTATAGCATGATATACAACAGATCTGGGCAGTCGTTTGAAGTTTTCCATGGCTTAATCGCTAGTTGCCATTATTAGGGCATGAACTGGAAGAGCTTCGTATCTGTAGTTCTAGGCCGATTCAGAACGATTTAACACCACCAATCGATTCGCAGCCCTTGAATTAGGGGGATAGGGTACCCTTGTTGCATTCATATTGTTTATTTTGCAGGTTGATGATTGAACATGATCGGAGAAGATGACCGGAGCTTTGCTCGTATTCGAGCCATAACCCATTACATATTTATGGGTCCAACGGTATGAATGGATGTATCATACGGCGGTTTCACCTTACACACTATGTCATTCGCTCTATCAGGTTGTGGATTCAAACCCCACCTTTTGCCTTTTATTTTCACTATTTATTTTGCGGTTTCGGATCTCGGAAGGACACCTCCGAAGCTTGACTTTTGGGCTTCCCACACTAAAGCTCCGACACGGGCGTCCCAGATCTAGAGTCTCCAGAAGCTCTAGCTTCTAGACCCTTTCCAGCATCAGAACCCCCATAACCTCCAGCTTCTGGGCACTTCCAGCAACGGAACCTCCAGAAGCTCCAACTTCTGCCAGAAACACGTTTTTGTTTCTTTCACATTTTTATTTATTTTTTGCTTTTATTTTTTTCTTAAAAATAATTAATTAATTAAATTAGTAATTAGGTTAATTAATTAGGTTAATTAGATACTTTCACAAATATTTTTCTTTTAACTAATTTAATTAATTGAGGTTAGTATTCACTAATTTTTTTTCTTAATTAATTAAAATCAAATAGAATTAGGTTGTTTTTTTCACATAAATTCTAATTTTCAAAAACACCAAAAATATTAGGACTAGTTTTTTCTTATGCTATTTATTTTTCTTGCATTTTTAAAATTCTAGAAAGGATGTATAGGTTGCAAGTTGTTTTCATGTAATAGCGTAATTTTTACTTTCCGCATTTACTTTACACCTCACTGTATGTGTCTTTCCCAAAGCCATGTAATAGCGTAGGACCCTTTATATTTGCAATTTACTTGGCACCTATTAAGCTAGTAACTAGGCGTGTATGGCAAGATAAAATCAACATAGATCACTAATCACAAGATAAATATCGAAAACAATACACTCTTCTCACACATGCACTCCCAAGGATATTCTCTCTCGTTGCCTTATGAAAATGGTCAGTCCCTCGAGCGTAGGAGTATCTTATACGGTTGCCTACAAAATATCATCATAGTCCCTTGACTTAAAGATCATAGTCCCTCGATGTTGCCCTACGAATACATGATCTCGTCCCTCGGTTGTTGCCTCTGAAAAGTGATGATCGTCCCTACAGATGTGCTAGGATATCCACAAGTTGCCTTCTATGACCATCGGCGTCCCTTGAATGTCCCTTTACAAACGAATAGGGTTACCTACCAACTAATGGTATGGATAGCTTTATTCTAAAGGAAAACAAAATAACACGGGCTTGACCGTTGAGTAGGTAATAAGTCTCTTTTGCTTGCTCAAATTAAAACATCTTTTACACCTCACACTTTTTTTCAAAATCTTTTCAAAATACTTTGTATACATTCCAGCGTGAATCATTGCAAAGTCCTTTTCCAAACAAAACATTTCCAAACACTTCGTATACATTCCAGCGTGAATCATTACGAAGTCAAGAAATGCCTTTTCAAAATCTTTTCAAACACACACACACAAAAACAATTTAAGTGAGCTAAAGCAATTAAGAGCCCGTAGATAACTACGGATGAAAAGGGTGCTAACACCTTCCCTTTTCATAACCAACTCCCTTACTTAGAATCTAACGAAGGTCTTTTCCTGTTCTTTTCATCTTCCCTTAATTGGATAAAAGAAAAGTCGGTGGCGACTCTTACTATCCATGACATTTGCGATCAAGCATAAAACAAACAAGTCGGTTCTCCATCGTATTACACCTTTCCTTTTTCCTTGTTTTACTTCTTTAACCCTTAGTCCCCTATTATCTCAATTCACTTATGCCCTTCTACATAATAATAACTAAAATACTTATGTAGTTTTTATTATAATAATAATAATTTAATATTCTAATTTAAATAATAATATTTAAATAATAATAGTCTCTTTTCACCCCTATGTGTCTACACTATTGGTCATACACCCCTAATACCTTAACCTTGATACATTCTAAAGTAACTACTCCAAAAAAAGGCATCACATCATATCAAAATGTTCATCAACACAAACAAAGGCACAACATAGATAATTAATTTATTAAGAAATCTAAACAAATAATCGGGGTGGTATAACTCTCCCCATTTCCCACATCATATTCTCACAGCGGCTCCTCCCAAACTATATTCACGAGAGCAATCTCTTTTCCTCTTAACTTTTTCACTTCACGATCTTCGATTCTCATAGGTGTTAGAACAAGATTTGGTTATGCAATTATGTCTCTTATTTTTTATGATAACAAAGAGTGTGCTTGAGTGAACAATTTTGATACTCTAATGTTTGTTGTATTTTTAAGAATAGACAAATAGGTTGTGCTTCGATGAATGGCGTGACCAAGACATTAAAAGAGAAAATGCCCGCTTCTAAGCTACATAGATTATGATGAACAAGTATCGAGGAAAGCGAAGGCTCGAGTTCAATTACTACGATACGTAAGTATGAAGAAATTAAGTGAAGATCTCAAAGACAAATGTTGAGTGAGCGTAGTCAAGATCTTGAAGACTCAAGTTTCATAAGACAAAGAGTTATGAAGACCAAGTGTTGAAGACTATGAAGCGTGGCTTTGAAGACTCGAAGACTTGAAGTTCTTCGAACTTAGTTGTGATACAAGGTTCTAAGACCAAGTCTTTGAAAGACTACGAAGGCGTGGTTACGAAGACTACGAAGAATTGAAGCTCTTTCAACCTTAGATATGATGTAAGGTTCTTCAAAACCAAGTGCTAAGGACTCGAAGAGGAAGATCAAGACTCTAAAAATTGAAATTTTGACTAACCGAGTTATGTTCTCTCTTCTTACTCATGCTCATAAAAGCCTCAAGTACGAGAAGATTAGAAGAAAAGCGGTAACAAAGTAAAATGGTACACAATATGAAAAGGCTTCATTCCACTATTTCTCTAACTAGTGCAAATTGTGGAAAAGGACAAAGAAGTACTATTTTATGCGACTCTCTTTTCAAATGGCCAGCAATTTATATTATTTGGCTATATAAAGGGAAGTAGTATAAGTTTGAGCTCTTCATTGCTTGTGGCAAAAATGCAACAATGATGAACATTATTGTTGATGAAAACAACAAGATTATCAATCAATATATCAACGACAAGAACAACATGGGGAACAACATGTAGTCTTGAATCATATTATGATAATCTCAAACCAATCAATCATTGATTCACACCATTCTTAAATCTATATTCTACAAAGAAGCTTATTAAGTTGCAACCACGAAGAAGATCATGGAAGCTCTATTCAAAATCCACACATGGATATTATGCTTCATCATATTATGGGACAAGGGTTGTTGTCCAAAATGTTCTAAAGTGAATCAAGAAGGAAAACTCTTATATGCTATGCCAAGATCTATCAATCTATTAGTAGCTTATGAAGAAGAAGATTTCGAGGACTCAAGAGCTTTAGGTTGTTGTCCATGAAGAAGCTACTTGAAGAAAAGAATATCATACATTGTTAAACAAATGTAATAACCTTTAGTGTGTATTAGGATCTTATGATGTACTTAATCTAGTTTACCTATGCTCGTGTAGAAGCACTCTTTGGTAAACATACATTGTAAAATCAAACAGTAGTTTTATCCTTCTAAAGGACCGGGTAGGTCAGAAGCTTTAGGAAGGTGGTAAACAATTCTTCTAAAGGACCAAGCAAGTCAGAAGCTTTAGAAGGTATTGTGTTCCTCAAAGGACCAGTTAGGTTGGAATCTTTGAGAAGACTAAGATGGAATACTTAGTGGATGTTAGTCACAACAATTGCCTGTGCAGATTGTAATCAAGTTGATTATAATGGATTAAGTCCTTGAGTTCAAGGCAAATCACCTTGGTAGGGTGGATTGGACTAACTTGAGACTTTCAACCATGATAAAATCATGTGTTCTATATCTTTGCTTATAGTTTTTGTATATGCTTCTGAAACCTTTCCCAAGAAACTCACTTATTGTAACATCAACAATATTCAAAAAAATTACTCAAGAGTGGAAAACCCAATTCAAACCCCCCTTTCTTGTGTTTTCTTCACACCTTCAACAAAAGCAATCTCAACCGTAATATTATCTCGCACTTTCATGTGATCCATCGGAATCACATGAGATGGATCTGAAATGTACTTTCGGAGTTATGAAACATGGAACACATCATGCAAATTTGATAGGTTATGTGGAAAAGCCACCTTGTAAGCTACAACTCTTAATTTCTTAGAAATCTGATATGGACCAATAAACCGAGGAGTAAGCTTTCTCGATTTCAATGCGCGTCCAACACTAGTCACCGGAGTAACCCTCAAGAATACATGGTGTCCTTCTTGAAACTCAAGATCATTCCTTTTCTTATCATGGTAAACCTTTTTCCTACTCTGCAAAGTTTTCATCTTATCTCGAATTAACTTCACTTTTCTATAGGCAATCTAACAATCCTAGGTCCAAGCACTACACTCTCACCATATTCATACCAACACAAAGGTGTCCTACACCTCCGACTATACAATGCCTCAAAAGAAGCCATTTAAATTCTGGAATAAAAACTATTAATATAGGTGAACTTTATCAATGAAAGATAACTATCCCAAGTACCTCCCTGTTCAAGGACACACACTTCAACAAATCCTCTAAAACTGAATAGTCCTCTCATTTGACCATCAATATAGGGATGATACATATAACTCAATCTCAGCTTAGAGCCTAACATATTGTTTAAACTCTTCCAAAAGTCAAAAGTAAACCTCTGGTCTATATATGAAACAATACTCAACGGAAGTTTCCTTAAGCTAAACATGACAAGCTTTTGGAAAACATAAAAATTAACACATTACAACAAATTACTATAAACATACTAAACAATGGGTGAAAGTGGATTAAGCAAGTTGAAAAGTGAAGATTTGAGAATTTTAAGCTGGTCCAATTGCAACTTGTTTAATCAACACACTACCTAAACTACTACAATGAAAAACAATAGACAAACAAGAACAGAAAAATATCTTTGTTTTACGTCGTTAGCTCGACGCCTTTATTGTGCTAGCTAGTAACTTTCTCGAATCATGTCATGGTGTTGCCATAACACGCAAACCTAAAGAAAGTTTCCTAACCAAATACTTGAACAAACGTTACAAAAACAAAATTTACAACATCACTTTGAAGAATAAGAAAACACATAAGCACTAGTACGAAATTAAACACAAAACAAATATAAAGCTAAATATATACAAAGATTGACAAATGTGAAAACATGTACAAATTCACAAGTATGATAAACATAGACAAATAAATGTGCAAATATATACAAGTTTTAATTACACAATATGAACATAATGTACAAAACTAAAAAACATAGAAACTATACATGATGCGATCCAATAAAAATACCAATCTCCGACAACGACACCATTTTGCTGAAGTAATAAAGCGACAAGCAAAAGTAAGTATTTTTATAGGTTATATCATATTGTCTCCACAAAGATTAATGCTACTGAATTGTCGTTCGATAATTTATCGTGTTTATGAGTTTGGGGTTGAATTGGGTTAGTTTGTATAAAAGGTAAATGCGGGAATTAAAGTTATTAGCGGAAAAAAAATTCATTCTTCGGAGAGTAGAGAGCTCTTGGGTTTGCATTTCATCTACCCTATCAAATACTTAAACTTACTACTCAGTTGTACGCAACCTAAATAACTCGTCAACATTATCACGTATCACTCACCCAAGGTTATCTCTAACATAAAGTGAGATATCAACTATATTACTCACGTCAACGATCTCTCAACACAACACGAATAACAAAGGCATTAAGAGACGATACCTAAGTGGATATTAAGTTTAAATCTATCTCTAGAGTCTAATCCCAATAAATGTTCATCATAAATTCTGATTTGAACCTTCCATTTCTTCAACAATCTAAACCTAAATCAAGAAAGCAATCATCAACATTGATTTATAAAATGAGTTTCATACAACACCATGAGCAATAAAAATATACATATAATCAAGATAAATATACATACAAACTCCAACAAATAATGGTTTCAAAGAGAAGAAAACAAGAAGAAACCAAATCTTTTGCAGTGTCAATCACGATTAACCCTGGCTCCGAATCATCCGATTACAAGCCAGAAATGTTATTTTCTAAGCTTTAAACTATCAAAGAATGAAGGTGGTGAAGTTGGGAACTGTAACAACCTGGGCCCCTCAAAAGGCAATCCTGACACTACCACCTCACGATCTTCTCTACCCCCTCACAAGTAGAGTTTTTGCCTTTCATGGAAATCGTACCCTATAACGTGAGGTTCAAGTACACGTTTAATCCATTCCCATTACTAATTGAGCTACGTAGCTCAGTTGATAGTGGGAATGGATTGAACCCCAGGGTACATGGTTCAATTCCCATGAAAGGCAAAAATTCTACTAGTGAGGGGATAGACAAGATCGTGAGGTGGTAGTGCAACATATGCGAGGGGCCTAAATATCTGGAACAAATATCCAAAACTCCGAAGCTAGAAGTGAATAAAATAGATGTTTATAAAACAAAATTGATGAGCCGCTAAGTGGCGCACTAAGTGGGATTTCCTTTACTTAACACATTAAACGCGTAAATCCCTAAGCGGGCCTCAAAAATCATGCTACATGTTTCCTAAAACTTCATAGCGCGGAGGGCTGCGGCTTAGCCTTCAGCGGTAGCTAAGCGCCCTCCATTGAGCAAATCTTCCCAAAACCTCACTTTCATTCTAAAAAATCCCACTTGAAGCTATGACTTCGACACCTTATTCCTCGATGCTCCAAATATACGAGAAATACCTAAAAATAGACAAAAACTAGCAAACGATACACTATTTACATAAAAATAATTATTCACAAAGTAAACATATTTACAAACAAAGTGGAGAATTATTCAAAAAATATTAACAAAATTTTTGATAAGTACGACAAAACATATATACAAAATAAGTACATTTTGACACTTATCAAGTACTGCATAAATTTACAAATCGTCCCGCCTTCGACGCTTTCATATTTGATTCTCTTTCAAACTTTATCAATTTGGTGAACTGTATCATACTCTCTGTAAATTGATCCAACCAAGTTTCTGCCTCAATTATTGAATGTGCCATCCAGTCGATTGATGTAGCTGGAATTGAACACCCAAGTTTCAAATAAACCTGAACAAAATATAGACCTTTTTAAAGAAACCCTATGCACATGATGCGTCCAACACCATTTTTAGGTGGACCACTGCGTAATAGAAAAAATATCTGATAACTCATGTCTTGTCAGATCGATACATACTCTGTCATACACACTTGTTATCAAGTGACCAATTTTAGAGAAGCACATCAATTTTGAAAATCATACCTTACCACTACGACAAAGAACAATTGCACTTTGAATTGAATCAATTTTTTTTGGGCCCATATAACTTTGTGTATAATTTCCCATGCATTCTCAACTCTTTCAAAAATGCAATGCGGACAAGTGGATAATCCTCCTCTAATTTACCAAATAATCTATACATCCCGATAACCACAATTTCCATAATTCCCAACATTCACAATCTGTGCAATGAGAAATGAGAAAAATGACCATACAAGATGGTTATATAACTTAAATTTTCACTGAATGTTTTCGAAAACACATCTTTACAAATATCATGAATAAAAAATAAATAATTATAGTAAAATGTGACTTCGGACATGCTATCTCTAAAATATAAATATATTGAAATTTATGAAGAAAGTTAGTTACTTTGGTGTTTAAGATAGAAAAATAAATTATTATGGTAAAATAAGTTTATAAAAGATTTTTGTCGGTTAATATTCTTTTGACTATTTTTTATTTTAAAAAAAGTGTTGCTTCTCTTTCAAGAATTATATAGAAAAACACAAATTCTTTGATTTATAACATTTTCTTACAAGAACCATCTACAATACATACTTCTTTCTCCCTTTCTCAAACTAAAACCACTCTCACCATAAGCGACACGTCGTCGATCACCTCAAACCATGGCAGACAAATCGGTACTCATGGTTATCGAGTGCAAGACCAACCTTCCGCTACCAAAGCAAAAATCGCCTTCGTAGTACAGTCCTCTTTTCGCTTCGGTTACATCCTCACGCCACGGTCCCTTAGCCCTCTCCGTACAGCTTTCCAACTCCTCCAATGGTAACCCTAAGAAAATTCCTTTTTGATGTTTTAGGTTTTGTTTATGGCTTGTTTTGGGTTGTAGATGAGGTTTCATTGATCATTGGAATGAGCTTAGCGATGGTATCGTTTGTTTACGTGAATGGGGAGAAGGGTGGGAAGAAAGTGCTTGTTAAGTGTCTTGTGATGAATGAGAAGTTGCTTGTTCATGCTTTGTATGATGGGTTTAAGACCTCTACATCTTGAGATCAAGTAATTAGTGTTTTGTTTTCTTTAATTTTGGTGAAATGAAATTGTTTGATTGTTTTGGTTTTTGAAATTAGGGTTTCTTTGTTGTGTTGTGTCGAATTATTCTAATTTGGGAAAGGGGATTTTTAATACTTTTTTGTAGGCGCTCTGGCCGATGATGGCGAAGACAAACCACGGTTCCACGAGACCAGAGGCCCGGTGGTCGTTTCACCACTATACCCGTGACCACCTCCGAGTGGATCTGGCGAGTGCTCGTGCGGAATTTAAAGACGGCGGGGTCAGACGCCCAAAACCCACTCCTGCAAAACCGGAGCGCCGGAACAAAATCTTGTCGGTATCGCCGAGCCACGGTCACCTCACGAGATTGCGTCCATCTCAGGGCCTTGATCGAGACATTAATCAAAGGCGGAAGACTCGGGCAATACAAGAAACCTAAAGCATCTCGGGTGCTCGGGAAAAGGAAAGTTGAGGAGGACCCCGAGGATTCCGGCCCTTATCGATAGCATACTCGGTAACTAGGCGAGATGACTTCCACGACCCCACCTTCACTCACAACCCGTGGGAGGAATTCCCCTCCGCCATGGTCATCTCGTGGTGGTGGCCTTGATTGTCCATCGGCTCGGCAAATTCGGCGAGTGATCGAAAAGGCCCGGTGAGCGAGGTCTCTCTCGAGCAGTTCATGACCGATCGGGCCGATCACCTTCTGGAAGAACTCCCGGGGCGCCCACACCACATTCGCTCCTTATCAAAGCAAGGATGGCGAACTTTGAAGTACCACGGGATCGCTTCGTGAAAGCGGTTCGGTCGGCGTCGTATGAACACATCACTTTCGAACACTACTCGACAAATCCCACCTATCTCCATACGTGGGATATGACCTGTAGGGATTCAACGGTTCCACCTCTCGACCCTGGGGGTACGTCGAACTCCTCGTTACCTTCGGTGAAGATGTGGCCTCGCGATAAGTCAAGGTCCGCTTCCTGGTGATCGACTGCCACTCCCTCTACAATGCCATTCTGGGGAGAACCACTCTAAGAACTCCGGTCCCTCGACCGTCCATTTGACGAAATTCTACACAAGCAGAGACGTCGCCACCATCTGCGGCGACATTAAAGCTGCAAGGAGATGCCACAACGCCGCGGCCAAAGGGCAGACCCTAGTCGACCCGAAGGTGCCCGTGACAAACAAGAAGGATGGGCTGGACAACGCCCAGGTCGATCTCCCTAAAGCCGCGGAGACCCAGAGCCCCAACGTCAGCTCAGTGGACCTCGACACCATATTCGCAAAAGATGAAGTCGACGGGTAAGCAGGAGACTCGGATCCACTCCGCCCGATTCCAGATGGCGAGTTCGAACTCTACCCCCTCGGGGAGGACCCCAGCAAGTGTGTCAAGATCGGCGTCGCACTGCCCGACCTCGAAGCAACTTCGAGCACGCCTTAAGGACAACGGATCTATCGCATGGGCGCAGCGAGATGCGGACTCGACCACGAGTCGCTTTGTCCCGTCGCCATAGATCCAGCCGCTAGGGCCATAGTACAACGTAGGCGTAGGCAATCCCCCGAGAAAGCGGCTGAAAAGCTATAAAAGACCTCCTAGAGGCAAATTTTATTCCAAGGCCAAGTATTCAACTTGCATCCAAGCGTTATACTTGTTAAAAAATCTAATGGAAAATGGCGTATGTGCGTTGACTATACTGATCTCAACCGGGCATGTCCCAAAGATGCTTTTCCTTTGCCTAACATTGATATGCTGGTCGACAACTCGGCCGATTATAAATTGCTCTCTTTTTTGGATGCTTATTCAGGTTACAACCAGATCCCCATGGTTATGGCCGACAAGACTTACATGGCGTCGTCGAACTATTACTACAACGTAATGCCCTTTGGACTAAAGAACGTCGGGGAAACTTACCAGCGGGTGATGAACAAGGTCTTTCGTAGCGAAATCGGTGACATGCTCGAGGTGTATATGGAGGACATGATCGTCAAATCCCACACCGAGGACGACCACGCTTCACGCCTGAAGAAAGTGTTCGATCAAGCTCGAAGGCACAAAATGCGCTTCATCGGAGAAGTGCGCGTTCGGTCGGGCGGAAAGTTCTCGGTTTCTACCTAACCGAACGAGGATCGAAGCCAACCCGAAACAAATGTCGGGCATTCTCGAATTACCCTCCCGGATCCAAGAAGTCCATTCAGTCTTGAGCGACATGCTAACTTCCTATCCGTTTATTGGCAAGGTCGGCCTGATGCCCTCCCATTTTTTAACTATTGAGAAAGGACCTGAATGGAGCGAGGAATCAACAAGCCCTCTTGCACCTCAAAAGCACTTTCGCGACCAGCGATTGCTCGCGGCCAATCGAAACCTTATATTTATACTTAGTTGTATCAATGAAGCGTTAGTAGCGGTACTGTCTGCAGAAGCGGGCAAAAACCGCTTTACTTCACGACAAAGCCCTTCAAGGGCCGAGACAAGATATCGCAAATCGAAAGGTGCGCTCGCTCTGTCATCACGGCAAGGAGGCGATACTATTTCCTCGCCGCGTCATCGTCATGCCAGAAGCGACCCGCGGCTCCTCGGCCGTCCGGACATGGCTGGCCGAATGCTACGATGGTCCCTCGAACTCTCCGAATTCAACATCCGATACGAGGGACGAAAGGCCCTGAAAGCGCAAGCGCTAGCCGATTTCGTCGCCGAAATGACAGCTCACGAGCAATTGCCCAGCGGGGACAAAAGATGGATCATATACGTCAACGGAGCCTCCAGCTCGACGGGAAGCGGAGCCGGCGTCCTCCTCGAGAACGAGGAAGGCATAGTCATCGAGCACTCCTTAACCCTGGCTTTCCCAACGTCCAATAACCAGGCCGAGTATGAAGCCTTGCTCGCAGGGCTGCGCCTGGCCGAAGACATGGGCGAACGAGACATTCAAGTGTTCACCGACTCCCAACTCGTTGCGTCGCAGGTACTCGGAGAGTACCAGAATAAAAGCGACAGCCTCGTCGAATACCTTAATCTCGTTAAGGAAAAGTTGAAAAGCTTGACAGGGCGAGATTAGGCATGTTCCCGAGAACAAAACACGGCGAGATATCTTGTCCAAACTCGCGAGCACGAAGAAAAAGGTGGAAACAAATCGATGTACAAGGCGCTCGCCCGACCAAGCATCGAGAAATCCTCGACGAAGCTCGACATAAACGCAATCGGGGATGCGGACTGCTGGATGACCCCCGTGTTCAACTACCTCACCCGCGGGGAATTACCCTCGGATAAGTTAGAAGCCGCCGCCACCAAGCGTCGTGCATGTTCATATGTCGTCCTCGAGCAGCGTTTGTATCGACGAGGTTTCTCCATCCCCCTTCTCAAATGCGTCGAGGAGTCCAAGGTACCCGACATCCTTCATGAAATCCACGAAGGAATCAATGCCCAACACCTGGGTGGTCGGTCACTCGCCCGAAAGGCATTGCGCGCCGAATATTATTGGCCTACCATGCAAAGGGACGCGAAAGAACACGTCAAGAAGTGTGACAAGTGTCAACGCCATGCCGACATGCACATTGCCCCACCACACGAGCTCACGACGCTTACATCCCCGTGACCCTTTAGTTGGTGGGGAATGGATATCCTCGGTCCTTTCACATAAGGCTCCTACCAAAACAAGTACCTCATCGTGGTCGTGGATTACTTCACAAAGTGGATAGAGGCCGAGGCACTGGAAAAAATCACCTCCTTCAACATCCTCCATTTCTACAAACGGAATGTCCTTGCCCACTTCGGCATCCCTCAGGCCCTCGTCACGAACAATGGGGCGCGATTCAAACCGAAACTTCCATGATTCAGTATGCAGCTAGGCACCAGCAACACTTCATACATCCGAGCACCCTCAGACCAACGGTCAAGCAGAAGCCGCGAATAGGGTCCTGTTGCGGCCGGGGACTTAGGTGGAGGCTCGGAGAAGCCAAGAGCAGATGGGTCGAAGAGTTGCACAGCGTGCTATGGGCATACCGAACAACTCCCCATTCAACCACGGAATCCCCTTTCGGTTGCGTCACGGACGGAGCGGTCGTACCCGTCGAGGGTGGGAACCGTCTAAGCGTACTGAATAACCCCTCGAGGAGGAATTGAATGACGAGGCGCTGCGCGAAGAGTTAGATTTGGTCGGCAATCAGGAAGGCGGCGTACATGGGAAGCTTGCAGAAGCGACAAATTACGCTCGCCCGCGACCTCAAGGTCATTAGCGTGGTCGACGTCAGCCTAGTCCTCCGAAACCAAAAGGAATCTCGCGACGGCCCTGGTGGGAAGGCCCATATCGCGTCCGGAGCGGAACTCTTTGGAGCCTATTACGTAGAAAATCTAACCGGGGTACAACTCCCTCGACCTTGGAATGCTGCAAAGCTCAAACAATATTACAACTGAGTCAGCTCGGCCAGATGTCTAGAACTTAGTGGACAACGGTACCCTACACGAAGACTTGACTCAACCTGGGGCCGTGAAATGGTGCTCGTGCGAGCCCCAGATAGCCAACAAACGGGGGACCTCCTCGACTCTAACGAGAAGAGACCCCCGTGCGATGTGGAGTCCTCGATCGAGATCCGCGGGTTTTCACGCACCTTTGGCAAGGCGTCCGGCTCGCGACAGACAGCCCACGCCTCAGGGAGGTAGTCCTAACCGCGACTACATCCTCGTCAGGAGGCCCCCAGCCTCCAAACCTACCAAATGGACTAGGAACAACAAGGTCAAGCATCTCTCTACAAACAAGCATATTCAATAACAATAATCAATATAGTAAAAAACAATTCATAAACAGCACGACCAAAAAGGTCAACAAAATAATTACGCGCACCAGACCCAGTGTACAAAAATCCATATAAGGGGGCACGCAAGCCAAAAACAACGGACTCGCAGGCCCAAACATACAAACTAAGCATCAGGAGACACGATCTTCCCGTCGACCACGCGGAGGAAAGGGCCAATCCTAAAGGTCACGAGTTCCAGCCCAGGATTCACTGCCTGCACTTGCTGAACGGCAAGTCAAACTCGAAGGACAGCGCCTCCACGGTGTCTTCTTCTGGGACCCTGATCCGCCCGATCAGGTCCGCCCTAGTAATGAGCGCCTGCTCCTCAGCGGACTCATCCTCGACAGAAGCCATCCGCCCTTGCAGCGACTTCACCTCGGCTTCCAGTTTGTCCTTCTCCTCGATCAGCGTGCGTACTCGTCATCTCCCTCAACTCCTTGGCCATCTCCTTGCATCTATCGTCCGACCCACGAGCTTCATCAATTCAACATGATACGCCATGTTCTTGAGCTCTAGTTTAGTGGCGCGAGCGTTGGCTTTGTTGACTTTGGCTCGGTAGCTGGCCACCTCGTTGCTGAGCGTCAACGAGGTCTCAAGCATCCGGATTACCGCGGACACGTCGGCGTTCAGACTTTCCGCCCGAGACTTCGGGTCGAGCCCCAAGATCAACTCCCTCTCCGCCTCAGGCACCATCGAGTCTCCTCGAAGAGCGCCTCAGAGCATAACGGAGGTAGCCTGGCGTCCCGGCGAGCCGAGTCCCAGACACCCCACAGCAGGGCGCTCGCCTTCGCCTCTTGAGCGGTTGCTCGGGGGAGGACGCTGAGGAAGGAGTGTTCGCAGCAGCTTGGGGATCTTCCCGTGCTTGTTGCCGAATCTCGCCAACCCGGTCTTTGGCAGTTGCACGGGCACCCTTGTGTCGTAGCTTGAGCATGCGCTCTTCCATGACCGCCATTCGATCTGCAAAAAAAATGAAGAAGTTAGCGTACATTGGCATAAGTCAACAAACGAGCAACATGCCCTTTCTACGTTTCCAAAACCCAAAATACCTAAGAGCCTCAGAGCGTCCTCGTCGGACTTCATGATCTAGAAGACCTTTGTATTTATGTATCGTAGGCAATCTCAATCTCCCGTTGGAGTCAAGGAGCACGTTCCCTTCCCGGTCAACGCAGATGGCCGGCCTAAAGCTTTTTACAAAATTTTCCAGCCTCTCGTAGGAGAGTTGGTCGTCTCTATCCAATTTTTCGGGCTTTACGGAGTAGAAATCCGGTCCCCGTTCATAATGCTTTCTGTCCCATTCAAGGGAGAACTTTGCCTTCAGCCTGTCCGACTCTTTGCCATCTTCGCCGACCTCCACGGTTTGCACGAAGAGGGTGTCTTCAGCTTCTCGGGTGAGGGGCTTCACCACGTAAAACCGCTTCTTGAAGTCTCGGACAGACTCCCGATACGGCCTAAAAAGCTTGTCCGACTGTTTGAATGACACCCAGGCACATTTATCACCAACCATCTGCCGTTGAAGATGGAAGATACGGAAGAAGAGGGGGAAGGTGACACCTATGTCCAGATACCGGCACACGAGCTCGAATGCCCGCATGAAAGCCAGGGCATTCGGGTGAAGTTAATGACGAGGCAAATCGACCATGTGAAGACCCCGTTTGAAAACCGATAAGGCATCGGAAGCCGCTTCGCGAACTCATACATCGGAATCGGTGGAGGTGTATGACGAGCAGATCCTCCTACTTGGCCCGGGGATTTGAACGGCCCAGGAAGGTTCAAAACCCTCGTCCAGATCCTCTATCAGATTGAACGCGCTTGAAGGATCAACAGAAAAATCAAAGCGGAAGTCCCTCGGCACGGGCGCGACCCAGGAAAGGTCTGCGGCCAGTCGTATCCGTCGAAGTTCGCCCGTACCCTCTTGTTGCACCCCAAAATTTGCCCTCCTATCTCGATTTTATCTGGCTTAGGCTTCACATTCATCTACATACGTTTCCATTAGGTCATTGCATTAAACAGTCATTCGTTCATCGCATATGCATCATTTCGTCGTATTTAAATTGACCAAAAGTTAGTTTAAATTGACATCTGCAGCGTTTTATAGTTATAAAATACCCGATATTTCACTTCATTCATTTTTATCTCCTTACCTGTTTATTGTATCGTTTTAAGTTAATTATATGTCGATGATATCAATATTTCGATTTTGCAAACAAACTGCTAAAAGCGATTCGACACTGTACGAAAATTAGTGGAAAAATAATAATCTCAAACATGCATCTAAGCATAAGCCAGATTAAAGCCTTTCTCGAGTACCTTTTGCGTCTTTGAAGATCATTCAATTAAAAAATCCCAAGTGGTATTCCTTGTCAAGTTTCCTCAAGACATATCTTCTTGTTGTTTCTATCTATATTTTTTGACCCTGTGTCGGTCTATTACATCATTCAAGTCAATTCATTTACCAAGCGTCTTGCTTTTTGCAAATTCTTATTTTTGGTATTCTTACCCGTGTTTGCCTCTGTCGTTAGAGTGCGAGTAAGAGTCGGTGTCTAACCTTTCTTGCTTCTCAATTGTTTGAGTATCCATACTTGGTGTGTGGTAATTCATATAATTTTCGCTCTTGAAGAATTACACCCCGCCTTTGGCCTGAGGGATATTGTATTTCTTGCACATTTGCAAACTTTTAAAGTCCAACATATCCTGACAATCCTTGCTAGAATCTCTTTTGGTTGGCCTCTTTCCCCGTGAATTCATCTTCGATCGACGATTTTACCATTCCATATATCTTCTCCCGGTGAGTGCGCTCGGATCGGTCTCCTTCTGTGTGTAATATCTTTACGACATATACTCACATACATTCTCATTTTGATCTGCGAAGAAACTTATTGAAGTATGCTCGTTCCAAAGATCTATGAGTTCTTACCTTTCCGATCTGCGAAGCAACTTATTGAAGTATGCTCGTTCCAAAGATGCATGCGGTTTCGTTTCGATCTGTGAGCAACTTATTAGTATGCTCGTTCAAGATCTGCTGTTCTCATTTTGACAAAGCAACTTATTGAAGTATGCTCGTTCCAAGATCTATGAGTTCTTACCTTTACGGTCTGACAACTTATTGAGTATGCTCGTTCAAAGTGCTGCGGTTTCGTTTACGATCTGCGAGCAACTTATTGAGTATGCTCGTTCTAAAGATCTGCTTGTTCTCATTTTGATCTGCGATGCACTTATTGAAGTATGCTCGTTCCAAAGATCTATGAGTTCTTACCTTTCGATCTGCGAGCAACTTATTGAAGTATGCTCGTTCCAAAGTGCATGCGGTTTCGTTTACGATCTGCGAAGCAATTTATTGAAGTATGCTCGTTCTAAAGATCGCTTGTTCTCATTTTGATCTGCGATGCAACTTATTGAAGTATGCTCGTTCCAAGATCTATGAGTTCTTACCTTTACGATCTGCGAAGCAACTTATTGAAGTATGCTCGTTCCAAAGTGCATGCGGTTTCGTTTACGATCTGCGAAGCAACTTATTGAGTATGCTCGTTCCAAAGATCTGCCTGTTCTCATTTTTGATCTGCGAAGCAACTTATTAAAGTATGCTCGTTCCAAAGATCTATGAGTTCTTACCTTTCTGATCTGCGAAGCAACTTATTAAAGTATGCTCGTTCCAAAGCTCTGTCTGGTTTCGTTTCTGATCTGCGAAGCAACTTATTGAAGTATGCTCGTTCCAAAGATCTATGAGTTCTTACCTTTCTGATCTGCGAAGCAACTTACTAAAGTATGCTCGTTCCAAAGGTTTGTCTGGTTTCGTTTCTGATCTGCGAAGCAACTTATTAAAGTATGCTCGTTCCAAAGATCTATCATTTCTCATATTTAATCCGCGAAGCCGCTTATTTAAGCGTATTCGTTTCTTGATGTACCGAAATCTTTTCTTTTAAAAAAAAATGCAAAAAAAAATCAATCAAAAAAAGCATAAATATATCTACTTGTTCTTCGGAGCGCAAATTTTTGGGTTCTTGTAGTATTTAATATTCTTCTACCTTGAAAGCTCGAAAGGCTAGCACCAATCTCACTTTCAGGTTTAAGACGATTAAATAGGGGCAACTATTGCACCCCAAAATTTGCCCTCCTATCTCGATTTTATCTGGCTTAGGCTTCACATTCATCTACATACGCTTCCATTAGGTCATTGCATTAATCAGTCATTCATTCATCGCATATGCATCATTTCGTCGTATTTAAATTGACCAAAAGTTAGTTTAAATCGACATTTGCAGCGTTTTATAGTTATAAAATACCCGATATTTCACTTCATTCATTTTTATCTCCTTACCTGTTTATTGTATCGTTTTAAGTTGATTATATGTCGATGATATCAATATTTCGATTTTGCAAACAGACTGCTAACTCACTGCTTTATGAATTTACGTGTCGCGTAGATCATGAAGATGTGATCTCTCTAATTTTTCGATACATTTCGAAGTTTTGTTTTTAACCGTAAGTGTTTTAAAATCAGGTATTCTTCATTATCGTTTTATTTTGATTTTAATTATTTCAATAATTTTTATTTAATCTATGAAATCCGTAATTTATTTTAATATGTTTATTTTATTTTTTCGGATAATTTATTGTCCAAATTTTTATCATTTTAACAATTTTAGGTGTTCATTTTTTTATCTCTAAAAAATCAAACAAATACTATTGGGCTTGTTAATTTTTACCCAACCCAATTTTGTGGCCCATTTAATCATGAGGGGTATTTTAGGCATTACCAAAAATTGCTAAACCCTAATTTATTGGGTATATATATATATGTTATAATTTACTGTTAAAGGGAGGAGAAAAAACAGAAAAATGAAAGAGAGGCGGAGGCAGTTGGTTTGGGATCTGAGAAAAATTAATTAAATTTTCTCTTCATTGTCCAAACAAGCATCTACCTTCATACACCCAGATTTCCAACTCCCTCCGTTTCACATACACTTCCTTCCACTCTCCCATTATTACCTCTCAAACCACGGCCGCCTCCATCAATCCAACTTCCACGCACCATCTTCCTTCTCACACCCAGCTGCAAGCACCCTCCATTCTTAACCTCCGCTGTGAACCCATTCAATCGCGGAAACCCCACCTTCATCAACTCAAACCTTACTCCATTCATTCAACTCACCGTAACATACCCCTCGTTCCCTCTATCCGTCACCGCATCATCACCATCGCTACAAACCTCCAGCCGGAACCTCACTTCATCACCACTACATCCACTGAAACCACCATCGATCCCCTCATCTCACGCCTTCACCATTAAACCTCCGAACAACCACACTCACTCCCTCTTCCTTCTCTGTATCGCCACCACACCTGTTTCACGGTCACCCCCTTCATCTTTCAACAGCCGCCGTACCCCCATTTCTCTATCCATCACTCTCCGCTACACCCTTCATCTCCACACCGTAACCCCTGTTAACAACCCTGCTACCTCCTTGTCGTTCCCATCTATCACTTACTTCCTCACTACCTCATTCATACCCACTGCACAGAAGTTGTTGTTGAGAAAAATGATGATACTTTCAACCCAGATACAGAAAATATTGAGTTGTACCTAAGCTCTCAAGTGTTTCCTAATTTCAGTATCTGAGTTCCGTTCGAAGGGTTCACGTTTGTAGCGGTATAAGCACCTTCTGATTCAACTAGTGATTCACCAACAGCTGTCAACCTTCAAACTCCTTGCTATCTCTGTTCACCACGAGCCATTCCTCTCCGATTCTTCCCTCACCGCGACGTAGACAACAACAACTTTCTCATTCAATCAGTACTATGCCACAGCAAATGAACACTTGGTGGAGTCAGTGTTTCGCGTTTCTCGCTTAGACTGAAGAATAAATCTTCAAGTTCATCCACTTTGGGTACGTTAACTTCACTTTGCTATTTGTGTTGGTGTTCAGCTTTTGATTACGGAAATTGGCGTAATGTTGTCTATTTCTTCTACATTTTATGTTGATGAGAAAGGTGATAAATCCACGAGTTATTCTGTTGTAAAGCATGTTAGATCCTTGAAGAAAGCAGTGATATTGTTACATTGTTGATCGTTTTTATCTTGAATTTGACAATACTCTTGTGGATTAAGGTTATTAAGTTTTCATGCTATGTCATGTTTCTAAGTCGATTTAAAAGAAGTTAATGATTAATGTATACATCGCGTTTATCGGGATTAACAGAAATCATTGGTACACCATCTTATTCTCGTTTTAATTTCGGTTATAGTATGTGTTTGAGTGATATTCATGTTAGTTTCGATGAAGGTAAGTTTGTTTCGCGATTATTCGTAGAAACTCGCCGAGAAACCAGATTGAGACATCGCGTTTTATGTTACTCTCATCTTTTAGTTTCAATTGAATTTGTGATAAGGATTCACTTTTATTTTCGATGATGGTTTAACGATAAGGCCGCGTTTACTGGCGTGTATATCTAACCGAGAAAATTACAATTGCATATTGTTACATTTTTCATTGTGTTGCGATTTCGAAACTTGAAGTAAATTTGAATTTCGAAAACCGTATGAACACATATATTGGGAGCACTCGGTTTGGTTTGTGATGCTTGCGTTTTGTCGATTTCTATGGTAATTAAGTTGATTGAGGACTCCATGTAAGTTTCAATGATGGTTTAAATGTCTATGTTACGTATATTCGCGTATCTTTTATATTGAATTTGAGCAAGAAAGGTCGTTTTATCTTGAGTAAAATTGATGGATTAGCGGCTGCCCGACTTTGTTTTGTTTGAATTGTAATCAACTTTCTATGCACAAGTGTACATGGCTGTCCGAATTCTAATAGCATGTTTGAAACTTCAAATCGATCATGTTTTGTTCCCTCTTCGAATTTATTTGAGAACCACGAGTTTGTTTATACTTGTTATCAATGTTGAATTTCGTCTTGATGTTTAAGCCGTTTGAAAGTTGATTTTTGATGATGTTTCGAGTTTATCTCAATTCATAAGTTTTGTGCTTGATGTCGTGGAATCACCGTAAGGTTAGAACCTCTTTGAGATGATTTTCTTGAGCAGTTTTGTATATGCATAGTTGCTGCCCGTTTTGGTAAGTGGTTGAAATATACAAGTTAGTTGATGATTTGTGGTTGATTAAGGTTGTCTTAACACTTGTTTGCGTTTGCCTTTGAGTTTATGTGGTTTCGATCGATATTTTGAGTGTTTTCTTAAGATAATAGTTGCTGCCCGTTCCCGGTTCATGTGGTTTAAATGGGTTTAGAACTCAATTTTTCATGTTTCGATTGATTAATAGCTTGAGTTCTTTGGGTAGTCCATTTGTGAATCGATAATCATGAATAAATTCTTGATTCTTGAATTGTTCATTCATATAAGTTGCATTCGATTTTAACATCTTGCTTATTAACCATGTTTATCTTATTGCCATTTCATTTCGATTTTATTCCACATTATGTTACTAATGCATTTGTTACTTGTGAAGAGATATCCAAAGATCATTCCAAGCATTCACCTACAATTGATGCATAATTATTACTTCTATTTAGTATTTAGTATTATTTAGTAATGTATATTTAATGTTGTAAATATATATAGTACTTAGTATTATTATTTTTTACATTTGATATTGTATATATAATATTTTTATTTTATATTTAGTATTGTAGATATAATTATATAATATTTCTATTTCATATCTAGTATTGTAAATACAATTATACTATTTCTATTCTTATAACTTTATTTATATCCATTTGTAAATAAATTCAATGACATTTTAATGATCTTTGTGTTGCAATTTTGAATTTGGAATTTAATTCAACCTTTGAATGAATTTGGATGCAAATATATCTATTCTTCGCATAGTTTTTGTTTGTATTTTGAGTGATGTATGAATCTTCATTTGGTATTCATCCGATGCATCAAGCCTTATCCGATCTTGAAGACTACTTGGAGCTCAATTCTTGCACCACATAGAAGCTATTTAATTATTCAAATTAATTCGATTTGGTTGTATATATTCCCGTTCATGAACATGTGTACCTTCATTCCTTGTGTGTTCTAATTACCATTTAATTATGCGTTTATCATATTAGAACACATAGTCTCCTCTTGGGCTCCTCATCAAGAAGCAGGTAAGCATATACAATGCACACTTGCACACATTCATAGTTTGGTCCTGGGCTTTTCTCTGACAACTATTCGATCGATGGTTCCAATCGGTCGTTTAGAATACTAGTGTCACGCTAGTTCCACTTTTAGGAGCATACATAAAGCCACTTTGTATGGGCTCGCTTGTTTTCCTAATAACCCCTAAAACACTTTCAAATTAAAATAATTAATTGAACTTGTTTTCTTTAAATCAATTTTTCTACAAAACAAAAAAAACATAGTGCTATGGTATTTAATTAAATTGTTAGAGGATAGCCCGACGATTTAGTTAAAATGTAAAGTATTTGGGCCATTAGAGGGTAACCCAATGACTTAAATACTTTATTCCATACATAATAAAAGTGAACTTTGTTTCACCTCACTCTTTTCATAATAAAGATTTTGGATGAGAGATGATCGGTTGACCTCAATCACCAATCTCGAGTATTGAATCGTTAGAGGATATCCCAACGTTTTGGTACTCGTCATCCACAGCTAAAATCAATTCAACCCATTCAAATCCTTTTTCGCTCATACGCGATTATCAAATAAAAAACATTTCAATTAAAATCAACACAACCAATTCAAACATTTTCAACAAGAACTACGGAGTTTTGACTTTTCCATTGCACGAGGGAATACGTGAGCGCGGTTTGATGTCAAACTCAAAATAATAATAAACAAACGCCTTTTCTTATTCATAATTTAGAAATTAGCGAACACACACACAAACACGTTTCGAACTAAATGGGTCCCATCGAGTACGATGGACGTAAGAGGTGCTAATACCTTCCTCTTGCGTAACCGACTCCCGATTCCATTCTTTTTGGTCTTGTAGACCGCCTTATCCAATTTTTGTGGGTTTTATCTATATTTTCCCGTTCTTTTTTAGAACAAATAAAATTAGGTGGCGATTTCATTGTTTTTGAAAATTTATTTAAATGATTTTTGAAAATCGAGTTGCTTCACCTCTTCGCGAGGATGGTCCCCGACACCTGAAAAGCAGCGAAAGAAAAGTGAATTCGAGGATATCAAATCCACCCCTCCACCACGACTCAGTGAAAGGGAGGTGAGGTGCGGCCGAGCAAGAAGCGTCATGGAAACCATGTCGGCGAGCTCAAAATCTCCCGTGCAAGTCATACCCCCGGAAAACCCTCGTGGATTGCCCAATACTCGAATCATTCCCGAAAGTGCATGCATTCCCCATGAGCATAAGAATTTATCAACTAATCGCCATTATTTCCGCATTCCGAAGCTCTTCCCGATATTCAATGACCTCCCGATATCCGAAACAACGCCGTGGTATTCAATCTCTCCCAGGTATTCAATTCTCTCCCGAGATATGCAAGCGACTCCGTGCTATTCAAGCCTATCCCGATATTCATAAAAACCCAGACCTAAATTCATCCTAAATCTGATTAAAAAGAAAATTATCAAGGGATTAGGGGACGTTACCTACATTTGAAGTTGAAGACACAGTGAAGATTGAAGAATTAATGTTTCGGAGGCTTCGTGTTCGAGAATCCTGTTTGCAAAAGCTAGAGAGCTGGAGAAGAATAAAACAAATGAAACCTAAAAGGTCCTTTTATAGCCAAAATCCTTGGGCATGCGAAAGGTCACGCCTTTTGAGCGCCACGCGCCCTCTCTCAAAGCAACAGGTGGCATCCAACTGACACAACGCTTGATCTAAGAGAGTTGCTCCATGAGGGCTAGAAGACTGGATCTTGCCCGTCTCGCGCCCTTTCATCTCCACGCGGATATCCCCGAGGCTAATGACCCAAACGTGCCCGTAGCCGCGGGTTCGTTCCCTTGGCATACTCGAATGAACGTCTTCACTAGACCCGGTCGAGGAGCTGCCCAGTTCAAAGTCATTACTCTCAACTAGAGCAAAGACTTGGGGGGCTCTTGTTCTGGTCTGGCCCATACTCTTAGGCCCAATAGAACAAAGGAAACCAAGACCCAATTGCCCTTGGGTAACTTAGGGTTGTCACGGGGCCATGGCCAACGACCTTTGACTGCCACGTGCCCCCCGAGAATATCGGACCCTTTACTGGATCATCTCACAGCGCGCCTAAAATCTCGGAGCGGACCGGTTTCGGCCGATCGAGGAGGAGGCCACGTCTTGGCTTCCAAACCTTAGCAATCCGTTAGTGGGCTTGGATCTACCACCCGGATCTTGGCCGGCGTTGGGGCTATAAATACCTCTCACTTGAGAGGGTCAGGTATCTCATTCATTCTCTCTCTTTCTACTTGCTTGCTTCTCTCTTCCTTTTCTTACTTTGACATCAGAGTGTCTTGCAGGTACCCCCCCTTCTCACTTGAAACCACCGTTGCAGATTGGGCCAAGACACCTTCTGGTCAGGTACGATCACTATACATCCCGATAACCACAATTGCCATCATCCCCAACATTCACAATCTGTGCAATGAGAAATGAGAAAAATGACCATACAAGATGGTTATAACTTAAATTTTCACTGAATGTTTTCGAAAACACATCTTTACAAATATCATGAATAAAAAATAAATAATTATAGTAAAATGTGACTTCGGACATGCTATCTCTAAAATATAAATATATTGAAATTTATGGAGAAAGTTAGTTACTTTGGTGTCTAAGATAGAAAAATAAATTATTATGTTAAAATAAGTTTATAAAAGATTTTTGTCGGTTAATATTCTTTTGACTATTTTTTATTTAAAAAAAAGTGTAAAATAAATTTATAAAAGATTTTTTGTCGGTTGACTATTTTTTATTTAAAAAAAAGTGTTGCTTCTCTTTCAAGAATTATATAGAAAAACACAAATTCTTTGATTTATAACATTTTGTTACAAGAACCATCTACAATACATATTTTTTTCTCCCTTTCTGAAACTAAAACCACTCTCACCATAAACGACACGTCGTCGATCACCTCCAAACCATGGCAACTGACAAATCGGTGCTCGCGGTTATCAGAGCCGCAAGACCAACCTTCCGCAACCAAAACGACAAAATCGCCTTCGTCGTACACTCCTCTTTCCTCGCTTCCGGTTACATCCTCACCGCCACCGGTCCCTTAGCCCTCTCCGATACCGCGCTTTCCAACTCCTCCAATGGTAACCCTAAGAAAATTCCTTTTTTTGATGTTTTTTTAGGTTTTTGTTTATGGCTTGCGTTTTGTGTTGTAGATGAGGTTTCTGTTGATCATTGGAATGAGCTTAGCGATGAGTATGCGTTTGTTTACGTGAATGGGGAGAAGGGTGGGAAGAAAGTGCTTGTTAAGTGTCTTGTGATGAATGAGAAGTTGCTTGTTCATGCTTTGTCTGATGGGTTTCCGGAGCCTCTACATCTTGAGATCAAGTAATTAGTGTTTTGTTTTTCTTTAATTTTTGGCTGAAATGAAATTGTTTGATTGTTTTGGTTTTGAAATTAGGGTTTCTTTGTTGTGTTGTGTCGAATTATGCTAATTTAGGGTTTCTTTGTTGTGTTGTGTTGAAATTTTGTGACTTGATTTTGTGTGAATTATGCTCACTTTGAGATGGGATTTGGGTCTGTTTCTGTATGTGCAGTGTTGGGGACTACTCTGGGAGGATGGAGGTAGCAATTTTTCTCAGCAGTTCAAGAATTTAGACAAGCTGGTGAAGAGAATAGATGCAGATATTTTATCAAAATTAGATGGTTCTTCCAATGCAAGCTCCTCTACTAAAAGGTAAATTTAGATTTTGTGAACCTTTTCCTTCTCAGTTTTGAAACATAGTGTGGGAATGCTAATCTTGTATAATTCTTTGGAAGGATATGCTTGAAATTTTTGAATTGGGTCATTATCTAATCATGACTTTTACGAGTTCAAAACTTTCATGCTGATAGTGAATGGAAATGAACTTTTTAGAGTTTCATGTGTGTATAAATGAGTGATGGTGTAAAAAACTTGTATAATGGATAAAAATTAAATCTCACCTTTTTTATAGATAATATTTGTTATTTGCCATGAACTATGAAGCATAAACTCAGTTACCGCTGTTGATTACAGTGGTAGGCACTAGCCTTCTAGATATTCATATAAGCCATGTTTAACCTCAACATTAAATGTTAATCACAGAGCATACTGATATTGAGGGTTTAGAAAATAGGTTGCAGCAAGCAAAGCCCTATTAGGTTTGAGGAGGTAGATAGGAAATAGATAGTGAAAGAGATGGGAGAGAGAGAGAGAGGAGAGGAAATAGAGTGGGAATTATTAGAGAAAGAGATGGGAGACAAAAATGTAGGAGAGAAGTGATAATATTTTTCAGTAGAAAATAAACTTGTATTCTGATATTTAAGATAGCTTGCCTCAAATGAATCTTATAGCTAGTTTTCTATCCTAGTTGACCAAACGAAGCAATTCGATAAAAGGAAGTGCGCCCTTCAAACAAATCACATTGCTCTTTCATAACCCCTGGTCCAAAACTACATTGTCAATGGCTTTCCCATCCTTTCCGTTCAAAGAGGTTGTACATTCATTCCTAACTTGTCAACATTCTTATCAAAACATCCTTGAGCTCATGCAAACACCCTACAGAAACTTTGAAATATTCCTACTGTAGGTTGTGGGGAGTGAAGAGAAAGAAATAGCCAAATAGGTAAGAGTGGGAGTAGAGAGAAAGAGGTGAAAAATAAAGAAGATTCGAGGAATCTTTGATATAAGAGAAAGATAAAAGAGCAATGTTGATTATTTTTTAGTGTAAGAAAATACCTCTAAAAAATAATATTAAAATAAAAGAAATTAGGGGTAAAAATGGAAATAAGAAACAATTATATTTCCTATACTCAAGCGAATGGAAAATGTGGTCTGTGGTCGGCCCCACTTCATTTTTCACTCTTTTAAAACCAGAAGCTTTTTCTTTTCCGGGTCAATAGCTCACCAGCAGCTTTGTATTTGTTAGTAGTGTAGTAATTCGATGACATTTTCTTCTCCAACCTTTTCCACAATAGCGCCCATCATCTCAGTCACTTTATTAGTTGTTTTAGATTGAAATGATGCATCAATCGACTATTGATAACGAAGTTCAACATTGTCCATCTCTTATTAGTCCTAGGTCGGTCATTATGATGCACCCCGGACCTCTTCCACTCAGCTTTTTCAGCTTCATGTTCTTCCAAACATGCGTTTGCCAACTTCACTTCTTCCTTTAGATATTTCACTCTAAAATCATAATAAAATGATGGCTTAAGTCCGGAGCGATGTTTTGCAATTAGATCACTCATTATGGGAAATTCAGTTCTCCTTTCAACATTGAACGAAATGGCATTACTGTAGAAAAACTTAACATATGGTTGACATGCTTCCTCTCTTGCCTTTATCTTGAAAGTACTGTTATAGTAACTTGTATGCTGATTCTCCTCTTCATGAAAAAGTTATTAGAGCCCTCAACAATCTCTTCAGCGCTTTTTCTTTTTCCCCCAACTTCCACCCTTTTACTATTATTAATGCTTCTGGATATTTAGATCAAATTCTGTTGCAAACCAACCATTGTTATCAAATTGCAGCGCTATGGCAGATATACTGGGCTCGCCGCAATGGTAAATATATGCCGATGTTGCGGGTTTTTCCGCCATAATCTGCTATAACTGCGCACAAAAGTGACCGGCATGGCGGGATTTTGGATCTCCGACATGGACTGCCATCCACCATCGACAACACTGAAACCAACTGCAGTGTCCAACAATTGCAAATTTTCGCACTTTCACGATCCTGCACACGACCTCTTCTACCTTGGTCACCGCTATTGTTCAATATTTTGGATTCCATCTCAACTATAAAAATAAGGTTAAATTTAATGATCTGCTCAATCAAAGGTAGAAGCAAATTCAACCAATAACAAACACAACAATTGGCAAAAAGATATAATTATCCATAACAAGTTACAAACTACTGTTGAAAAACTATATAATAGGCATCTATAAAAAACTACACAAAATAGGCAATACATTTAATAAGAAGGATAATAACTACCACGTTCCTTGTGTTTGGCACTTCTCATATGGTATCGGGTGAAGGATATGCTGGGCAACTTTCTGTTTTGTTCTTATTTGGGATAGTTATGTCGTACCATGTGGCTATTAGGGGCGTGCGTGGTTAACCAAACCATGTGAAGCAGCTCACTCTATGCTTCTGGTTTGATAAACAAAACTATTTGTCACAAAAACTGGTTTAAGTGTGACAATGACTCCACACTGGTTCATAACTGATTCAAGACTGGTTTTGATTATAAACCAGTTTTCTAGCGGATTGGTTACTAAATCCATTTCCTCCTTCAATTGGCTTAAAAACCAATTTTCCTGAATTGGCTCTTTGACACACACAGGTAGCATGTAGTGAAAGACAGGCAAAAAATACTGCTTACAAAACCATGGTAGAATTTGTAGTGAATCTCTGGGTAAAATTGTAGCAACGCAACCATTTTTTTTAACAAAACCTGAAAAAGTTCTTGTTTTGACCGTTCGATCTCTGTTTTGAATGAATTAATGTTACAATAATTCAATTTAAAAAAAAAAAACTGTCTTTCAGCTGAATCACTATACTATCGACATCCACTAGAATTTCCACTTTGTTTCCTCAAAAAACGATATGTGTATTGGTAATGGGTTCGTTGTAACTTCTGTCCGTCTTCGCTTAGTGTCATCACTTTAGTAACACTATTTAGCTCTTCGTAATCATTAATTGATACTTGATTTAAAGAACCTAAACAAGATCTCGAAAGCATTGTTTGAAACTGTAAAACAATAAGTGAAATTGAAAATGAAAAACCTTTGTTTTTTTTCTCCTTTCAGTTTTGGTTTTGGGTTGTTGAAGAAAAAGTGAAAGATGGAGTGTTTGTGTGAGTCATAATTATGAAGTATGGACTCCGACACAGACACCGGGACATGACACAACACAGACACTCCGACACCGATAATGTCAAAGACACAGGACACCGACACCGCTATATATAAAATAAAATTTGAGTTTCATTTATCCAAATATTATTAAATGAGTTAAAAATATTTTAATCAAAATTAATACATTTAACTATGTATTAAAAAATTGCTTCAATACATATTTAACTCTCAGATGTGTGTGACATTTATCCAAAAATGTATAAAGGTGTGTTAAAGCAAAGAAAAGAATAAATTTTTGTTTGAAACACTTGTCTGAGTTGTCTGACATTCGTGGTATGAGTGTCATACGAGTGTTGGACACGGATTAAAAGAGTGTCGAAGCTAAGAAAAAAACCATTTTTTGAGGGACACTTGTCTGACTTTTGCGACACTTGTTTGACTTTTGCGACACGTGTCGTACTGGTGTCATACTAGTGTCGGACACCGCGACACACCTACTCTTAGAGGTGTCCGTGCTTCATTTCGTAAGGGTTGTATTTATTGGTGGGTGTTGCATAGGTCTTTAAATCTCCGTGTAATGGAAATCAAAGATACTGATGCACATTCAATATGATGATTATAAATCTTTGGGTTGTCTTTTAAAAAGTGGAACAGTTTGGATATCAATTTGGTTAGTGGTACTTATGTTTTATTCTCTTGTAGTTGTAATCCATATATGTTACATTTTGTGACCTGAGACAATGATTGCAAAATTGATTTTGTTTCCTTTACAGCTCAGAAACCAGTGACAAAGAGGAATAGAGACATCTGAATCTGTTTCTGGATTTGATGAACCTGCTGGTCCTTATGATCATTATGATCATAGTAAGGAATTTCTGATTCCTCCTAATGCATTTTTAGTTTCACCATGTTAGATTTTTTATGGTGCTTAATAGTTGTTTGTCAAGTATGTGATTTTAGTTACACCATCTTATTGTTGACTTTTTTGATATACTCGTGGTTCTGATCAGCCTGTTTGGTATAGATTTATCCAACATAAATGGTTGTGATGTAACCAGTCTTATTGTTGACTTTTTTTATATATTCGTGGTTCTGATCATCCTGTTTGGTATAGATTTATCCAACACAAATGGTTATGATGTAATGTAACCACTGTATTGCAAATTAGCGAATTTGACTATTACTTGACTTACACATTGTAGAAAAGAATGATCTGATGTTACTTATACAGTTAAACCTTTGAGTACATGTCTAGTTTATGATCTTATTGTCTTCATCAAAATTTTTTTTTGTGTATTCTCCATTTAAGTGACATACTTATCAGCTTTAAATGAAATGATTAGTTGTCTATATGCTATACTGTCTTTATGATCCCTTTCTCTAGTTTGTTCTTTATATAAATGCTTTTGGCTTTTGAACTAATTCGTTGAGTTTCAACATTTTGCTGTGTTTGTACAGATTCATTGTCCCTCAGTTGGCATCGGCTCTGGTAGTGATCTTTTCAGGGCCTGCTGCGGTGTGTATCCTTCAAGGTAAAACCTTGCTTTACATTTGTTGTCTCTTAACACAATTGTAAATTCATGTTTTAACAATTAACATTCCTAACTTATTGTCAGGGGTGATCATGGTTTTGGAGGCAGCATGCTCGTAGGGCCTAATGACCCTCGTTGGTTTGGTGGTGGTATTGGTGGAGGTGTTGGTAGAGGACCTGCTTTTCCTGGAGGATTGCCGTAAGTTGTTTAAACTCTTTTTTCTTTTTGCTCTTTGACTGACCAGTGTAGTTAAAATGTAAAAGCTAAATCCCAAGGCTTAAAAGCAAAAAAAAATATTTTACGAGGGGGTAATATTTTCGCCTAGGGGGCAAAAGACTTTTAACATTTCAAGGGGGCGATTAAAAAAAAAAACATTATCAGGGTCTAAAATGAGAATTCGCTAACATTACATAGGGTTTATATATTTAACCCTAATATGTTTTATTTCTTGTTGCAACTTAGATGGGTTTTTACAGTTCAAATTAATATTAATGTACTCCTTATTTATAACTAAATCGCATCAGTTTTACCAAAATATTATACTATTACTTTTACTTTCACCACACAATACAACAACCGAGCATTTTTTTCACTAAGTGAGATCGGTTACCTGAATCAATCAATTCTATAATGTTCTATCAAATACCATGTTTCTATCCAACTCATTAATTTCGAGATCTTTCTCTATAATTTTTCTTTTAGTATTTTTAAGTCTTTGTCTTCCTCTTGTGGTTTGACTATCCTCCACTTGATCTGCGTTTCTAACAATAGAATCCTCAAATCTTATCTCTACATGACCAAGCCACCCAGGCGGCCAGGCCTGGTTTTCACAATCATTTCTACATGTGTTATACCAACTCCCTCTTTAATGTTGTCTTTTCTATTTCTACCTTGTTTAGTTTTGCCACACATTCAACACTACATCCTCTTCTCTACTAAGTGTAATTTATTTTTTGTTTTGGTTTTTTACCGTCCAACAGTCTATCCCATATTTTGATAAAAAGAATGGAGAAAAATAAAGTCTTAGCAAGAAATATGTGTTGTTTATTGCCATAGTACCTATTGTCATGAGGTGTGTGGCTTTTGGCGTTTCTTGCCCCTAGAAATTTAAAATCCCTTAGAAGCCAGGGCCTTTAAGGGGGAGCCTTGTGCATTTTTATGGATAGAAAAATGTTAGTGCAGTTAGGTTGATTTCTAGGATTTGAATTCTGGGCCTCTTCCTGCATCGTATTCTGGTCTCCCTCAACTCACTAAATCAAGCTGCCTTTTGCATCTGTCTACTGTGTGTTGTGACCAATACATTCGACTTATTTTTATGTTTGAATCTAACTAATGAATCTGTTTAAATATAGGGGCGTTCCCCCAGGTGCTCGATATGATCCTATTGGACCTCCTGGTCTCCCTGGTTTTGAACCCAACAGATTTGCAAGGTATGGTGCATTATATCATATTTTCCATAATATTTCAGAAACTGATGTTATTTATGTTCGACATAAAGTATCCGCACTTTTCTTTCTTATGTTGCAGGAATCCTAGAAGGCCAGGATATGATGCTCATCCAGATTTGCAACATTTCAGAAGAGACACTGATTCAGATTACATATAGCTGCACTTATATTATGAACAGCTCTTCGCTTTCCATTTCTATATGATAATCATTGTAAATTTGTGAAGATTTAAGAATTTAGTTATATAAATTTTGTTCAAATAGGAATTGTATGTCCTTAAGTTTTGTGAAGTTTATTAAATCAATAATCAAGATACCAGGCTTTATATCTATTCTTCATTTTAGTTTTTAGTCCTTATAATCCTTATGCTAAGATAAGTGTTGGTCATGGTTTTTAAATTGATCAAGAGTTTAGTGAGTATATACTGTCATTTAATATGAGACATCTATGTGACTATTTTAGTTGGGAATTGTCTGCATAATTCTTCTCTTCTGTGAACTCAAGATTTACACTAACTAATACAGATTAGAGTAGTAAAATCATACCAAAAGTCACTTACTCTAGTTCAGTAAAATTTCTCAACTATCTATATCTATGTTATGAATAGCGGCTGGCACGGCCGCGATATCGGTGCGATGTGGCAAAATTGAAGCGGACGCTACCGGTTGTACTGGTCCAGTGCATTAGGATGATGTGGCGCTATTTGCTGCGATAGCGGGTGTTGGGGCGGTGCGGTAGGCCGAGTTTTCCTTTCGCGGGTGTTGGGGCGGTGCGGTAGGCCGAGTTTTCCTTTCGCGGGTCGGGTCGGGTCAGCCCAAACCATTTTCAACATTTTTTACAAAGTTTTGAAACATTAAAATCAAAAACTTTATTTTTTCTTTCTTATGTTTGTTATCATCAAAAAATTTAATATATTATTAGAAACAAACTTTGTTCTAACATAAGTCGCCTCAAAATCCATCCGAACACTTCATGTGTATTGGCTGGCTATAAAAAAATAACATTTTGTTCAAATTTATTGGAAACTGGAATGTCATATACGAAATACATCACACAAGATGATAAACTTGAGCAGAACTCTTTCTAGAAATGATGGAAAAGTTCACCAAGTGGAGTGACATTGAAAGAGAAGGAAATAAAGAATGATTGAAAAATGAATCACCAATAGATTTAGACAATGACATATATTTTGATGCATTTTAGTTGTAATTTAATAATGTAACACATTTTTGGTATCTAACACATTGCATAATGTTATCAAATTGGATGATATTTTTTGGACAAACTGTGTTTTCAAATTCTGTTATACATAATATTTTGGTTATGTTCTGTATAATTTTTGGATGAATCTAGAATCATGAGACGTATCTCTACAGTCCTTCCTACATATATATATGATAAGGTTTATAAGGTTCTTATTGATCTCAAATGACAACAAAGAAAAGATATGATTTACCATGTTTGAACTAAAGAGGAGTGTCGATTTAAAGGTTATTTTAAATACCTTTTAACGTTAAAGATTAGCAAAAAATATTTTAAGAATATTACAATGTCTTCAACAACCCATTTGTAATGACATGTAATGTTAAGAACCCATTTGTAATGACATGTAATGTAAATTTATATAATATTTATATATGTAATATTTATTTTGATGTTAAATTATATTTTTTATTTTCATTCTGCCATTGCTTTTGTTGTTTCTGGTTTGAACAAACAGAGCATAATTTAGAAATGTATCTCCATCTCACTTACAGAATAATGAACTAAAAGGATTACAGTCCGAAGCAATCTTTAAAGCATTCGAAGATGCATCTCCGGACTTAATTTTAATAAAGGGTTTCTCAACATTTTTTGTCTTATGTGTGTGACGCTAGAAGTCTTTTCACAAAAATGGAGAGAAGATATAAGTGTGGAAAGAACAACCCCTACAGTAAATCAAACATAAAAATAAAAGTTGCTAATGCCTCAATTACATGTGTTTAAACCCATGGTTAACCAACAAAAACATTTTAAAAACATTAAAATAACGAGTAGAATAACAAATAGATGCAAAGACTCTAGAGACTCGATCTGCTAGACAATATTTTCTCCTCTCCTGTTAGCTACTTAATGATATATCAAAATGTTTAAAATGTGACTAAACCAAAAAAGAAGCACAAAATCAATGGGTGGTTCAACTAATTACTATCATTTAAGTAGGATTCCCAACCAATTTTTTCTAACTTCTCTCCTTTCGTCAATACGCTTTCTTTTTGGTCCTCTTGATATTGGATTATCCTGCATAGCAATATAAATGTTACATCAACGTAAGTGGGAAGTGTAAAATAATTTTTCCACTTTCTCCTTTCTATAATTTTATATTTCAATTTTCAATATATAAATTTTAGATCAAAGATGGAAGAGAGGCCAAGAGAGGCTGACCTTGACATAAGATTTTCATCGGCAACACTCAATATCCTCACTGCCAACAACCCAGCATTTGTTGCACTATTAATAGCAACGGTGGCAACAGGAACACCTCTTGGCATCTACACACCCAACAATCATATTTGTTTGTAAGAAACAGTTTACAATTGCGAAAATTTACCATTCCTACAGTGGACATGAATCATGATTCTGCTAGAATATTTTATCAGTCTATTTATATGGCAATGATATCACTTCTTTGGTCCATTCATGCCGTGCAGTCACTTGCTCAAAGCATACACATAAATAAAGCAAAGCAAGGCAACACAAGGGTAGTTTCGAAGGGATGGGAGAATATTGTTACAAGAAGTGTGAATATCTATGGGATGTACCAGGGGGAAAAATTGTGTAAGAAAAGGGGTGCAAGGGAATACGTGAAGATGAGTCTTGACGATTGGTTTTCAGGAACTAGAGAGTAGTTCTCAAGTGCTTCAGGACTTAGGAATTGCCAAAATCATCAATAACCAATTCCTTGGAACTGTTTATGCTTCTCATCACAACTTTGTTTTTAAAAATACAACATTGTACCTTTTAAATGAAAACATCTAATGATCATTTTTTAGTCTTGATCTTGAATAAAGGCATCTATCATTGACATATAATAACCGACAATATTAACCTTTATAAAATTACCAGACTCCTTAGTAGTGATAGAGACTTCAAAAATTGTACACATTTTTAAAGAAATTCTATTAGTCTTTTTGTCAACTAACAAAAAAAGCGACATAAAATCGTTCACTCACGAGGATTCCTGGTTTAAAAAAAAACATTAATCTTAATCTTTTAAAAAGAAGCAATAATATTAGATTAGATTTACAAGCATAATACTAAATATTATC
>CM038794.1:100870506-101067098 GCA_021764765.1 Vicia sativa
AGAGTAAGTGACTTTTGGTATGATTTTACTACTCTAATCTGTATTAGTTAGTGTAAATCTTGAGTTCACAGAAGAGAAGAATTATTATTATGCAGACAATTCCCAACTAAAATAGTCACATAGATGTCTCATATTGAATGACAGTATATACTCACTAAACTCTTGATCAATTTAAAAACCATGACCAACACTTATCTTAGCATAAGGATTATAAGGACTAAAAACTAAAATGAAGAATAGATATAAAGCCTGGTATCTTGATTATTGATTTAATAAACTTCACAAAACTTAAGGATATACAATTCCTATTTGAACAAAATTTATATAACTAAATTCTTAAATCTTCACAAATTTACAATGATTATCATATAGAAATGGAAAGCGAAGAGCTGTTCATAATATAAGTGCAGCTATATGTAATCTGAATCAGTGTCTCTTCTGAAATGTTGCAAATCTGGATGAGCATCATATCCTGGCCTTCTAGGATTCCTGCAACATAGGAAAGAAAAGTGTGGATACTTTATGTCGAACATAAATAACATCAGTTTCTGAAATATTATGGAAAATATGATATAATGCACCATACCTTGCAAATCTGTTGGGTTCAAAACCAGGGAGACCAGGAGGTCCAATAGGATCATATCGAGCACCTGGGGGAACGCCCCTATATTTAAACAGATTCATTAGTTAGATTCAAACATAAAAATAAGCCGAATGTATTGGTCACAACACACAGTAGACAGATGCAAAAGGCAGCTTGATTTAGTGAGTTGAGGGAGACCAGAATACGAAGCAGGAAGAGGCCCAGAATTCAAATCCTAGAAATCAACCTAACTGCACTAACATTTTTCTATCCATAAAAATGCACAAGGCTCCCCCTCAAAGGCCCTGGCTTCTAAGGGATTTTAAATTTCTAGGGGCAAGAAACGCCAAAAGCCACACACCTCATGACAATAGGTACTATGGCAATAAACAACACATATTTCTTGCTAAGACTTTATTTTTCTCCATTCTTTTTATCAAAATATGGGATAGACTGTTGGACGGTAAAAAACCAAAACAAAAAATAAATTACACTTAGTAGAGAAGAGGATGTAGTGTTGAATGTGTGGCAAAACTAAACAAGGTAGAAATAGAAAAGACAACATTAAAGAGGGAGTTGGTATAACACATGTAGTAGAAATGATTGTGAAAACCAGGCCTGGCCACCTGGGTGGCTTGGTCATGTAGAGATAAGATTTGAGGATTCTATTGTTAGAAGCGCAGATCAAGTGGAGGATAGTCAAACCACAAGAGGAAGACAAAGACTTAAAAATACTAAAAGAAAAATTATAGAGAAAGATCTCGAAATTAATGAGTTGGATAGAAACATGGTATTTGATAGAACATTATAGAATTGATTGATTCAGGTAACCGATCTCACTTAGTGAAAAAAATGCTCGGTTGTTGTATTGTGTGGTGAAAGTAAAAGTAATAGTATAATATTTTTGGTAAAAACTGATGCGATTTAGTTATAAATAAGGAGTACATTAATATTAATTTGAACTGTAAAAACCCATCTAAGTTGCAACAAGAAATAAAACATATTAGGGTTAAATATATAAACCCCATGTAATGTTAGCGAATTCTCATTTTAGACCCTGATAATGTTTTTTTTTTTAATCGCCCCCTTGAAATGTTAAAAGTCTTTTGCCCCCTAGGCGAAAATATTACCCCCTCGTAAAATATTTTTTTTTTGCTTTTAAGCCTTGGGATTTAGCTTTTACATTTTAACTACACTGGTCAGTCAAAGAGCAAAAAGAAAAAAGAGTTTAAACAACTTACGGCAATCCTCCAGGAAAAGCAGGTCCTCTACCAACACCTCCACCAATACCACCACCAAACCAACGAGGGTCATTAGGCCCTACTAGCATGCTGCCTCCAAAACCATGATCACCCCAGACAATAAGTTAGGAATGTTAATTGTTAAAACATGAATTTACAATTGTGTTAAGAGACAACAAAATGTAATGCAAGGTTTTACCTTGAAGGATACACACCGGCAGCAGGCCCTGGAAAAAGATCACTACCAGAGCCGATGCCAACTGGAGGGACAATGAATCTGTACAAACACAGCAAAATGTTGAAACTCAACGAATTAGTTCAAAAGCCAAAAGCATTTATATAAAGAACAAACTAGAGAAAGGGATCATAAAGACAGTATAGCATATAGACAACTAATCATTTCATTTAAAGCTGATAAGTATGTCACTTAAATGGAGAATACACAAAAAAAAATTTGATGAAGACAATAAGATCATAAACTAGACATGTACTCAAAGGTTTAACTGTTTAAGTAACATCAGATCATTCTTTTCTACAATGTGTAAGTCGTAAGTAATAGTCAAATTCGCCAATTTGCAATACGGTGGTTACATTACATCACAACCATTTGTGTTGGATAAATCTATACCAAACAGGATGATCAGAACCACGAATATATCAAAAAAGTCAACAATAAGACTGGTTACATCACAACCATTTATGTTGGATAAATCTATACCAAACAGGCTGATCAGAACCACGAGTATATCAAAAAAGTCAACAATAAGATGGTGTAACTAAAATCACATACTTGACAAACAACTATTAAGCAGCATAAAAAATCTAACATGGTGAAACTAAAAATGCATTAGGAGGAATCAGAAATTCCTTACCCAGGGTTATGATCATAATGATCATAAGGACCAGCAGGTTCATCAAATCCAGAAACAGATTCAGATGTCTCTATTCCTCTTTTGTCACTGGTTTCTGAGCTGTAAAGGAAACAAAATCAATTTTGCAATCATTGTCTCAGGTCACAAAAATGTAACATATATGGATTACAACTACAAGAGAATAAAACATAAGTACCACTAACCAAATTGATATCCAAACTGTTCCACTTTTTAAAAGACAACCCAAAGATTTATAATCATCATATTGAATGTGCATCAGTATCTTTGATTTCCATTACACGGAGATTTAAAGACCTATGCAACACCCACCAATAAATACATCAACCCTTACGAAATGAAGCACGGACACCTCTAAGAGTAGGTGTGTCGCGGTGTCCAATACTAGTATGACACCAGTACGACACGTGTCGCAAAAGTCAAACAAGTGTCGCAAAAGTCAGACAAATGTCCCTCAAAAAATGGTTTTTTTCTTAGCTTCGACACTCTTTTAATCTGTGTCCAACACTCGTATGACACTCATACCACGAATGTCAGACAACTCAGACAAGTGTTTCAAACAAAAATTTATTCTTTTCTTTGCTTTAACACACCTTTATACATTTTTGGATAAATGTCACACACATCTGAGAGTTAAATATGTATTGAAGCAATTTTTTAATACATAGTTAAATGTATTAATTTTGATTAAAATATTTTTAACTCATTTAATAATATTTGGATAAATGAAACTCAAATTTTATTTTATATATAGCGGTGTCGGTGTCCTGTGTCTTTGACATTATCGGTGTCGGAGTGTCTGTGTCGTGTCATGTCCCAGTGTCTGTGTCGGAGTCCATACTTCATAATTATGACTCACACAAACACTCCATCTTTCACTTTTCTTCAACAACCCAAAACCAAAACTGAAAGGAGAAAAAACAAAGGTTTTCATTTTCAATTTCACTTATTGTTTTACAGTTTCAAACAATGCTTTCGAGATCTTGTTTAGGTTCTTTAAATCAAGTATCAATTAATGATTACGAAGAGCTAAATAGTGTTACTAAAGTGATGACACTAAGCGAAGACGGACAGAAGTTACAACGAACCAATTACCAATACACATATCTTTTTTTGAGGAAACAAAGTGGAAATTCTAGTGGATGTCGATAGTATAGTGATTCAGCTGAAAGACAGTTTTTTTTTTTAAATTGAATTATTGTAACATTAATTCATTCAAAACAGAGATCGGACGGTCAAAACAAGAACTTTTTCAGGTTTTGTTAAAAAAAATGGTTGCGTTGCTACAATTTTACCCAGAGATTCACTACAAATTCTACCATGGTTTTGTAAGCAGTATTTTTTGCCTGTCTTTCACTACATGCTACCTGTGTGTGTCAAAGAGCCAATTCAGGAAAATTGGTTTTTAAGCCAATTGAAGGAGGAAATGGATTTAGTAACCAATCCGCTAGAAAACTGGTTTATAATCAAAACCAGTCTTGAATCAGTTATGAACCAGTGTGGAGTCATTGTCACACTTAAACCAGTTTTTGTGACAAATAGTTTTGTTTATCAAACCAGAAGCATAAAGTGAGCTGCTTCACATGGTTTGGTTAACCACGCACGCCCCTAATAGCCACATGGTACGACATAACTATCCCAAATAAGAACAAAACAGAAAGTTGCCCAGCATATCCTTCACCCGATACCATATGAGAAGTGCCAAACACAAGGAACGTGGTAGTTATTATCCTTCTTATTAAATGTATTGCCTATTTTGTGTAGTTTTTTATAGATGCCTATTATATAGTTTTTCAACAGTAGTTTGTAACTTGTTCTGGATAATTATATCTTTTTGCCAATTGTTGTGTTTGTTATTGGTTGAATTTGCTTCTACCTTTGATTGAGCAGATCATTAAATTTAACCTTTTTTATTTTTATAATTGAGATGGAATCCAAAATATTGAACAATAGCGGTGACCAAGGTAGAAGAGGTCGTGTGCAGGATCGTGAAAGTGCGAAAATTTGCAATTGTTGGACACTGCAGTTGGTTTCAGTGTTGTCGATGGTGGATGGCAGTCCATGTCGGAGATCCAAAATCCCGCCATGCCGGTCACTTTTGTGCGCAGTTATAGCGGATTATGGCGGAAAAACCCGCAACATCGGCATATATTTACCATTGCGGCGAGCCCAGTATATCCTCCGTAGCGCTGCAATTTGATAACGATGGTTGGTTTGCAACAGAATTTGATCTAAATATCCAGAAGCATTAATAATAGTAAAAGGGTGGAAGTTGGGGGAAAAAGAAAAAGCGCTGAAGAGATTGTTGAGGGCTCTAATAACTTTTTCATGAAGAGGAGAATCAGCATACAAGTTACTATAACAGTACTTTCAAGATAAAGGCAAGAGAGGAAGCATGTCAACCATATGTTAAGTTTTTCTACAGTAATGCCATTTCGTTCAATGTTGCAAGGAGAATTGAATTTCCCATAATGAGTGATCTAATTGCAAAACATCGCTCCGGACTTAAGCCAGCATTTTATTATGATTTTAGAGTGAAATATCTAAAGGAAGAAGTGAAGTTGGCAAACGCATGTTTGGAAGAACATGAAGCTGAAAAAGCTGAGTGGAAGAGGTCCGGGGTGCATCATAATGACCGACCGAGGACTAATAAGAGATGGACAATGTTGAACTTCGTTATCAATAGTCGATAGATGCATCATTTCAATCTAAAACAACTAATAAAGTGACTGAGATGATGGGCGCTATTGTGGAAAAGGTTGGAGAAGAAAATGTCATCGAATTACTACACTACTAACAAATACAAAGCTGCTGGTGAGCTATTGACCCGGAAAAGAAAAAGCTTCTGGTTTTTAGAAGAGTGAAAAATGAAGTGGGGCCGACCACAGACCACATTTTCCATTCTCTTGAGTATAGGAAATATAATTGTTTCTTATTTCCATTTTTACCCCTAATTTCTTTTATTTTAATATTATTTTTTAGAGGTATTTTCTTACACTAAAAAATAATCAACATTGCTTTTATCTTTCTCTTATATCAAAGATTCCTCGAATCTTCTTTATTTTCACCTCTTCTCTCTACTCCCACTCTTACCTATTTGGCTATTTCTTTCTCCTCACTCCCCACAACCTACAGTAGGAATATTTCAAAGTTTCTGTAGGGTGTTTGCATGAGCTCAAGGATGTTTTGATAAGAATGTTGACAAGTTAGGAATGAATGTACAACCTCTTTGAACGGAAAGGATGGGAAAGCCATTGACAATGTAGTTTTGGACCAGGGGTTATGAAAGAGCAATGTGATTTGTTTGAAGGCGACTTCCTTTTATCGAATTGCTTCGTTTGGTCAACTAGGATAGAAAACTAGCTATAAGATTCATTTGAGGCAAGCTATCTTAAATATCAGAATACAAGTTTATTTTCTGCTGAAAAATATTATCACTTCTCTCCTACATTTTTGTCTCCCATCTCTTTCTCTAATAATTCCCACTCTATTTCCTCTCCTTTCTCTCTCTCTCCCATCTCTTTCACTATCTATTTCCTATCTACCTCCTCAAACCTAATAGGGCTTTGCTTGCTGCAACCTATTTTCTAAACCCTCAATATCCGTATGCTCTGTGATTAACATTTAATGTTGAGGTTAAACATGGCTTATATGAATCTCTAGAAGGCTAGTGCCTACCACTGTAATCAACAGCGGTAACTGAGTTTATGCTTCATAGTTCATGGCAAATAACAAATATTATCTATAAAAAAGGTGAGATTTAAATTTTTTCCATTATACAAGTTTTTTACACCATCACTCATTTATACACACATGAAACTCTAAAAAGTTCATTTCCATTCACTATCAGCATGAAAGTTTTGAACTCGTAAAAGTCATGATTAGATAATGACCCAATTCAAAAATTTCAAGCATATCCTTCCAAAGAATTATACAAGATTAGCATTCCCACACTATGTTTCAAAACTGAGAAGGAAAAGGTTCACAAAATCTAAATTTACCTTTTAGTAGAGGAGCTTGCATTGGAAGAACCATCTAATTTTGATAAAATATCTGCATCTATTCTCTTCACCAGCTTGTCTAAATTCTTGAACTGCTGAGAAAAATTGCTACCTCCATCCTCCCCAGAGTAGTCCCCAACACTGCACATATAGAAACAGACCCAAATCCCATCTCAAAGTGAGCATAATTCACACAAAATCAAGTCACAAAATTTCAACACAACACAACAAAGAAACCCTAAATTAGCATAATTCGACACAACACAACAAAGAAACCCTAATTTCAAAAACCAAAACAATCAAACAATTTCATTTCAGCCAAAAATTAAAGAAAAACAAAACACTAATTACTTGATCTCAAGATGTAGAGGCTCCGGAAACCCATCAGACAAAGCATGAACAAGCAACTTCTCATTCATCACAAGACACTTAACAAGCACTTTCTTCCCACCCTTCTCCCCATTCACGTAAACAAACGCATACTCATCGCTAAGCTCATTCCAATGATCAACAGAAACCTCATCTACAACACAAAACGCAAGCCATAAACAAAAACCTAAAAAACATCAAAAAAAGGAATTTTCTTAGGGTTACCATTGGAGGAGTTGGAAAGCGCGGTATCGGAGAGGGCTAAGGGACCGGTGGCGGTGAGGATGTAACCGGAAGCGAGGAAAGAGGAGTGTACGACGAAGGCGATTTTGTCGTTTTGGTTGCGGAAGGTTGGTCTTGCGGCTCTGATAACCGCGAGCACCGATTTGTCAGTTGCCATGGTTTGGAGGTGATCGACGACGTGTCGTTTATGGTGAGAGAGGTTTTAGTTTGAGAAAGGGAGAAAGAAATATGTATTGTAGATGGTTCTTGTAAGAAAATGTTATAAATCAAAGAATTTGTGTTTTTCTATATAATTCTTGAAAGAGAAGCAATACTTTTTTTTAAATAAAAAATAGTCAAAAGAATATTAACCGACAAAAATCTTTTATAAACTTATTTTATCATAATAATTTATTTTTCTATCTTAGACACCAAAGTAACTAACTTTCTCCATAAATTTCAATATATTTATATTTTAGAGATAGCATGTCCGAAGTCACATTTTACTATAATTATTTATTTTTTATTCATGATATTTGTAAAGATGTGTTTTCGAAAACATTCAGTGAAAATTTAAGTTATAACCATCTTGTATGGTCATTTTTCTCATTTCTCATTGCACAGATTGTGAATGTTGGGGATGATGGCAATTGTGGTTATCGGGATGTATAGTGATCGTACCTGACCAGAAGGTGTCTTGGCCCAATCTGTAACGGTGGTTTCAAGTGAGAAGGGGGGTACCTGCAAGACACTCTGATGTCAAAGTAAGAAAAGGAAGAGAGAAGCAAGCAAGTAGAAAGAGAGAGAATGAATGAGATACCTGACCCTCTCAAGTGAGAGGGTATTTATAGCCCCCAGCGTTGGGCCAAGATCCGGTTAGTGGGTAGAGATCCAAGCCCACTAACGGATTGCCAGGGTTTGCGTGTGCAGGGAAGCCAACACGTGGCCTCCTCCTTGGATTGTCGCCCGGAAAATCCGGGTCTGTTCCGAGATTTCAGGCGGGCGTGTGACAGTTGAGATGATCCAAGGGTCCGATATTCTCGGGGGGCACGTGGCAGTCAAAGGTCGTTGGCCATGTGGCCCCCGCATAAACGCCCCAAGCTGTTACCCAAGGGCAATTGGGCCTTGGTTTCCTTTGTTCTATTGGGCCTAAGAGTATGGGCCAGACCAGAACAAGAGCCCCCCAAGTCTTTGCTCTAGTTGAGAGTAATGACTTTGAACTGGGCAGCTCCTCGACCGGGTCTAGTGAAGACGTTCATTCGAGTATGCCAAGGGAACGAACCCGTGGCTACGGGCACGTTTGGGTCATTAGCCTCGGGGATATCCGCGTGGAGATGAAAGGGCGCGAGACGGGAAAGATCCAGTCTTCTAGCCCTCGTGGAGCAGCTCTCTTAGATCAAGCGTTGTGTCAGTTGGATGCCACCTGTTGCTTTGAGAGAGGGCGCGTGGCGCTCAAAAGGCGTGACCTTTCGCATGCCCAAGGATTTTGGCTATAAAAAGGACCTTTTAGGGTTTCATTTGTTTTATTCTTCTCCAGCTCTCTAGCTTTTGCAAACAGGATTCTCGAACGCGAAGCCTCCGAAACATTAATTCTTCAATCTTCACTATGTCTTCAACTTCAAATGCAGGTAACGTCCCCTAATCCCTTGATAATTTTCTTTTCAATCTGTATTTAGGATGAATTTAGGTCTTGGGTTTTTATGAATATCGCGGGGATAGGCTTGAATAGCACGGGGAGTCGCTTGCATATCTCGGGGAGAGAATTGAATACCTCGGGGAGAGATTTGAATACCACGGGCAGTGTTTCGGATATCGCGGGGAGGTCATTGAATATCGCGGGGAAGAGCTTCGGGAATGCGGGAAATAATGGCGATTAGTTGATAAATTCTTGCGTTCGTTGGGGAATGCATGCACTTTCTGGGGAATGATTCAAGTATTGCGGGCAATCCACGAGGGTTTTCTGAAAGGGGGTATGACTTGCACGGGGAGATTTTGAGCTCGTCGTACATGGTTTCCATGACGCTTTTCTTGCTCGTGCTGCCGTGCACCTCGCCCTTTCACTTGAGTCGTGGTGGAGGGGTGGATTTGATATCCTCGAATTCACTTTTCTTTTCGCTGCTTTTCAGGTGTCGGGGACCATCCTCGCGAAGAGGGTACGGGCGAACTTCGACGGATACGACTGGCCGCGGACCTTTCCTGGGTCGCGCCCGAGCCGAGGGACTTCCGCTCTGATTTTTCTGTCGATCCTTCAAGCGCGTCCAATCTGATAGAGGATCTGGACGAGGGTTTTGAACCTTCCTGGGCCGTTCAAATCCCCGGGCCAAGTAGGAGGATCTGCTCGTCATACACCTCCACTAGATTCCCGATGTATGAGTTCGCGTTTCGGGAAGCGGGCTTCCGTATGCCCTTTACTGGTTTTCAAACGGGGGTCTTCACATGGCTGGACCTTGCCCCCGTCACAACTTCACCCGAATGCCCTGGCTTTCATGCGGGCATTCGAGCTCGTGTGCCGGTATCTGGACATAGGTGTCACCCTCCCCCTCTTCTTCCGTATCTTCCATCTTCAACAACAGATGGTTGGTGATAAATGTGCCTGGGTGTCATTCAAACAGTCGGGCAAGCTTTTTAGGCCGTATTTGGAGTCTGTCCGAGACTTCAAGAAGCGGTTTTACGTGGTGAAGCCCCTCACCCGAGAAGCTGAAGATACCCTCTTCGTGCGAACCGTGGAGGTCGGTGAAGATGGCAAAGAGTCGGACAGGCTGAAGGCAAAGTTCTCCCTTGAATGGGACAGAAAGCATTATGAACGGGGACCGGATTTCTACTCCGTAAAGCCCGAAAAATTGGATAGAGACGACCAACTCTCCTACGAGAGGCTGGAAAATTTTGTAAAAAGCTTTAGGCCGGCCATCTGCGTCGACCGGGAAGGGAACGTGCTCCTTGACTCCAACGGGGAGATCGAGATTGCCCGACGATACATAAATACAAAGGCTCTTCTAGATTGCGAGTCCGACGAGGACGCGCTGAGGCTCTTAGGTATTTTGGGTTTTGGAAACGTAGAAAGGGCATGTTGCTCGTTTGTTCACTTATGCCAATGTACGCTAACTTTCTTCATTTGTTTTGCAGATCGAATGGCGACCATGGAAGAGCGCATGCTCAAGCTGCGACACAAGGGTGCCCGTGCAACCGCCAAAGACCGGGTTGGCGGGATTGACAAGCACGGGAAGATCCCCAAGCTGCTGAACACTCCTTCCCCAGCGTCCTCCCCCGAGCAACCGCTCAAGAGGCGAAGGGGTGAGCGTCTCAAGCAGGGGGTGCCGGGGACTTCGGTTTCGGCCGGGGACGCCTTTGTGCTACCTCCGTGTTATGCTCAGAGACAGCTCTTCGAGGGGAGACCCCCGATGGTGCCTGAGGCGGAGAAGGAGTTGATCTTGGGGCTCGACCCGAAGTCTCGGGCGGAAAGTCTGAACACTGACGTGTCCGCGGTAATCCGGATGCTTGAGACCTCGTTGACGCTCAGCGACGAGGCGGCCAGCTACCGAGCCAAAGTCAACAAAGCCAACGCTCGCGCCACTAAACTGGAGCTCAAGAACATGGCGTATCATGTTGAATTGATGAAGCTCCGTGGGCTGGACGATAGATGCAAGGAGATGGCCAAGGAGTTGAGGGAGATGACGGACAAGTACGGGCCGTTAACCGAGGAGAAGGACAAACTGGAAGCCGAGGTGAAGTCGCTGCAAGGGCGGATGGCTTATGTCGAGGATGAGTCCGCCGAGGAGCGGCCATTAGGGGCGGACTGATCGCGGATCGGGGTCGGAAGAAGACACCGTGACCTTGGGTTTGACTTGGCCGTTCAGCAAGTGCAGGCAGTGAATCCTGGGCTGGAACTCGTGACCTTTGGGATTGGCCCTTTCCTCCGCGTGGTCGACGGGAAGATCGTGTCTCCTGATGCTTAGTTTGTATGTTTGGGCCTGCGAGTCCGTTGTTTTTGGCCTGCGTGCCCCCTTATATGGATTTTTGTACACTGGGTCTGGTGCCCGTAATTGTTTTGTTGACCTTTTTGGTCGTGCTGTTTATGAATTGTTTTTTACTATATTGATTATTGTTATTGAATATGCTTGTTTGTAGAGAGATGCTCGACCTTGTTGTTCCTAGTCCATTTGCTAGGTTTGGAGGCTGGGGGCCTCCTGACGAGGATGTAGTCGCGGACTACCCCCGAGGCGGCGTCGCCGGACGCCCTGCCAAAGGTGCGTGAAAACCCGCGGATCTCGATCGAGGACTCCACATCGCACGGGGGTCTCTTCTCGTTAGAGTCGAGGAGGTCCCCCATTTGTTGGCTATCTAGGGCTCGCGCGAGCACCATTTCGCGGCCCCAGGTTGAGTCAAGTCTTCGTGTAGGGTACCGTTGTCCACTAAGTTCTAGACATCCGCCGGTGACCACCGTAATATTGTTTGAGCGGCATTCCAAGGTCGAGGGAGTTGTACTCCGGTTAGATTTTCTAAGTAATAGGCTCCAGTGTCGCTCGGACGCGATATGGGCCTTCCCAATTGGTGGCCAGTTTCCCCTCGCGAGATTCCTTTTGGTTTCGCGGAGGACTAGGCTGCCGACGTCGAATTCACGCTTAATGACCTTGAGGTCGTGGCGTAGCGTAATTTGCTATTTCAAGCGGGCTTCCCACAGGGTCGCGCCTTCCCGGATTTCGTCGACCAAATCTAACTCTTCGCGCAGCGCCTCGTCATTCAATTCCTCCTCGAGGGGGTATTCAGTACGCCTAGACGGTTCCCGAATTTCGACGGGTATGACCGCTTCCGTCCCGTACGTTAACCGAAAAGGGGATTCCCCCGTGGTTGAATGGGGAGTTGTTCGGTATGCCCATAGCACGCTGTGCAACTCTTCGACCCATCTGCTCTTGGCTTCTCCGAGCCTCCGCCTAAGTCCCCACAACAGGACCCTGTTCGCGGCTTCTGCTTGACCGTTGGTCTGAGGGTGCTCGACGGAAGTGAAGTGTTGCTTGGTGCCTAGCCGTGCTACGAAACTGCGGAAGTTCTGGTCGGTGAATTGCGTCCCATTGTTCGTGACGAGGGCCTGAGGGATGTCGAAGCGGGCAAGGACATTCCGTTTGTAGAAACGGAGGATGTTGAAGGAGGTGATTTTTTCCAATGCCTCGGCCTCTATCCAATTTGTGAAGTAATCCACGACCACGATGAGGTACTTGTTTTGGTAGGAGCCTTATGTGAAAGGACCGAGGATATCCATTCCCCACCAACTAAAGGGCCACGGGGATGTAAGCGTCGTGAGCTCGTGTGGTGGGGCAATGTGCATGTCGGCATGGCGTTGGCACTTGTCGCACTTCTTGACGTGTTCTTTCGTGTCCCTTTGCATGGTAGGCCAATAATATTCGGCGCGCAATGCCTTTCGGGCGAGTGACCGACCACCCAGGTGTTGGGCATTGATTCCTTCGTGGATTTCATGAAGGATGTCGGGTACCTTGGACTCCTCGACGCATTTGAGAAGGGGGATGGAGAAACCTCGTCGATACAAACGCTGCTCGAGGACGACATATGAACATGCACGACGCTTGATGGCGGCGGCTTCTAACTTATCCGAGGGTAATTCCCCGCGGGTGAGGTAGTTGAACACGGGGGTCATCCAGCAATCCGCATCCTCGATTGCGTTTATGTCGAGCTTCGTCGAGGATTTCTCGATGCTTGGTCGGGCGAGCGTCTCTTGTATTACTGATTTGTTTCCACCTTTTCTCTTCGTGCTCGCGAGTTTGGACAAGATATCTACTCGGGTGTTTTGTTCTCGGGGAACATGCCTAATCTCTGTCCGGTCGAAGCTTTTCAACTTTTCCTTAACGAGATTAAGGTATTCGACGAGGCTGTCGCTTTTATTCTGGTACTCTCCGAGTACCTGCGACGCAACGAGTTGGGAGTCGGTGAACACTTGAATGTCTCGTTGCGCCCATGTCTTCGGCCAGGCGCAGCCCCGCGAGCAGGGCTTCTTACTCGGCCTGGTTATTGGACGTTGGGAAAGCCAGGGTTAAGGAGTGCTCGATGACTATGCCTTCCTCGTTCTCGAGGAGGACGCCGGCTCCGCTTCCCGTCGAGCTGGAGGCTCCGTTGACGTATATGATCCATCTTTTGTCCCCGCTGGGCAATTGCTCGTGAGCTGTCATTTCGGCGACGAAAATCGGCTAGCGCTTGCGCTTTCAGGGCCTTTCGTCCCTCGTATCGGATGTTGAATTCGGATAGTTCGAGGGACCATCGTAGCATTCGGCCAGCCATGTCCGGACGGCCGAGGAGCTGCTTTATGGGCTGCTCGGTGCGTACGACGATGACGTGGGCGAGGAAATAGTATCGCAGTCTCCTTGCTGTGATGACGAGAGCGAGCGCGACCCTTTCGATTTGCTGATATCTTGTCTCGGGCCCTTGAAGGGCTTTGCTCGTGAAGTAAACGGGTTTTTGCCCGTCTTCGGTTTTGCGTATTAGTACCGCGCTCACTGCTTCATTGGATACAACTAAGTATAAATATAAGGTTTCCCCGACTTGTGGCCGCGAGAGCACTGTTGGCTGCGAAAGTGCTCGTTTGAGGTGCAGGAGGGCTTGCTCGCATTCCTCGTTCCATTCGAAGGTCGGCCCCTTTCTCAATAGTTACAAAAATGGGAGGGCATGTTGTGCCGACCTTGCCACGAAACGGGATAGGGAAGTTAGCATGTTGTTCAAGACTTGAATGGACTTCTTGGATCTGGGAGTGGGTAATTCGGAGAATGCCCGACATTTGTCGGGGTTGGCTTCGATTCCTCGTTCGGTTAGGTAGAAACCGAGGAACTTTCCGGCCCTGACCCCGAACGTGCACTTCTCCGGATTGAAGCGCACTGTGCCTTCAAGCTTGATCGAACACTTTCTTCAGGCGTGAAGCATGGTCATCCTCGGTGTGGGATTTGACGATCATATCCTCCATATACACCTCGAGCATGTCATCGATTTCGCTACGAAAGACCTTGTTCATCATCCGCTGGTAAGTTGCCCCGGCGTTCTTTAGTCCAAAGGGCATTACGTTGTAGTAATAGTTCCCCGGCGCCGTCATGAAGGTCGTGCAAGTCTTGTCGGCCATAACCATGGGGATCTGGTTGTAACCTGAATAAGCATCCAAAAAAGAGAGCAATTTATAATCGGCCGAGTTGTCGACCAGCATATCAATGTTAGGCAAAGGAAAAGCATCTTTGGGACATGCCCGGTTGAGATCAGTATAGTCAACGCACATACGCCATTTTCCATTAGATTTTTTAACAAGTACAACGTTTGACAACCAAGTTGAATACTTGGCCTCGGAAATAAAATTTGCCTCTAGGAGGTCTTTACTGACTTTTCACCTCCGCCTCGGGATTGCCTACGCCTACGTTGTACTATGGCCCTAGCGGCTGGATCTATGGCGAGCTGGTGACAGGCGACTTCAGGGTCGAGTCCGGGCATCTCTGTTGCGCTCCATGCGAATAGATCTGCGTTGTCCTTAAGGCAGGCTCTGAGTTGTTTCTTCGCGAGGTCGGGCAGTGCGACGCCTATCTTGACACACTTGCTGGGGTCCTCCCCGAGGGGGACGAGTTCGAACTCGCCATCCTGAATCGGGCGGAGTGGATCCGAGTCTCCTGCTTACCCGTCGACTTCATCTTTTGCGAATCTGGTGTCGAGGTCCACTAAGCTGACGTTGGGGCTCTGGGTCTCCGCGGCTTTAGGGAGATCGACCTGGGCGTTGTCCGGCCCATCCTTCTTGTTTGTCACGGGCGCCTGTAACACGGTGAACTGACTTCGTAGGATTTTTGTATCCAAATGTGCGGATAGCAAGAGTCGCCACCGACTTTTATTTTTATCAATTAAGGGAAGGTGTAATGAAAAAGACCTTCGTTAGATTCTCGAGTTGGAGAATGGTTATGAAAAGGGAAGGTATTAGCACCCCTTTTCATCCGTAGTTATCTACGGGCTCTTAGTTGCTCTAGATCACTTTTTAAAATTGCTTTCTGTGTGTTTGACAAAGATGTTTTGAAAAGAGGCATTTCGCTTTGACTTTGTAATGACTCATGTAGGAGTGTTACAAATGTTTTTTTTTTAAAAGAATTTGAACTTTGAAAAAAAGTGTGTGGTGTGAAAAGCATTTGGTAGAGCGAGCAACTAGGAGACTTATTTACCCACTCAGAATTTGGTCGTTTTGTTGTACTTCTACATTCCTTTAGAATAGCGCTAGCCATACCATTAGTTAGTAGGTAGCTCCATTCGTTGGATGTGGACATTCGAAGGACATCGGATGGTCATAGAAGGCAACTTGTAGGAAGTATCCTAGCACATTCGAAGGGACTATCATCATTTTTCGTAGGCAACAATCGAGGGATGAGATCATGTATTCGTAGGCGACATCGTGGGTCTATGATCTTTGTATCGAAGGGACTATGATGATTTGTTTGGAATGCAACGGTGCTAGAATACCTCTACGTTCGAGGGACATGACCATTTTAAATTCGCAAAGGCAACGAGAGAGAATTCCCCTAAGGGGTGCGTGTGTGAAAGAAGTGTGTTGATTTCAAAATATGTTATCTTGAAATTAGAGTGAGCTATGTTCAATTTTAGTCTTGCCATACACGCCTAATTACTAGCAGTTTATAGGGTGCGGAAAGTAAAATGCGGAATGTAAAGTGCGGAAAGGTAAATGTCCTACGCTATTACAAGGCTTTGGGGCAGATACATAATTTAAAATGCGGAAAATAAAAATCCTAAATTAAACTATTACATCCCATATACAATTACATTATTGAAAATAAGATAAAAATGGAAGAATCGCCCGAATCGGATTAACCTGTGAAGCAAACGAGAAATCGGAAAATATGATGAAATCGAAATAAGAGAAAATGTTAGAAAAAATGCAAATTTTTAATTGGAAAAAATATGACATGCTGGGAATAATGTAAATATGCTAAAATAAATTTTTGGGATTTTTTAGATGCAATTTAATAATTTAAAATGAATTTACAATGATTTAAATGCAAAATTATAAATAAAAATAAATATGCATGCAAAATTGTATTTTTTAATTTATTAAATTAAATAAAGATTTTAAGAATACAAATGCAAAAGGAAAAAATATTTTGATGATTTTTTAATGCATAAATAAAAATATGAAAAGAAATTAAAATAGCATGAAAATATTGAATGAAATAAAATAGAAAATATAATAAAATATGAGGTTTTGCAAACTTGTAAAAATAAGTGTCATGGCCAGGGATCTGGCTGGAGACATGTGAGAGCATCCAACAACAGTACACGCCTTTACCACTACGCCATGTGTGCTTCACTGTTTGAGATCCGGAGTGAGTGGGTTAAACACGCGTCGCTCTCCCACTGCCTCGTCTCCGCGCCAACGATCGTCTTCTCCGATTCAAATATTTGAAAATCCAGCGTCGGCCATTGCTCGACGCTAAGTCCCTGGCAAACATCAAAAAGCAAGCATACATAATATAAATGAATTCTAAAGGCATGGTTCGATTCCTGGGATCATTCCGAACACATTGGCATAGGTCTTATAGTCCAATTTTTCCATTTAAGAAAAACCCTAAAACGTGTTCAGAAACCCTAACAATGGTGTTATGCATTCCTGGCCATGGAAATTCGATTAAAGCACCCAGAAAGTTTGCAAATACATCACTGATCACAAAAACAAACACAAACCAAGTTAATAGTGCATGAATGAATGAATTCGAAATTTGAAATTTCAAGAACAAACCAAAATCGAATTTCATGATTCTTGATGCTTTTTGGCAATGTGAAGGTCTGGAATGCTTCCAGGGATGTCAAGGAATGTGTTTGGATCCTCAAAACCAATTGAAACAAGCTGGATCAAGGATTGCTAGTAGCTTCAAGAACACGATTTTTTGGCTTTTAGGTTAGGGTTTCTGGAGCAATTTTTTCGTCCTCTTGCAATTGGTATGCATCAAGTATAAGTACTGGAAGGATTTGGCATTGTTTTGGGAAAGAATTGATCAATAATCAATGATAATCAAATTTGATTTTTTGCAAAAAATCAAATCTTCAAACTTTGGTCAATTTTCAATCTAATCTTCCCATATTGATCCAATTTCGAATTTGCTGGCTTTTAATGAATTGCTTGGGTCTTAAGGAAAGAATAAAATCAATCTTTCAATTAATTTTGATTTTATAATTTATTTTTAAATTTAATTTGCATTTAAATGAATAAATTACAAATTAAATAGAAAAATAAATCAAAAATTCGTGGCATTGGGCTTGGATATTCCTAATTGTATGAGGAATAAGTTTGGATGAAGAAAAAGCAAGCCCATTTGCAAAAGATTTGATTTTTGGAAGTATCTCTCTTTGTGCATCCTTTCAAAATTGCCCAACTTGTGAGTGGTGTAACTTGCTCAATTTTCCACATTTTTGAGTGTTCTTGGACTTTTTGGAAAGCTCTAAGAGTCCTCTAACCAACCTTTTTGGTCTCATCTCAATTGGAGTTACCATGCTCAATATATCTTCAAAGCAAAAAGTTGACTTTTTGTTGACTTTGAAAATGACCTGTAATATTTTGAGCTATACCTCTCAAATGAAGCATTTTTTGGACATTCTTGTGAGACATGAAGTTGTAGAAAATTGAATTTCCTTCAAAATCAGAGGTGGTGGAAAAATTTTTGAGAAAGTTATGATCAGTCAAAGTTCAGTTGACTTTTCACCTAGAAACCCTAATTTAGAAAGTTTGACTTTTGAGCAAATCTTGAGTTTTCTTGATGAATCATGATCAACCCTTGATCAAATGATGAATGTCACTTCAAAATATGGATGTTGACCAAAAATCATGAAGTTTGACTGTATGTTGACCATATTTGACTTTTTGTCCAATACAACTGATTTTCAACCATCTGAGCAATTGTCTGAGGAAACTTGACTTGTGAGGCTTGAAACTTGACATGGAGAATCTTGAAGCATATGAGGAGGCATGAAGACCATTGGAGATGTTGGAAATTCATCTTGACTTGAGAGATACCAAACCCTAGTTTGGGTTGATTGTCTAGGAGAGGGTTTGTCTGATCAACTCTTAAGGAATCCTTGAGCATAGATGTATGAAATCTCTTGAGTAGATGGAGGGCAAATTTTGGGGTATGACAGCGCCTTCGGGTCGACTAGGGTCTGCCCTTTGGCCGCGGCATTGTGGCATCTCCTCGCAGCTTTAATGTCGCCGCAGATGGTGGCGACGCGTCCCCGTTTTGTGTAGAATTTCAGCTTCAAATGGACGGTCGAGGGGACTGCTGTGAGTTCTGCTAGAGTGGTTCTCCCCAGAATGGCATTGTAGAGGAAGTGGCAATCGATCACTAGGAAGCGGACCTTGACTTGTCGCGAGGCCACATTTTCACCGAAGGTAACGAGGAGTTCGACGTACCCCTAGGGTCGAGAGGTGGAACCGTTGAATCCCTACAGGTCATATCCCACGTATGGCGATAGGTGGGATTCGTCGAGCTGTAGTGTTCGAAAGTGATGTGTGTACATGACGTCGACCGAACTGCCTTCGTCGACAAGGATCCTGTGTACTTCAAAGTTCGCCATCCTTGCTTTGATAAGGAGCGGAATGTGGGTGTTGGGCGCTCCTCCGGGGAGTTCTTCCAGGTAGAAGGTGATCGGCTCTGATCGGCCGCGGAACTGTTCGAGAGAGACCTCGTTCACTGGGGCCTTTTCGATCAGCTCGTCGAATTTTCGTTTGGCCGAGTTGATGGACAACTGGGCGTCACCACCGCCGGAGATGACCATGGCGGAGGGGAATTCCTCCCACAGGTTGTGAGTGAAGGTGGGGTCGTGGAAGTCATCTGGCCTAGTTACCGAGTATGCTATCTGATAAGGGCCGGAATCCCCTTGGGGTCGGGTCTCCTCCTCAACTTCCTTGTTCTCTCGAGCACCTCGAGATGCTTCAGGTTTCTTGTATTGCTCGAGTCTTCTGCCTTTGATTAATGTCTCGATCGCGTCCTTGAGATGGACGCAATCCTCGGTGAGGTGACCGTGGCTCCGATGATACTGACAGTACTTTGTTCTGTCGGCGCCTGGTTTTGCAGGAGTGGGTTTTGGGCGTCTGACTCCGCCGTCTTTAAATTCTGTCGCCGAGCACTCTGCTAGGATCCACTCGCGGGAGGCGGTCAGCGGGGTATAGTCGGTGAAACGACCAGCTGGGCCTCGTTGGTCTCAGGAATCCCGTGGTCTGTCTTCGCGCTTTCATCAGGTCGGCGAGACGCCCCTACAAAAAAAGTATTAAAAAAATCCCCTTTCCCAAATTAGCATAATTCGACACAACACAACAAAGAAACCCTAATTTCAAAAACCAAAACAATCAAACAATTTCATTTCAGCCAAAAATTAAAGAAAACAAAACACTAATTACTTGATCTCAAGATGTAGAGGCTCCGGAAACCCATCATACAAAGCATGAACAAGCAACTTCTCATTCATCAGAAGACACTTAACAAGCACTTTCTTCCCACCTTTCTCCCCATTCACGTAAACAAACGCATACTCATCGCTAAGCTTATTCCAATGATCAACAGAAACCTCATCTACAACCCAAAACACAAGCCATAAACAAAAACCTAAAAAACATCAAAAAAAGGAATTTTCTTAGGGTTACCATTGGAGGAGTTGGAAAGCGCGGTATCGGAGAGGGCTAAGGGACCGGTGGCGGTGAGGATGTAACCGGAAGCGAGGAAAGAGGAGTGTACGACGAAGGCGATTTTGTCGTTTTGGTAGCGGAAGGTTGGTCTTGCGGCTCTGATAACCGCGAGCACCGATTTGTCAGTTGCCATGGTTTGGAGGTGATCGACGACGTGTCGTTTATGGTGAGAGTGGTTTTAGTTTGAGAAAGGGAGAAAGAAGTATGTATTGTAGATGGTTCTTGTAAGAAAATGTTATAAATCAAAGAATTTGTGTTTTTCTATATAATTCTTGAAAGAGAAGCAACACTTTTTTTTAAATAAAAAATAGTCAAAAGAATATTAACCGACAAAAATCTTTTATAAACTTATTTTACCATAATAATTTATTTTTCTATCTTAAACACCAAAGTAACTAACTTTCTTCATAAATTTCAATATTTTTATATTTTAGAGATAGCATGTCCGAAGTCACATTTTACTATAATTATTTATTTTTTATTCATGATATTTGTAAAGATGTGTTTTCGAAAACATTCAGTGAAAATTTAAGTTATATAACCATATTGTATGGTCATTTTTCTCATTTCTCATTGCACAGATTGTGAATGTTGGGAATGATGGCAGTTGTGGTTATCGGGATGTATAGATTATTTGGTAAATTAGAGGAGGATTATCCACTTGTCCGCATTGCATTTTTGAAAGAGTTGAGAATGCATGGGAAATTATACACAAAGTTATATGGGCCTAAAAAAAATTGATTCAATTCAAAGTGCAATTGTTCTTTGTCGTAGTGGTAAGGTATGATTTTCAAAATGGATGTGCTTCTCTAAAATTGGTCACTTGATAACAAGTGTGTATGACAGAGTATGTATCGATCTGACAAGACATGAGTTATCAGATATTTTTTCTATTACGCAGTGGTCCACCTAAAAATGGTGTTGGACGCATCATGTGCATAGGGTTTCTTTAAAAGGGTCTATATTTTGTTCAGGTTTATTTGAAACTTGGGTGTTCAATTCCAGCTACATCGATCGACTGGATGGCACATTCAACAATTGAGGCAGAAACTTGGTCGGATCAATTTACAGAGAGTATGATACAGTTCACCAAATTGATAAAGTTTGAAAGAGAATCAAATAAGAAAGCGTCGAAGGCGGGACGATTTGTAAATTTATGCAGTACTTGATAAGTGTCAAAATGTACTTATTTTGTATATATGTTTTGTCGTACTTATCAAAAAATTTGTTAATATTTTTTGGATAATTCTCCACTTTGTTTGTAAATATGTTTACTTTGCGAATAATTATTTTTATGTAAATAGTGTATCGTTTGATAGTTTTTGTCTATTTTTAGGTATTTCTCATATATTTGGAGCATCGAGGAATAACGTGTCGAAGTCATAGCTACAAGTGGGATTTTTTAGAATGAAAGTGAGGTTTTGGGAAGATTTGCTCAATGGAGGGCGCTTAGCGTTGTGAGCCCCGCTAAGCGCGTCCTCTGGCGCGCTATGAAGTTTTAGGAAATTGACAGAAGCATGATTTTTGAGCCCGCTTAGCGGGATTTACGCGGTTTAATGTGTTAAGTAAAGGAAATCCCACTTTGTGCGTCACTTAGCGCGGTCTACTGAATTTTGTTTTATAACATTCATTTTATTCACTTCTAGCTTATGGAGTTTTGGATATTTGTTCCTGTAACAGCTTAGGCCCCTCGCAAGGCGCTTTCGGCACTACCACCTCACGATCTTGTCTATCCCCTCACTAGTAGAATTTTTGCCTTTCGTGGGAATTGAACCATGTACCCTGGGGTTCAATCCATTCCCACTATCAACTGAGCTACGTAGCTCAATTAGTAATGGGAATGGATTGAACGTGTACTTGAACCTCACGTTATAGGGTACGATTTCCATGAAAGGCAAAAACTCTACTTGTGAGGGGGTAGAGAAGATCGTGAGGTGGTAGTGTCAGGATTGCCTTTTTAAGGGGCCCAGGTTGTTACAGTTCCCAACTTCACCACCTTCATTCTTTGATAGTTTAAAGCTTAGAAAATAACATTTCTGGCTTGTAATCGGATGATTCGGAGCCAGGGTTAATCGTGTTTGACACTGCAAAAGATTTGGTTTCTTCTTGTTTTCTTCTCTTTGAAACCATTATTTTTTGGAGTTTGTATGTATATTTATCTTGATTATATGTATATTTTTATTGCTCATGGTGTTGTATGAAACTCATTTTATAAATCAATGTTGATGATTGCTTTCTTGATTTAGGTTTAGATTGTTGAAGAAATGGAAGGTTCAAATCAGAATTTATGATGAACATTTATTGGGATTAGACTCTAGAGATAGATTTAAACTTAATATCCACTTAGGTATCGTCTCTTAATGCCTTTGTGTTATTCGTGTTGTGTTGAGAGATCGTTGACGTGAGTAATATAGTTGATATCTCACTTTATGTTAGAGATAACCTTGGGTGAGTGATACGTGATAATGTTGACGAGTTATTTAGGTTGCGTACAACTGAGTAGTAAGTTTAAGTATTTGATAGGGTAGATGAAATGCAAACCCAAGAGCTCTCTACTCTCCGAAGAATGAATTTTTTTTCCGCTAATAACTTTAATTCCCGCATTTACCTTTTATACAAACTAACCTAATTCAACCCCAAACTCATAAACACGATAAATTATCGAACGACAATTCAGTAGCATTAATCTTTATGGAGACAATATGATATAACCTATAAAAATACTTACTTTTGCTTGTCGCTTTATTACTTCAGCAAAATGGTGTCGTTGTCGGAGATTGGTATTTTTATTGGATCGCATTGCGATAGTTTCTATGTTTTTTAGTTTTGTACATTATGTTCATATTGTTTAATTAAAACTTGTATATATTTGCACATTTATTTGTCTATGTTTATCATACTTGTGAATTTGTACATGTTTTCACATTTGTCAATCTTTGTATATATTTAGCTTTATATTTGTTTTGTGTTTAATTTCGTACTAGTGCATATGTGTTTTCTTATTCTTCAAAGTGATGTTGTAAATTTTGTTTTTGTAACGTTTGTTCAAGTATTTGGTTAGGAAACTTTCTTTAGGTTTGCGTGTTATGGCAACACCATGACATGATTCGAGAAAGTTACTAGCTAGCACAATAAAGGCGTCGAGCTAACGACGTAAAACAAAGATATTTTTCTGTTCTTGTTTGTCTATTGTTTTTCATTGTAGTAGTTTAGGTAGTGTGTTGATTAAACAAGTTGCAATTGGACCAGTTCTTAAAATTCTCAAATCTTCACTTTTCAACTTGCTTAATCCACTTTTATCCGATTGTTTAGTATGTTTATAGTAATTTGTTGTAATGTGTTAATTTTTATGTTTTCCAAAAGCTTGTCATGTTTAGCTTAAGGAAACTTCCGTTGAGTATTGTTTCATATATAGACCAGAGGTTTACTTTTGACTTTTGGAAGAGTTTAAACAATATGTTAGGCTCTAAGCTGAGATTGAGTTATATGTATCATCCCTATATTGATGGTCAAGAGAGGACTATTCAGTCTTTAGAGGATTTGTTGAAGGTGTGTGTCCTTGAACAGGGAGGTACTTGGGATAGTTATCTTTCATTGATAAAGTTCACCTATATTAATAGTTTTTATTCCAGAATTTAAATGGCTTCTTTTAAGGCATTGTATGGTCGGAGGTGTAGGACACCTTTGTGTTGGTATGAATATGGTGAGAGTGTAGTGCTTGGACCTAGGATTGTTAGATTGCCTATAGAAAAGTGAAGTTAATTCGAGATAAGATGAAAACTTTGCAGAGTAGGAAAAAGGTTTACCATGATAAGAAAAGGAATGATCTCGAGTTTCAAGAAGGACACCATGTATTCTTGAGGGTTACTCCGGTGACTAGTGTTGGACGCGCATTGAAATCGAGAAAGCTTACTCCTCGGTTTATTGGTCCATATCAGATTTCTGAGAAATTAAGAGTTGTAGCTTATAAGGTGGCCTTTCCACATAACCTATCAAATTTGCATGATGTGTTCCATGTTTCATAACTCCGAAAGTACATTTCAGATCCATCTCATGTGATTCCGATGGATCACATGAAAGTGCGAGATAATATTACGGTTGAGATTGCTTCTGTTGAAGGTGTGAAGAAAACACAAGAAAGGGGGGGTTTGAATTGGGTTTTCCACTCTTGAGTAATTTTTTGAATATTATCGATGTTACAATAAGTGAGTTTCTTGGGAAAGGTTTCAGAAGCATATACAAAAACTATAAGCAAAGATATAGAACACATGATTTTATCATGGTTGAAAGTCTCAAGTTAGTCCAATCCACCCTACCAAGGTGATTTGCCTTGAACTCAAGGACTTAATCCATTATAATCAACTTGATTACAATCTGCACAGGCAATTGTTGTGACTAACATCCACTAAGAATTCCATCTTAGTCTTCTCAAAGATTCCAACCTAACTGGTCCTTTGAGGAACACAATACCTTCTAAAGCTTCTGACTTGCTTGGTCCTTTAGAAGAATTGTTTACCACCTTCCTAAAGCTTCTGACCTACCCGGTCCTTTAGAAGGATAAAACTACTGTTTGATTTTACAATGTATGTTTACCAAAGAGTGCTTCTACACGAGCATAGGTAAACTAGATTAAGTACATCATAAGATCCTAATACACACTAAAGGTTATTACATTTGTTTAGCTTGAATGTATGATATTCTTTTCTTCAAGTAGCTTCTTCATGGACAACAACCTAAAGCTCTTGAGTTCCTAAAATCTTCTTCTTCAAAAGCTACTAATAGATTGATAGATCTTGGCATAGCAGATAGAAGAGTTTTCCTTCTTGATTCACTTTAGAACATTTTGGACAACAACCCTTGTCCCATAATATGATGAAGCATAATATCCATGTTGTGGATTTTTGAATAGAGCTTTCATGATCTTCTTCGTGGTTGCAACTTAATAAGCTTCTTTGTAGAATATAGATTTAAGAATGGTGTGAATCAATGATTGATTGGTTTGAGATTATCAAGTAATATGATTCAAGACTACATGTTGTTCCCCATGTTGTTCTTGTCGTTGATATATTGATTGATAATCTTGTTGCTCTTCATCAACAATAATGTTCATCATTGTTGCATTTTTGCACACAACAACAGTAGCTCAAACTTATACTACTTCCCTTTATATAGCCAGTCAATATAAATTCGTTGGCCATTTGAAAAAGAGAGTCGTTACAAAATAGTACTTCTTTGTCCTTTTCTTTTCCACAATTTGCACTAGTTAGAGAAATAGTGGAATGAAGCCTTTTTCATATTGTGTACCATTTTTACTTTGTTACCGTTTTCTTCTAATCTTCTGTACTTCAGAGGCTTTTGCGACCATGAGTAAGAAGAGAGAACATAACTTCTGGTTAGTCAAAATTTCAATTCTTTAGAGTCTTCAGATCTTCCTCTTCAGAGTCCTTAGCACTTGGTTTTGAAGAACCTTATATCATATCTAAGGTTGAAAGAGCTTCAATTCTTCAGAGTCTTCAGAACCACGTCTTCAGAGTCTTTCAGCACTTGGTCTTAGAACCTTGTATCACAACTAAGTTCAAAAGAACTTCAAGTCTTCAGAGTCTTCAAAGCCACGTCTTCATAGTCTTCAACACTTGGTCTTCATAACTCTTTGTCTTATGAAACTTGAGTCTTCAGCATCTTGGACTACGTTCACTCAGAACATTTGTCTTTGAGATCTTCAGCCTAATTTCTTCATACTTACTTATCAGAGTAATTGAACTTCAGAGCCTTTTGAAGCTTTCCTCGATACTTGTTCATCATAATCTATGTAGCTTAGAAGCGGGGCATTTTCTCTTTTAATGTCTTGGTCACGTCATTCATCAGAAGCACAACCTATTTGTCTATTCTTAAAAATACAACAAACATTAGAGTATCAAAATTGTTCTCTCAAACACACTTTTGTTATCATAAAAAATAAGAGACATAATTGCATAACCAAATCTTGTTCTAACACCTATGAGAATCGAAGATCGTGAAGTGAAAAAGTTAAGAGGAAAAGAGATTGCTCTCGTGAATATAGTTTGGGGAGGAGCTGTCAGGGAGAATATGATGTGGGAATTGGGGGAGAGTTATACCACCCTGATTATTTGTTTAGATTTCTTAATAAATTAATTATCTATGTTGTGCCTTTGTTTGTGTTGATGAACATTTTGATATGATGTGATGCCTTTTTTTGGAGTAGTTACTTTAGAATGTATCAAGGTTAAGGTATTAGGGGTGTATGACCAATAGTGTAGACACATAGGGGTGAAAGGAGACTATTATTATTTAAATTAGAATATTAAATTATTATTATTATAATAAAAACTACATAATTATTTTAGTTATTATTATGTAGAAGGGCATAAGTGAATTGAGATAATAGGGGTCTAAGGGTTAAAGAAGTAAAACAAGGAAAAAGGAAAGGTGTAATACGATGGGAGAACTGACTTGTTTGTTTTGCGTTTGATCGCAAATGTTGCGGATAGTAAGAGTCGCCACCGACTTTTCTTTTATCCAATTAAGGGAAGGTGAAAAGAACAGGAAAAGACCTTCGTTAGATTCTAAGTAAGGGAGTTGGTTATGAAAAGGGAAGGTGTTAGCACCCTTTTCATCCGTAGTTATCTACGGGCTCTTAATTGCTTTAGCTCACTTAAATTGTTTTTTTGTGTGTGTGTGTTTGAAAAGATTTTTTGAAAAGGCATTTCGCTTTGACTTCGTAATGATTCACGCTGGAATGTATACAAAGTGTTTGGAAATGTTTTGTTTTGGAAAAGGACTTTGCAATGATTCACGCTGGAATTTATACAAAGTATTTTGAAAAGATTTTGAAAAAAAGTGTGAGGTGTAAAAAGATGTTTTAATTTGAGCAAGCAAAAGAGACTTATTACCTACTCAGAACGGTCGTTTCCGTGTTTTTTTGCTTTCCTTTAGAATAAAGCTATCCATACCATTAGTTGGTAGGTAACCCTATTCATTGGATGTAAAGGGACATTCGAAGGGACGTTAGATGGTCATAGAAGGCAACTTGTAGGGATATCCTAGCACATTCGTAGGGATGATCATAGGCAACAACCTAGATCATGTATTCGTAGGCAACATCGAGGGACTATGATCTTTTAAGTCGAAGGGACTATGATGATATTTTGTAGGCAACCGTGCTAAGATACTCCTACGTTCGAGGGACTTGACCATTTTCATAAGGCAACGAGAGAGAATATCCTTGGGAGTGCATGTGTGAGAAGAGTGTATTGTTTTCAGATATTTATCTTGTGATTAGTGATCTATGTTGATTTTATCTTGCCATACATGTGACACCCTGATTTAATTCAATATTAAATAAGTGAAAATTAATTATTTAATTGATTTAAAGTCTTAAATATTTAATTCATCTGGATTAATTGGATCATTTAATGAGGAAAGGCCTGGAGGTGTGCAGAGTAAATGGTGGGTGTAAGAGTAAATCACTCTACTAATTACTAAGTATTGATTAATTATTTTATTGGAATATTAGAACGAAATATAAAAGGAAAAGAAAGGAAAAAAAAAAGAGAAGGTTTTGGAGAAATCATTTCACGAGTTGGAGAAAGAAGAGAAAGAGGAAAAGCCGCGAGAGAAGAATCATCGCGAGGTGGGTGATTTTATTTGATTAATATGTCTTATGGGTTTTGGGAACCAATGGGATGATTGGGTATGTTAGAATTGGAATTATAGGTTTATAGCATGAAACCCCATTTGTGTTGGATGGAAAATTGATCACTAGTGTCGATAATAAATAAGAATGGGTAAATTATGTTGGTTGATGTCAAATGGTGTAAAATGGTGTTAGAATGGTGTTCATGATATTACAATTCGTGTTTGAAAGGTTGGAAATGGTTATGGATGCATAAAGTGTCAAAATGTCAAATTTTGTGTTACAGTCGGAAACCAGGTGGAAGGAAGGTTGAAATTCAAATTGAATTTTGTACTGGAACCGGGTGGGAGGGTTCCCCATACAAAAATCAAGGGACTCAATTTTAAACTGGAACCGGTTCCTGTGGGGAGGAACGTTCCCATACCATTTTCCAGAGCGTGTTTTATGATGTGGGAATGAGGAACCGTTACCAGTATTTTTCCAAACTTTAAAATTTCAAAATTCATATTTTCTAAAAACTCGATTCACTAAATTTAAAATTCTACCTCTTGGAAAGGAAAATATTATTTTATCGAAAATTATTTTAAAAGAGCCGAGTCCCGATTTTGAGAATATGGATTGAATTACGGATGATGGGTAATTAATGAATGGTCCATGAGAACTAATGCATACCATGTTATGTTTTGATATCCATTATGAATTGAATGTGATATAATTGGTGAAATGACATCGTGTGATTATGTTGATTATTATGATCGTGGAATAATGTTGCATGCTTATATGATTGCATGCATGAACATTGTTAATTGGTTCATTCCATTGTGCGGAAGTGAAGCCAATAGAACTGAGGTAGTGAGGCTAGATTTGACCCAATGGTGTTAATCATGGATTACAATTTCCACGAGTGTTCACGTTTGGTACCATGCATAATTGCATATGGAATTGTAACATGTTAGGATGGTTTCCAGTGTTGCAATTGCCATTGTTTGATATATACATGATCATTGTGTGAATTGTATTGTTTATGATCTTGTGTTTGGTTGATGAACGATATGTTCGATTATTTGGATCTAAGAACGATAATACATATTATATTGAATTGATATCTCACCCTTACTTTAACCATTTCGATCCGGTGATTAGCGCTTGAGTTGGTGAGGATAGCTCTAGATTCGAATTAGTCCGCGTGTTGTCGTGCTAGATGTAACATGGGAAACGATTGTTTGGAACTTTAATGGATATTTTAAATAATTTTAGTTATGTTGATTTATTATCCGGAATGACTATTGATTGATATTCGGATTAAATTATGTTTCATTTGTTAAACATAATTTTGAGTATGATTTAATTTGAATGTTCTTCGAAAGCATGACTGCTTGGTCAAATTTTATGAATTAAATTGTGACGCTTAATTGTGGATAAACTCGATTATTTAATTCTATGGTAGAAGGGTGTTACAATACACGTCTAGTTACTAGCAGTTTAATAGGTGCGAAAAGTAAATTGCAGAAATATAAAGGGTCCTACGCTATTACATGGCTTTGGGAAAGACACATAATAGGAGGTGCAGAAAGTAAAATGCGGAAAGTAAAATCCTACGCTATTACATGAAAACAACTTGCAACCTATACATCCTTTCTAGAATTTTAAAAATGCAAGAAAAATAAATAGCATAAGAGAAAACTAGTCCTAATATTTTTGGTGTTTTTGAAAATTAGAATTTATGTGAAAAAACAACCTAATTCTATTTGATTTTAATTAATTAAGAAAAAAAATTAGTGAATACTAACCTCAATTAATTAAATTAGTTAAAAGAAAAATATTTGTGAAAGTATCTAATTAACCTAATTACTAATTTAATTAATTAATTATTTTTAAGAAAAAAATAAAAGCAAAAAATAAATAAAAATGTGAAAGAAACAAAAACGTGTTTTTGGAGCTTCGGAGGTTTTGAAGTGCCTCGGAGGTTCCGGGGTTCGATGTGGAAAGGGTCTAGAAGCTAGAGCTTCTGGAGACTCTAGATCTGGGACGCCCGTGGAGCTTTAGGAAGCCTGAAGCTTCGGAGGTGTCCTACGAGATCCGAAACCGCAAAACAAATAGTGAAAATAAAAAGACAAAATGTGGGGTTTGAATCCACAACCTGATAGAGAGAATGACATAGTGCGTGCAAGGTGAACCGATGGGGCGATGATACATCCATTCATACTGTTGGACCCATAAATATGTAAGGGTTATTGGCTTCTGAGTCAGAAGCGCCGGAGCAAAGCTCCGGTCATCTTCTCTGATCGTGTTCAATCATCAACCTGCAAAATAAACAATATGAATGCAACAATGGTACCCTATCCCCCTAATTCAAGGGCTGCGAATTAATTGGTGGTGTTAAATTGTTCTGAATCGGCCTAGAACTACAGATACGAAGCTCTTCCAGTTCATGCCCTAATAATGGCAACTAGCGATTAAGCCATGGAAAACTTCAAACGACTGCCCAGATCTGTTGTATATCATGCTATAAACATATTAGAAACATTAGTTGCAAGCAAAACACACTCAAATGTAAAACACGAATTCAAAGAAAAATGCAAATTGGAGCAGTTCATATGGCACGTTTCAACGTGTTATGATCATGTATAATGATGTTTACTTACTCAGACTTAATTCAGGATCATAATGGAATGCTTAAAAGTGACTGGAAAGTAGAACACGAGTTTGCCAACTTTGAGAAAATTTTGAGAAAATTCTAGGGTTTGTGATAAACTAACAATCCGTGTAAGAGCTGTCAAAGAATCCCTTTGTCTTGTAAGAGTGCTAGGTATATATAGGAGAGTGGAATTAGGTCAAGGCTTTAAGAGAAAATATTCTCCTTAAATGGAGAATATTTGATTTGAAAATTTGCACAAAATCTTTCCAAATTTGCTCAATCTCTTCCTCAATCTTCTTGCACGAAATTGACAGCTTGTAATGAGCTATCTTGGACCCCAAGCCATGCAAATATCAAGCCCAACTTGCCTTATCTTTTATTTTTGCATTTTATTTAATTAAATTTGAATTTAAGTTATTTAATTCAAAAATAAATAAATAAAAGGGTGAGAGGCATGCCATGCAACATAGTAGTCATGGATAATCTTATGATCAAGTTTAAATCAAAAAATCTTAGGCCCATTTGAAAAATATTTGCTTTTGCCTGGTATTTTTCTTCATGCACCTCCTCAAAATGCTCAGCTTGCACAATTTGTATCTCGCTCAATTTTCAACATTTTTGGGTGTTCTTGGACTTTTTAGAAAGCTCAAGATGTCTTCTGAACAGCCTTTTTGGTTTCATCTTCATTGGAGTTTCCATTCTCATGAACACTTCTTTGCAAAAAGATGACTTTTGTTGACTTTTCTAGAATGACCTATAATGTTTTGATCCATAACTCCCAAATGAAGCATTTCCTGCCCAAGATTGTGAGACATGAAGTTGTAGAGAATTGAGTACTCTTCTAAATGAGCTTTGATGGGGAAATTTCTAATGAAGTATGTGAAAGTTATGCTTGGTCAAAGTTCTGTTGACTTTTGTCTAGAGAAGCCCTAATTTGGAAACTTTGACTTTTGATCAGATCTTGGCTTTTCTTGATGAATCATGATTAACCCTTGATCAAATGATGAATATGACTTCAAAATATTTATGTTGACTAAAAATTATGGAGTTTGACTGTATGTTGACCATAGTTGACTTTTTGTCTAACACAACTGATTTTCAACCATCTGAGCAATTGGATGAGCATCTTAGACCTGTAAGGCTTGGAACTTGATATGAGGATTCTCTGAGGTATATGAAGAGATATGATGACCACTTGAAGTATTAGAAATCCATCTTAACTTGAGAATAGCAAAACCCTAGTTTGGATTGATTGCTTAGGAGAGGGTTTGTCTGGCCAACCCTTGTGAAATCCTTGAGAAATGAGATGTGAATTGTCTTGAGGAGTAGGAGGGAAAATTTTGGGGTATAACAAAAGGGTTCTATGAAATGTGTAACCGTAGAAACCAGAAAGAAAACACAAGAGGAGAAATGAGAATAACGCACCAAGAGTCTCGAAAAAGAGATAATATATTGTTGAAGCATGGTGACCATCAATCTAAGGTAAGGGTGAGGTTCCAACTTTCTAAGGGATTGTATAATGATGGATAGGTTAGAGAATTATGATTGCTATAGTAGTTGTGTGTCGTTGTTTATGAAATTTCTTATTTGTGATTGAATCAATTTGATAATTGTTGACATGTTCGTGATTGAACTTGGTTGAATTAGAATTATTTGAAATGTTGTGCAACATGTGTGTATAAAATATGGAAGTGATAAACCTATTTTTGTGTGCAAATTAAAGTTTTTAGGTGGAAATGAAATAATTTCCGTACTTTGAAAAAATAGCAGAAAAACTGATTTTTGACAGTGGAAATCGGTTACTAGTATGAGGGTAACCGGTTACTACATGCAAAATAACGTGAAAAGTTTTGGTTATAAAGGTGTAACCGGTTTCTTGATGAATTACATAAACATTGATTTTTTGGTTATAAGGGTGTAACTGGTTATAAGTCTGAGGGTAACTGGTTACCATTGAGTCTGACAGATTTTTCTAAAACTTTGAAAATTCATATCTTTTGTTTCGGGTGTCTGTTTGACGCACTATTTGAACCTACATAAAGCTAAAAATATTTTCTATAATATGAAAATGTTTTCAAGTACACTGGGTGATTATTTGTTGGGGGTTTAGGATATTCTGTATGAAACATGTATATTACGTTTGAGTTATGTGTATGGAAATATATGTGATGAGGCTGTATAAATTGTTTTAGCATTGTGAATGGTATGTTGTATGAGTTGACAGTTGGTGGCATGTAATAGTGTGTTTCATTGATATATGTGGATGTCAATGTATGGCATTTTGTTACATGTTGTGTCGCAAGCATTTCATGGTGATGACTTTAGTCTTGCTTGTTGTCTCTAGTTCTAGATGGCGTGGATCGAGAGCGAGGTGAACCTAATTGTTCATGATATTGTTGGCTCTAGTCCTAGATGGCGTGGATTGGGAGCAAGGTTAACATAATTGTTCACGATATTGTTAGCTCTAGTCCTAGATGGCGTAGATCAGGAGCGAGTGAACTTAATTGTTCATGAATTGAGTCTGTGAGTTGGTCTCATTGTGTTATATTGTCATTAACATGATGTTGTGTTTATGGTTGGTGTATGTTATATAATATTTTGTTGATATATGATAATGATAATGATGGTGGAGTGATTGGATAATTAACACGGAATATGATTATTGTTGGTTATGATAAAGTGTGAGATGTAGAATGGGTGACTGTGCATGAATATATCTGATCTCTACTTATTATACATTTCTTTTATATTATTGTGATATCTCACTCTTTTGTTGGAATGATGCTTTATACGGTATCATGCAGATAATCATGAGTAGTTTGTGGCTACAAGGATTAAAAGAGGTTGCTCTTTGTTTTATTTTAGAGTTGGTGTCGTTGCTTTGATATGTAACACTGGGGGATGAACGCTTTATTGTTCTTCAATGATTTGTTTGTAGTCTTATGCACTTCTTAGTTCTGAATAAATGTTGGTTTATATTAGATGAGAATAGTTTGATATTAAATGTGATTCTTTTTCCGCTACTTAATAAAAGTTGAAGTTGAATACCATGATGAGTTGATCTTGGTTCATCCATAATAGTGTTATGTATCTTATACCTTTATGAGCAGGTTTTGTATGTTTTTGATATGTAGCATCCTAATTATATTTTGAAATTTTTAAAAATTACTCTGATTTTAATTGTTATTCTTCGGGGAAATTAGGGTGTTGCAACCACCATATGCTGACTCTCTTCCATGGTTCACAAGTAGTTGACCATCATCAAAGGATCTCTTCCATTATTCACATACTTGACCATCATTTGTTGACTATCTTCCATGGTTCACTGTAATATTTAGAAGTTCTTTATGTTATGCAGTTTGCTTCAGATTTGTGGAGACGACGAGGAGGGGAGTCTCGACGCGATCTAGGTGTGCGACGGCGGAAAGGGGTTCTGTGGTTTTTTTGTTCAGACAATTTTAGGGTTTAAGGAGAGAGAAGAGGGAATGATAATTTGAATCAAGAAGAGATAAAGAGGGTTTTGGAAACCCTATTGAATGAGAGAAAGTAAGGCAATGGGGTTGTACTTCCGCCCAATGATATTGCAACACTTGTAGAAAGAATAGTGAAAGGAAAGAAGTTTGTGAGGTTGTATTTATGATTTACTATTTTGGGCATTTTGCTAGTGTAAAAACAATATAGGTAAGGGAACTTTGGGTAGTTTGTTGACTACATAGATCAAATTTCTCCATAATATTATGTTCTATCTAAGACCATGTTTCTATCCTACTCATTAATTTCGGGATTTTTAATAGTTATTCTCTTGTAGTTTTTCTAGGTCTTCTTTTAACTCTAATTACTTAACCCATCTCCATTATATCTACTTTTCTTACAACAAATTTTATAGATTTACTCTCTACAATTCCAAACTACTTAAATCTAATTTTCACCATCTATTTTTACTATAGGTGTCACTCTAACCCTTTTATTAAATAAATAATGAAACTCCAATCTCAAGCTATGACTTTAATTTTTATTTTCGAATAAAACTAATTATACGAACGCAAACTAGAACCCTGAAGCACAGATTCCAATAAAGGCACCTAACACGGCATTGACACATTGACAATGTTGATTTAAAAAATATAGGACACAGACACATATTTATTTATTATAATTAAGTAAAATATGAGCATTTTTCCTAAAATAATTTTATTAACTAAAATATTTAGGAATTTAAATTGAGCAATTTGTTTTATTACAAAAAAATGTTCTTAAACAAAATATGGTGTCTAAAAAATGGGTCGAAGCAAAAAAAAAACAGATTTGTTGAGACACTTGTCTAAGTCATTAGACACACGTTTCACAATATTGACTATCAAACACCAACATGTGTCGGACACGGGGACATGCCTAATCTCAGAGATGTTCGTGCTTGTTGTACCCCAAAATTCTCCTTCTTCATTTTTTAATAAATAGTTGGCTTACACTTAATCAATAGGTGCATTACATGCATATCATTTGTGCATTAACCATGGGATCGAGATTTTGCGATTATGAGAGTATACGCCATTATGAAGAAGAGTTTTGATTCCCAAAAGCTGAATATTAGAGGTTCCGTTATTTCAAGCGTCATCTCAATGTACAAGATATGTATGTCTAAAAGCTTCTAATTATCTCACGAGAATTGGAGTTTTGGAGTTCCAATCTCCTATCGAGTGGATGTTGATTAAGGTTTTCGAGCAAGAGCAGGTTGTGGTTGAATATTTGAGCCTGAAATGATGCTATGGCCTTCTGTGAGTCTTGAAGTATTTGCATATGGCTTATCGATCCAAGCGATTCGTTAGAAAATCAAGAGCAGTCAGATAAAAACATATATGAGTGTGTATTGAATTGTCAACAAAAGTCAAAGTTTGACCAGGTGGACTTTTGGTCAAAATTATGGTTAAAAGTCGATATCTGAGAAAATATGATCATTCATTGAGAAAAGTTGGAAGAATCGGAAGAGAACGAGATTTCTTGCATTCTAAGTAATCTTAGACTTAGAAATTTTTTCTAAGTTTTAGGAGCGTTGTGTTCCCGGAGCCATGTTGTCGACTTTCTATCTCACACGTTTGTGGTCAAAATTCCGCGAATTTGTAATAGTTGGAAAGAGCACATTTCGTACTTCAAATTTATCCTTGTGAAGATTTCTCCAAAATGCCCGGATTTTGAGTTACGGAGCTCCGAAGTTTGTTGTTCACAATTTGGTATATTTTAAACTTAGTAAAATTTTATTGAGTTTTCAATATGGCCAGGTGTGACACCCCAAATAATTCGATTATTAAATAATTATAATTTTTAATTATTAAATTAATTAGGAATGTAATTATTGGAATTTGGATTATTGGAATTAATTAAGGAATAAAAGGAAGTGGAATTATTGGTGGTGTGAAGGGTAAAGTGAGCGTGTGAGGAGTAAAAGGCTCTACTCACATTAATTACTTTATTTTATTTTATTAGAATAATAAAAGGAATAAAAGAAGGAAAAAGAGAAAAAGGAATCACTTTTGGAGAAACTCACAGTACGTGAAATTGAGAAGAGGAAAGGAAGGAGAAAAAGCCATTTCGTGTCGGAAGTCGAAGAACCTACAAGGTAAGGGGTGATTTCGATTAATTATTGTGTATTATCGGATTTGAATTCAACCGTATAGATCATAGAATGTTAGGGAATCTCAGTTTAGAAATTATAGGTTTCCGTAGAATTGTCTCTATTGCGTCGGATTATAGAGAATCCATTGATTCGTATGATACAGGGTCAATAGTAGTGAATAAAACATGTTATATTGTATGTTAATGATGATGATTGCGTGATTTTACGGTGTCGGAACGTATGGGTACGTTTTGGAAAGAATGAAAAATGAATTTGGGAAGCTGTTGCTGTCAAACTGCATTTTTGGCTCTGTGAGTCGTGAGAACCGGTTCCCCAGTGGGAGGAACCGGGTTCCAGTGTGTAAAATTGTAAAACTGGGCATTTTTGAACTCAGGAACCGGGTTGTCCCTGGGGAGGAACCGGGTTCCACGTGTAATTTTTCCAAAGAAAATGAAATTTTTCTCTCGGAACCGGTTTCTCTACCTGGAGGAACCGGGTTCCCATACATTTTTCCAGGGGGCGTGTTTTCAGACTTCGCAGGAACCGGTTTCTGCATATGGAGGAACCGGGTTCCACTGTAACTTTTTGAAAAATACTAAACTTTGAAAATTCATAACTTTCAAACCGTAAGTCCGTTTTAGTCTCCGTTTTGGACGTTATTTCTTAAATTAAGTGCTCTATTTTATGAAATGAAAGAATTTATTGTAACTTAAAATTATTTGGAAAATGTGTCGGATTTCGAAATAAGTGATTATTTATTCGATGTGTGTTAGGTATATGAGAGGTAGTGTACCTGTGACATTGAGGTATCTGATTAGTGTGAATAAAAGGCATGTTTATGTTGTTGATTGTGTGCATGATTGTTGAGAATATCATGTTTTGGATTTGATTCGTTATGATGGTTTGATGCATTTCATAGACTGATTAAATGTTGCATGCTGGTGTTGTGCATGCATATGCATTTTTGGTGAAGTTAATTCCCATTGTGTGGAATTTGACTTGTATAGCCGTTAACCGTACCCAGTGGATAGTGGTAGTTAGGCTGGATTCTTGACTCAGTGGTGTCTGGGCGAATCGATGATTGATGTATCCGGTTGATGATGGATCAGTGTGTGTGACTTGGTCACGTGTTGGTACCACATGCATTGCATCTGCATTTGTGTTTGCATGGGATTGTAACATGTTAGGATGTCTTCCAGTGTTACAATTCTTTTGTTGTTATCTGTTGTGCATAATGACTTGTATGGTTGTATCTGCGTGTTGAATCTGATTTTATGCTAAGATGGGTGAAATAATATGTTGTGATATATTGTTGATTGAGGAACTTATAATGCATGTTAATTATGAGAAATCTCACTCTTACTTTAATGATTTGATTAAGGTTAGCAGCTCAGGAGTTGGCGAGGATGGCTCTAGAGCTATATTATTTTGTGTCTGCGTGCCAGTGTCATGCTCTGATAGGTTGTAACATTGGGGAACGTTTGATTGAGGAGTTACTCATTATTCAATTGTTATTTGGATTAATTTAGGAATAAATATGATTTGGTGTTATTCCGTTTTGAATTATGGTATTTTCCGCTGTGTAAGACATGGTCTTAATTTAATCAACTATTTTTGATAGTGACCCTCAGTGTAGCATGACTACTGTGTTTTATTGAAGTTTTGTTTATTTTATCATTGTGACATCCCTTGTGTATCATGTTAACTCTGATTAAAGCTGATTTTAATAATTAAATTATATAATTATTCGGGGTATTTTAGAAGGGGTGTTACAACAGTGGTATCAGAGCATAGTCGGTCTTGTCTAGTGTCGTTATCCCTTTTGTATGCGTCTAGTGTAAGATAACAATGTCGATACTTGTGTGCTGATGAGATTGTTTTGTAATGTTACAGAACAATGGCCGGAAGAGGTAATGGAAGAAACGGTGATGCTATTGCTGAAGCATTGGGAATGCTGGCTGGTGTGCTCGGAGGGAACCAGTAGGGAGCTGTGATCGGTGCTGACAGAAAATTGGGGAATTTTCAGAGGAATAATCCTCCATTATTCAAGGGTGCACATGATCCCGAAGGTGCTCAGAAGTGGTTGAAGGAGATCGAGAGGATCTTCAGGGTAATTGATTGTGCTGAGGAGCTGAAAGTGAGGTATGGTACTCACATGTTAGCAGAGGAAGCTGATGACTGGTGGGTTGCTACCAGAACTGAAATGGAAGAAGATGGTATTGCGTTGACTTGGGCTGTGTTCAGGAGGGCTTTTCTGAGAAGGTATTTTCCTTAGGACATCAGAGGCAAGAAGGAGATTGAGTTTCTGGAACTCAAGCAGGGTAATAAGACTATAAGTGGGTATGCCTCGAAGTTTACTGAATTGGCGAAGTATTATGCTCATTACACTAACGATGCAGATGGAGAATTTTCCAAATGTATCAAGTTTGAGAATGGTCTTCGTGATGAGATCAAGCAGGGTATTCGGTATCAGCGCATCCGAAGGTTTCCTGATTTGGTGGACTGTAGTAGGATTTTGGAGGAAGATCTTGCTAACACCAAGTCGAATGCTCGAGGGTATGTGGATAGGAAAGGTAAGCAACAGATGGATCGTGGTAAGCCTTATGATAGGAGTAATCAGAGATCCGGTGGTTGGAAGAAGTCTAGTGGAGGAGATTCTGGTTCTTCCATTAAGTGCTACAAGTGTGGTGAGACAGGACATCGTATGGTGGACTGCAAGGGTACTGATAGGAAGTGTTTCAAGTGTGGAAAACCCGGCCATGTAGCCAATGACTACAGAGTGAGGGTGGTGACCTGTTACAACTGTGGAGAAGAGGTTCATACTCGTCCTCAGTGTACAAAACCCAAGAAGGAGCAAGCTGGTGGTAAAGTGTTTGCATTGTCTGGATCAGAGACTAAGCCAGATGATCGGCTGATTAAAGGTACATGTTTTATTAATGACATACCTTTGATTGTGATTATTGATACTGGAGCCACGCATTCTTTTATTGCTTTGGATTGTGCTAAAAGATTGAATTTGGAAATTTCTAACATGGATGGAAGTATGGTTATTGACACTCCTGCGTCGGGTTCAGTGACTACTTCGTATGTTTGTAGGAATTGTCCTATTGTGATTTTTGGTAGGGGTTTCGGTATGGATTTAGTGTGCCTACTGCTAGAACAACTTGATATCATCCTTGGAATGAACTGGTTGGAATTCAACCAGGTTCATATCAACTGTTTTGCGAAGACGGTTATTTTTCCTGAAGAGGTTGGTGTCGAAGATGTGACTATGTCGGTTAAACAGATGAACCTAGCTGCGAAAGATGGCGCTATAATGTTTATGTTATATTCTGCAATAGAAACAGAGGGAAAGGCAAGAAGTGATGGATTGCCGGTTGTGAATGAATTTCCAGAAGTGTTTCCGGAAGACGTTAGTGAATTGCCACCTGAGAGAGAAGTGGAATTTACTATAGATTTGATTCCTGGAACTAGTCCGGTGTCGATGGCGCCTTATCACATGTCGACATCTGAGTTATCTGAGTTGAAGAAGCAGTTGGAAGAGTTACTTGAGAAGAAGTTTATTCGTCCTAGTGTTTCGCCGTGGGGTGCTCCGGTGTTGTTGGTTAAGAAGAAAGAAGGCTCAATGAGATTATGTGTTGACTACAGACAATTGAATAAAGTTACAATCAAGAATCGGTATCCTTTGCCGAGGATTGATGATTTGATGGATCAACTAGTTGGAGCTTGTGTATTTAGTAAGATTGATCTGAGATCTGGATATCATCAGATTCGTGTGAAGTCGGAGGATATTCAGAAAACTGCATTTAGAACGAGGTATGGACATTACGAGTATTCTGTTATGCCGTTTGGAGTTACTAATGCACCTGGTGTTTTCATGGAGTATATGAACAGGATATTTCATCCGTATCTTGATAAGTTTGTGGTGGTGTTCATTGATGATATTTTAATCTACTCGAAGAATGATGAAGAGCATGCAGAAAATCTCAGAGTTGTATTGGGATTGTTGAAAGAGAAGAAGCTTTATGCGAAGTTGTCCAAATGTGAATTATGGTTAAGTGAAGTGAGTTTTCTTAATCGCATTCCATATGGAGAGCATGTTCTGATTTTGATTCTTACTTCGAAGAGATCACTTTCAATCATATTCCACGAGAAGAGAATCAGTTGGCAGACGCATTGGCTACTATGTCGTCTATGTTCAAGGTCAGATGGGACAACGAGGCTCCCCAAATCATTATTGAAAAGTTTGATGAACCAGCATACTGTTGTGAACTTGATACATAAGAGAAACCTTGGTTCTACGAAGTAAAGAGGTATCTTGAGACTCAAGAATATCCCGCAGGGGCATCTGTCAATGATAAGAAGTTCTTGAGAAGGTTCACATCCAAATTCTTCCTCAGCAACGACATCTTATACAAGCGCAATCACGACTTGTGCTTACTCCGCTGTGTGGATCAGAAAACAGCGAAACGGATCATGGAAGAATTACACGAAGGCGCATTTGGTACCCAATCCAGTGGACATACTATGGCTAAGAAGATTTTGAGAATAGGTTACTATTGGTCCACCATGGAAACTGAATGTCACCGCTATGTTCGATCTTGTCACAAGTGCCAGATATATGAAGACAAAGTGCACGTACCTCCAGTACCATTGAATGTTCTGACCGCTCCTTGGCCTTTTGCAATGTGGGGCATTGACATGATCGAAGAAATCAAGCCTACCGCCTCGAACAGACATCATTCCATCCTTGTGGAAATTGATTACTTTACCAAGTGGGTAGAAGCAACCTCGTTCGTATCTGTTACCAAGAATGTTGTGGCTCGATTCATCAAGCATAATCTTATCTGTCGGTATGGCACCACCGAAAGGATTATCACAGATAACGGTTCTAATCTCAATAACAAGATGATCACCGAACTCTGCACGCAGTTCAGGATCACACATCACAATTCTTCTCCATATCGGCCTAAGATGAATGGCGCAGTGGAAGCCGCCAACAAGAATATCAAGAAGATCATACAGAAGATGACAGTAACTTACAAGGATTGGCATGAGATGCTGTCATTTGCTCTTCATGGTTATCGCACTACAGCGCGAACATCTACAGGGGCAACCCCCTTCTCTCTTGTATACGGTATGGAAGCAGTCTTACCCATTGAGGTTCAGATACCCTCAACCAGAGTCTTCAGGACACAGAGCTAGGCAAAGACGATTGGGTTCAGACTCGCCTTGACCAGATCAATCTTGATTAATGAGAAACGACTCGCATCCATATGCCATGGATAGATTTATCAGAAGCGAATGATCAGAGCATTCAACAAGAAGGTCAAGCACCGAGTCTATCAAGTTGGTGATCTAGTAGTCAAGCATCATTCTTCCACAAGGTGATCCCAGGGGCAAGTGGACTCCCACCTACGAAGGACCATTTGTAGTCAAAACAATATTTTCAGGCGGAGCTATGATACTTAGCACCATGGATGGCGAAGACTTCCCACACCATGTGAATGCAGACATAGTCAAAAAATACTACGCATAAACGAGACTCGCTAGGTCGACGGACCTAGGCAAAAATAAGGGCATCCTGACGAACCAAAGAGGTTCCGGCAAAAGTTAAGGATATATAAAAAAAAATGTACACACGCCAAGTCGAAAACCTGCAAAGGCGGCTTGGGCAAAAAAGGGTATCCTGGTAGACTGAAAACCCGAAAGGGCGGTCTAGGCAAAATTTAGGGATTTAAGCATACGACTATGTCTCGTCCAGATCACCTACCTACAGACTACTACTATCAGCATTCAAGATTCAAATGGCGAATATCAATTCACTCACTTTCTACGACATCAAGGAGATGAGATAGTCAAAATATATGAGTACTAGCATAGTTGGAACTCGACGAGATTGTTTCCGCATAGCTTTTTACCTTCTTTGTATACAAATTGCTTGGCCATACGCCACCTTTCAAATTAATACAAGTTCTTTCTTTTTACAAGTGTTCGTTTTTGTTGTTTTTTGCACAAAGTCCAACGATTGCTTTGAATGATTATATGCATTTGACAATAAAAATTTGCTTACAAACATACGAAAAGTGGACATACAAAAGTAATTACTACAAGCTCTAGGAATTGAGATGATGACGAAAGTCATCAATATGTTTCCCCCACAAAGTACAATCTCCGCAGAGCCATCGATCACCACAAACCTTCCCCAGCGGGGTACACATCTTCTTCCACCAATTCCAACATTCCAAGGTTCATCATGACGATTGCAGTCAATTACACCAGTCTTCAAGCAGTAACAGTTCATCTCCAGCAGAGGTATTTATCCCCGCCAGAATATCTCTCATTTCCCCGACAGCAGCAATATCCAGACTCGAAACTTGGTCAGATAGTGCATCGGAGGAAAACTACATCTCTTACTCCCCAGCAGGATCTACGCACAAGGTCCCCGACGGAATGCTCCCCGGTTTCCTTTATCCCCAATAGGGTTTACGTGCAAGATCCCAACATAGCACCTCCCATCTTTATTGCCCAACAATAGTGTCCAGGCTCGGAACTTGGTCAGATAATGCATCGGAGGAATCAAAGGCGCCTATTCTTATTTTGAGTCAGGTTTCCACGGTTCCATCATCAAGCAGAAGCCACAGATCCCCAAGCAGAACGTTTACACCTTCTTCAAGATGGATATGTTTTGAAATACCGACATAAACATTCATACATTATACATAAAAACCATGACATACGCATACGCATTGCATGCATCATAATTTGCATAAGTCTAACTATATCTTGTCAAAATTTCTCCTTCTTTTTTTTCCCAGCAGGTGGAAATCACTTCTAAACGAAAGGTCAAAGATTAATACCCGAAACAAGACGGGAAACCTATCTGAACGACCGTGACAATAAGTCCAGGATTAATACCCGAAGCAAGATGGGAAACCTTATTCGAACGACTACTCGAGTTGTCCTCCGACAACAGGCATTGGATCAACACCCAAAGCACAACAGGGAAGCTATCCACATTGTGCCGCCTATTAATCCCCTCAGAGTAATCAAGACGAAGATTGATTCGACTCTCTTATTATAAGCAGCGACTCAGATGCGGCGACTCGGTTGCCTGGATGGCATCTTAAGCCCATCTCTGACTATTTGTCGATATCTCTCCACTTTCAGAATGCTGCATATTTGGTTAAAAAACCAATACAAACCAATAACTTCATTCAAAGACGAGTGCAAAGTCTAACGTACGACTCTCTCCGGATGACATCTTAAGCCCATCTTCGTGCTCTCCTCTACCTTCAGGAATATCTGCAGAGCCTAGTGTACGACTCATTCCTCAACATCAATCTCTCCGGATGGCATCTTAAGCCCATCTCCGACGACTCTTCTATTCAGACGACATTCTCGAGTCTAACGTACGACTCATCCCCCTAGTGAAGTCTCCAGCTTCTCCAAATGGCATTTGTAAGCCCATTCCCATGCATCATCAATCAACGACAAGTGTAAATTTTCAGGTGTACTCGAGTGTTCAATCATCTTCTACCTTCAGGTCACGAAAGGCAAGCATGCCAATATAGCCCTTCCAGTACAAGAAGATTGAACAGGGGCAACTATCATACCCCAAAATTTGTCCTTCTATTTCTCAAGACACTTCTCATATCCATACTCAAGGATTCCTCGAGGGTTGACTAGACAAACCCTCTCCTAGACAATCAACCCAAATTAGGGTTTGGCAATTCTCAGATCAAGATAGGTTTCCAACAACTCCAGTGATCATCATGCCTCCTCATATGCTTCAAAGAATCTCCATGTCAAGTTTCAAGCCTTACAGGTCAAGCTTCCACATACAATTGCTCAGATGGTTGAAAATCAGTTGTATTGGACAAAAAGTCAAATATGGTCAACATACAGTCAAACTTCATGATTTTTGGTCAACATCCATATTTTGAAGTGACATTCATCATTTGATCAAGGGTTGATCATGATTCATCAAGAAAACTCAAGATTTGATCAAAAGTCCAACTTTCCAAATTAGGGTTTTCTAAGGAAAAGTCAATTGAACTTTGACTGAGCATAACGTTCTCATACTTTATCAGAAATTTTTCCACCACCTCTCATTTTGAAGGAAATTAAATTCTCTACAACTTCATGTCTCACAAGAAAAGTCAGGAAATGCTTCATTTTGAAGATATGGATCAAAACATTACAGGTCCTTTTCAAAGTCAACAAAAAGTCAACTTTTTGTAATGAAGTGTTATTGAGCATGGAAACTCAAATTGAGATGAAACCAAAAAGGTTGTTTAGAGGACACCTAGAGATTTCCAAAAGTCCAAGAACACTCAAAAATGTTGAAACTTGAGCAAAATACACCTTGCACAAGTTGGGCATTTTTGAAGAATTGCACAAAGGAAAATATCTGACAAAATCCAATTTTTTCCAAATGGGCCTATAATTTTATGATCCAAACTTGATCATAATATTATTTGTGACCACTTGATGCCTTTCAACGACCTCTTTCTATTTTGTTTGATTTATTTTTGAATTTAAAAGCATTTAATTCAAATTTAAATTAAATAAAATATGAAAACAAGTTATAAATCAAGTTGGGTTGGATTTCTATCAAGCTTGAGGACCAAGGAAGCCCACAAGACATGCCAAATTCGTGCTAGCTCATGCAAGGAAGGAAAAATCAAATTTTGAAAAGATTTGATTTGAATTAAAAGAGAAAATATTTTTGCATTGAAGAGGATATCTTTTTTCATTCTTTTTGCTTCAATCTTTCACTCTATAAATACCTATTGCATTCACAAAGACTAGGGATGAAACCCTAGCCCCTTGAAGCAACCCTAAAATTCCAAATTTTTTCTCAAAGTTGGCAAATTCGAGTTTGATTTTTCAGCCACTCTCAAGCATCCCATTGTGTTCTAGAGGTAAGTTTGAGTAAGTACACATCAAGAACCATGGTTAAACATGCTTGAATCGGGCTGTACATGAACATACATATTCATATTTTTCTTGATTTCGAATTTTTAATCTCGGTGTGTTTTAATCGAAACTAACCATTCTAACATGATCATGAGACATCATAGACAGGATCTGGGTCATCTTTCTTAAGCTTGAACGTCCAAAACACGAATTGCCATGTTTAGGGTTTCTAGAACTGTTGGCTTCGAAACTCATAATCCAGGGACTTTCAGGCAAAACGGAGGTCACCATTGGATTCGGAGACCCCGATTTAGGGGGGGTAGCCTTAACCCTAACCTTTAATTCTTAGTATTTTGCAAGTTTGGGATTTTTGCTCGCCGGAGAAGACGACCGGAGCTAGGGCTCCGGCGTCGCTGACTTAGTTGACCGGTGGGCTGCGTGTGTGGCGTTATGTCTCTCTCTGATCCGTTCATCCATTACACCTGGGTCCCACGCGTGTTGACTGTGCTTTGAATTTCCAAAACATGACACGTTTTACTCTTATAATCCAACACTTCCAAATTCAAAACACCAAAGACAGCTAGCTCAGATGGCAACGCGTGTGGTGACACATCTAGGAGGTCCTGGGTTCGATCCTGGCTTCCTGAATTCCTTTTTGCAACTTTTCTTAACTAACATATTTTCTTATTTTTCTATTTACTTTCGAACAATCTCTTTACGTTACCATCTGCTTTGTTTAAAACGCCTTATGTCGGTCATGAGTTACCCCAGTTGGTTGAATCATATTGTGAGTAAACAAATTGTCATTTATTTCGTTTAAACGCCCTCTGTCGGTCATGAGTCACCAGTTAGTAGGTCGAACCATAGTGTGGAAACTTCATTTATACTTGTTCCCTTATTTATAGAAAATCATTTCTCATAGTAAGGATTTTGACAGAATGAGTTATTTTCAATCTTTTTAGCACATGTCTTAAGATCAACTAGTCGATCTTGCAAGTAACCCTTAGTTTTTAGGGATTTGGGAAGACTAGCAGTTGCTTACCATTTTCCACAGTAAACATGTCCTCAAGAGGGTTTTCAAGAAACTAGCAAACTTTGTTGACTGCAAATGATATCTTAGGTCGTGTATATGTGGCATATTGGAAAGCACTTACCACATACCTAAATGTGTGGGATCAGTTAATTAAGCAGACCCAACTTTAAAGAGTTTGGTGCTTGAAGCCATATGAGAAGCTATCCTTTTTTGTAGCTATAATGGTTCTGTGAAGTAAGTCCCTGATGTATTTACTCTGAAATAATAGAAGAGAGCCATTGGGAATGTGTGTAACCTCTATGCCCAAAAAATAATCCAATTTTCCCAAATCTTTGAGAGAAAGGCCAGATTAAATTTAGTAACCAGTTGCTTGATAAAGGAAGAGGAGGAGTCAGTGATGATAATGTCATCGACATAAACCAATACTAGATTATAGTAGGATAATGTGAGCAACATGAACAGTGAAGGATCACATCTGCTAGTAGTGAACCCTAGTTGTAGAAGAGCCCTTTTGAGTTTATCAAACCAGGCCCTAAGGGCCTGTTTAAGACCATATACAACCTTATGTAACTTGCAATCTAGGCCTGGCTCACCCTTCTCAAAACCAGGAGGTTGCACCATATATACCTCTTCATGAAGCACTCCATTCAGGAATGCATTATTGACATCAATTTGTTGGATGGTCCATTGCTTAGAAATATCTAGTGTTAAGATTGTTCTCACTATAACACGTTTCACAACTGGTGAAAATGTTTCAGTATAGTCAAAACCTTTAAATTGGTGAAAACCTTTGGCAACAAGTTTTGCTTTATACTTACTAATGGATCCATCTACATTTTCTTTGATTATGAAAATCCATTTACAACCAATGGATTTTTTGTGAGCATGGACAGGCACCAAGATCCAAGTGTGATTTTTGATTAATGCATCATACTCAGCTTGCATTATAGTTTTCCACTCAGGAATAGAAAGAGCATGTTTATGTGAGGTTGGTTCCAAGTGGGTATGAAGAAGAGTAGGTTGGAGCCTAGGCAAAACAATACCATCCTTAACTCTAGTGGTTATAGGGTGAGTGTTGAGAGGATGAATGAGAGAGTCAGCTGGTGAATTTTCAGTGGAAGGTGAGGAGGATATGCTGTTGCCAAGAGCCATTGAAGAAAACTCAAATGTAGTCTGAAAGGATACAACTCAAGGACTATCAGATGTTATTTCATTTTGGATAGAATTTTGAGAAGCAGGCTGAGAGTTATGTACTTTTATGGATGCGCTTTCTTGCTCCAAGCATGGGGTTGGTGGAGAATGGGGTCCCTTAACCCCATCAACAACATGTTATTCATGTTCCCCTACACAACAAAGTAAGTCTATAACGCTATTTATTTTTTCTCGATTTATGATAAATAATTGTACATAATTTATTATTTCTCTCTTTGCTTTAGGTTTTGTGTAAGGAGCATGAATTGCATCAAGAATCTAAGGCGAAATATCGATATATATCGTAATCTTTTGGATTGCATTGGCCCAGAAGATGTATGTATCACGCCAAAAATTTTCTTCTCTTAATTTATTTATTTTTAAAATCATTATTATAATATAATTTTATCTGTAATTTCTTTGGAGACCATATTTAAGTCTGGACCATCAACCCAACCATGAGGATGCAGCAGTTTGGACGACAAAATCCGCAATCATACGGTACAACATTACGGAGATATACCACAACGACCATGTCAAAATGCAGTTCGACATGCATCAAGATATACCGTTCTACACCAACTTGTTTGTCAACTTGACATCTTCTTATGGTCGACGCCCAATGGGGTGTTAACAATTGGAAATAATCTGCTCAAGAATGGTGTAATATGTGGAAGAGGCGTGACCGACATGTGTTAGATTTCTCTGTTTACCCCGCGAACCATGATACGCGACACAATGATCAATATATCGATTGCACAAATCGCTTATTAACCCTGAAATGTATGTGTCTGACCCGAGGTATTTGATGGATCCACACGATGGACATCATCCTCAAATCCCTAACATCACTACCAACAATCATGCATCACCCAACAACAAACACAATAACAAACCCAACACATATCAACCTCCCACCAAACACAACGATGATACAGATCCACAAGCACCCAACCCCAACCCCAAACCTAAAACCAATACCGATACACACACATGCCTCACAAATAATCACAGTACCAAGAACAAAGACCATACATCCGATATCCCGATGTGGGCCCCTCATCATCTCACATCAGCTTAGACATGGGCCTACCTGAAGAATATTCCTTAACCAATCTAACATACCATCAACCATCACATCACCATAACACCCAACAAACATATGGGTACCTAACTCCACACGAGTCATTTTCTTTTTACTCCACTTATTCAGATGACCAGTGCTATTGATCACCCATGGAACTTAACCCGCCACCAAGCCCACAAAACTTTGAGGGCATATGTAACTGACTATTTGAAGGCGGGTCTTCTGGATATGGTGATCTGACGGATTTCATGGATGTTGAACGCATTGACTTCGTAGGACCCTCGACCCAACTGCAAAATTTCGATCCCTACAAAATTTTTATTCATGCAGTTGTAGTCCCTGTTATTTTCTAAAACTTTGAAAACTATTTAGTTATCCATAAATTTTAAAATTTTTTAATAATTTTTTCGTAAGTGTTTAGAATACTATAAAATATTTATTTATTTATCAAATTTTAGAATTTTTTAAAATGAGAAGAATTAAATATGAATTTTTTAAATTTCAAAAGATATTGTTAAAAGTAATGAAAATCTCGGCTTAGAAATCAAAATTTGAGTTTCTTTTTTTTGAGGAATTTTTAATAATATTTTAAACATGTCTGCAAAATAATCATTTAAAAATACACATCAGTTTAACAACACAAATTAAAACTACATGCATAATAATTTTGTAGGGTTTACAACATGCTAATTATTTTTACAGGGACAAAAAACAAAAGTTGGTAATTTATAAGGAGCAAAAACATATTTAATCCTAACTTTTATTTCCATTATGTAATTATTTCATTATTATTGAAAATCAAAGTCTCATTTGCGATAAAATTGTCTTTTATTTATTTTTTTAAAAATAAAAGTATTACACTTAGGCACCAGCAAATTAAATGCATCTAAATGATATTTCATTTGACGCCTCTTATAAAATTTGAATAGATACACAATTTAAAATGATTGAAACATCTTACCCATTTGTAAAATATGGTTATTTATGTAATTTTTTTGAAAATATGATTATTTATGTATTTTTTTAAAAATATTTTATCATTTAAAAAAAAATTCTAAATTTTCTTCTAGTTTAATATTTAAAATATTAATTATAATTTTTTTTGAATAGTTTTTAGTCTCGTAATTTAGGTTGCAGAAAGAAACCAGTCACAAATTCACAATAATACCAACGTCGTTGCAGCTTTCAGATCTCTTCTCATTCGATCATTCACCAGCAGAAGAAGAAGAAGCTAACAGAGAAGAACCGATTTGCGATGGGTTACAGAAACAAGAGCTTGGTGACGAAGGATCAAACTGTTTCTTCATCAATGAATTGTGAATCACTGAGTGATGCAATGCTTGTTTTCACTATGAATATCATTGGTTTACCAGTTGATGTTCATGTTAAAGATGGTTCTGTGTATTCTGGAATCTTCTATACTGCTTCTGTTGATGACCGTTTCGGTACTTTCTTTCTCTTCCTCCTTTGCTTATTCAATTTTCCATGGGAAGGCTGTTTTATGTATTGATTCCCTCAATAGCTTGATTAGGTTGTGAATATTTTTTTATGTAATTTGTGCAATTCTCATGATTAGTGTTGTTTTACTTGAACAATTATTGAATTTTGTTGTTGTGGTTTCCATGTAACCTATTTTGCTTAAACCTTAAATCATAGATCTTAAGAGATGTTACTCTACATAGTAGCAACCTCTGATGCCGCTATGGAGCACCGACACTTGTGATTACGTTCAATTTATTTATTTTTCAAAATTTTACCGGTGAGTCAGTGTTGGTGTCATTTCCGGTATTTGTGCTTCATAGGTAGTGACACTTCACTTTGAAGACTTGTTGGTGTTGTTTCCAGTGTTTGTGCTTCATAGGTAGTGACACTTCACATTGAAGACTTGTCTAGTCTTTGCGAGAAATGACACCAACACATGTAGATATAGTCAATCACTTTCATTTTCTAAATTTATTTTGGGCGTCTGTGTGACGACCTGTATACACCAGCACAAATGACACCAACAAATAGATATTTAAATGTCTGTGATGGTGCCTACAGATCGCCACACATAGACACCCAAAATAATTTTAGAACTTGAAAGTGATTGACTATATCTACATGTGTTCGTGTCATAAGAAAAAAAAAAGTGATAGGAAAAGCAGGCTGAGTTGTTAACCTTTTTAAGTATTCAGTTTTGGCGTGTAACCGTAAGTTTTTTTTCCAGAGAATGAATTATTGATTCATTTTAGTTAAAAAATTTAGAGAAATCTGTATCTCAATTTTCGTTTCTTAGTTGTTGAATGATTACAAGGGGTTGCATTCCACATATGGGAATGTTTGAGCTACACACGCTTTAACTTACTTCTCTCTAGTCTAACTAACTGAGATTGACTCAGTTTTACATTATAGTTTTATCCTCTAGGTGTACACCTATGCTAAGGTGCTGTACAATTCAATAAATTACATGAGAAAGTGTTTGCAAAGGTGCATCCCCATGCTTGACATGGGGCATTCTATGCATTCCCTAATACATTTAAATTTTATAATCTGTTATATAATTAAAAACTCAACAGCATTCACTTACTTTACTACGTGTTTAGGTATTGTTTTGAAGCAAGCTAGGATGACCAAGAAGGGAAGTGGCCACAGCAATGTTGGAAAAGAGGCCTTGATAGATACACTAGTGGTTCAATCAAAGGATCTTGTGCAGGTCATTGCTAAGGTAAAGCCATTTGTCCATGCAATGTATCTTTTATGACTACATATCTTCTTAGAATATAACTATGTGCTTAAGGTTAAGGTACACATGACTTTGTGCGTAGGGAGTAACGCTTCCCGGGGATGGTGATAATGGAAAAATAACTGTCGAGGATGAGGAAGCAATTACACCCAAAGTTTGTTGTTCTGATAACCGTTCAATGGATGCAGAACAGGTTAATCAATCAAGGTATTGTCTTTATTAAATTCGTTCAAATGGATGGAGATATGTGTTAACATTAGCTAGTTAGTTTGTTATTAAGTTTCATAACCAACTCCTAAGGAAGCATTGACCGTGTCTTCCTTGCTTTTCTTAGCTTTTGATATGATTTTCTCATACAAATAAATCCCAATTACGTACCTACCCCAACATGAAATTGTTAAGCCAACATTTTTGCAGAACATTTTATCTCTTCCCGAATGTTAGACCTGAGTTATGAGTCTCGCTCTTTAAGTGAGGCACTTTTCTGCCATTTTCTAATACACTAAGATTCAATGATTTTGATATTAGCAAGTAGCAATCTAAGTTAATACATTCAAAACATTCTTGCAACTTGAGTTTTCAAGTTACTAGGAGTTTTCTATCTTAAGCTAGGAAAATATGTACTCCCTCGTGTCACTATTATAAGGAAATATTTCATTTTTCAGATTTATTGTATAACTATATATTTGGCCTTAAATATAGATCAAGTACCTAAGTTATTCAAGGAACCTGAAAAAATATATTTGTTAATAATAGGTGATCGGAGCGAGTATCAGTTAACTATTTCTTCTTTGGTTCTTGTCTGAAATAACTCATATACCTTAAGTAACCCCTTCACAATGAAATATAGTGAAACCTTTATCTATTCATAAATTCAGATCAACTCATTATAATTTATATGTATTCAGATTTACTTAATGGTTGGTTGCAAAGTCAAGCTCCTACTACTGAACTACACTATTAGGATTCTCATAAAGGAAAAATGATGACTTAGCAATTATGTTAAGTAACAATTATTAAATTATTAGAGTGTTTAGTGGGAAGTTATTATATCATAGGAGCCGTTACATTTTATTAATACTGTGTGTTTACGTTAACAATAAATAGGGGAAGATAGGGAAAAGTTATTATCTTGAAATTTGACTAGAAAGGGTCCATTTTGACATTAGGGAGGTGCAAATACTCGAAGTGTTGCGACATTATTATGTAATTTAAAGGAGTTTACCCTATTTCTTTGTGTATCAATGTATCATGTGGTTTCTATCAACTGGTATCAGAGCAATTATGATCCAAGAAGATTAAGTGGATGTGCTGGAAATTTTGGTGTGAAGAGGGTAGCAAATTTGATTCCAAGATTTGATGGAATGGATTCCTATTGGTGGTCGATCTAGGCAGAGCAATATTCCGTTCAAGAAGAATGAGAGAAGAGGTGAAGCTTTGGTGTGTTTTTGCATTTGCATTTGCATTGAGAGGAGGTGCTCTTGATTGGTGGATTACTTGGAAGAAGAGCCATCCAAGCTTTGTTATGAAGATGCCTGCAAATTTGATTTCAAGATTTGATGGACGGGATTCCTATTGGTTGTTGATCCAGGCAGAGCAATATTTCTGCTCAAGGAGAATGGATGACGACGTGGTTTTTGCATTTGCATTGAGAGGAGATGCTCTTGATTGGTGAATTACTTGGAAGAAGAGCCATCCAAATAATTGGTGGGATATTTCAAAGGCCATTCTCAAGAAATTCCAACCAAAAGTTTGGGATTGTCTCTAGGATTTAGAAAATGAATAATAGGAAAACAAATGCAGCAATGAAATTCAAGATGAGAATCAAGAATCAATAGCATCTCAAACTGAAGAAAATATTTGTGGCGAAGTTGAAGACTCGCAGATCCAACAATACAACAAAAAAGAAGCTTGTACAATGGATACCAAATCTGATCGCGAGGGCACCGAAGTGAACAATGCGTAATCATTGATGGGTTCTACTGAAGTAAAAGTCCCGAGAATTGATGGAGAGTTGGACATTCCATCACAGGAAGAAGGCTTGCTACCGCAAATAAAGCTTTTAGAGGCTAGCTTGGCAATTTACACAAAGGAAAGACTGGTGGTGACGACTAAAATTAAGAAGGCCCTTGTGAGAGGGTGAGGTAGCATGCTACAAATGTAGTGCAGATGCTGGTCCCGTGCATGTTAGGCAATCTCTTGAGATCACTGGTACCATCAAACTTAAGAGATTCTTCAACCATGAAAATTAGAGAACTAGGATTCAGAGATAGTCCAAATAAGCGGCCACTGCCAGAATGGTTAGACCAATAATCACCATTGCTAAAACCACCAGATGTCGAGTCTCACACGGTGTTTGTTGATATTCTTAAGATAGAGTCTAGGAAAGAGAAAGTTCCACTACTGGTGTCGCCGTCGCGCCAACAACCGGTTACGAGAGGACTGACAGCAGCCATCAACTTTGATCGGGGGATTTTCTTATTTCATGTACAACTCAATCTTTCTACTTCAAGTTATGGGATCCGGGAAGATATATTTTTCTATAGTGTATTTCTTTCACCTTCAGGACAAGGTGAATCTTTTACGGGTGGAGTATTGTTAGACCTCTCATAAAGGCTAACTGATGACTTATCAATTATGTTTTGAAGTAGCAATTATTATATTATTAGGAGTGGTTAATGGGAACTTATTAGTATTATTAGGAGCAGTTACATTTTATTAATGTTGTGCGTTTATGATTTGAATAAATAGGGGAAGATAGAGGAAAGTTGATTATTTTAGAATTTGATTGGAAAAGGGGTCAATTTGTCATCAAGGGAGGTGCAGAACTTCAAGTTCTGTGATTTATTCTGTAATTCAAAAAGATTTTCCCTGTTTCTTTTTGTATATCAGTTGGTTTCTATCATACACACCGGGGATTCACAAAAGGGAAAGATAAAAAATAATGCAGGACACTGTTACATAATGAATTGGAATGTCAAGTGACTTGATTGTGTACCACCTGCCAGCATGCAATTTTTTTTTGTTAATTACTAGTAGATGGTTTTCCATTGGTATTAGATGTAGTGTATTGATTGTTCAACTCAAGGAAGAAGATTGAAATTGCTCTTACATAATATGTTCAAATTTAATTTTTCGTTTATCAAATGCTGTCATTTTGTATGCCTGTCTTTAGTAGTGTATAGTTAATACATTCACATTGCAAGATACTAAGATTTAGGCTTTATTTACAACATATTTATATATCCAGTTTGTTAAAAATAATGTGAATCATGATAGAACAAAAGAAAGTAGAAATTCTTCTCTAATTCTTTATTTACCCAATGGTGTTTTTTCTTTTCTTGGGAAAATAGCGCTCCTGTATCATGTACTTATTGGCAGTATTATTGTTTTGACTTAAAAATGGATATTTAGATAGCACTTTTCTACATATGTTAGATATACATTATTGTGAAATGTTATTTCATTCCACTTAGCATATTCAAATCACAATTTAGAGTTCATCCTTACCATGTCCCTCACCCTCTCTTCCTACTGTTAGCCAACTTAAGGAGATGAACCATCAAAAGTGAATAGAACTATTTCACTATACAGTTCTACTTTCCATAAGAAAAACATAAAGTATGACTGGACTTCTTACATTATTGCATTTGTAATTGTTGAAGTTGGTATTTGTGTTGTTGTTGTTGTTTGTTTGAAGTCCCACATTGCTTAGGTTCCCTGACTGTTGAATGTATAAATATGTGAGAGCAACCTCACCCTTTGAACTAGCTTTTGGGGTTGAGATCCAAACATATTTAACATGGTATCAAAGCCGGGTTAAGGACTGCAACGTGGGCATTTGACCCAGGCCCACGCTAGGCGTGAGGGTGGGTGTTGAAGTTGGTATTTGTGTTGTTGTTGTTTGTTGTTTGAAGTCCCACATTGCTTAGGTTCCCGGACTGTCGAATGCATAAATATGTGAGGGCAACCTCACCCTTTGAGCTAGCTTTTGGGGTTGAGATCCAAGCATATTTAACAGTAATATATATGATTACAGATTTATGACATTATTTTCTTTTGCCCTTCTGTTCCTGCCAACTTTCTATTGACAGACAAGCTGAAGATAACAACTCAAGAGAGAAGGCTGATGACTGCAGGCAGAAGTTTGAATTTCATAGTGAAAAAAAAGTACGTTGACGTATGCATAGCTGCACTTTTGGTGGTTTGATTATTTTTTTAAAATTCTAAAGCTGTGATTTTCCACAGGATGAAAAGATTCAAAGCCTTGATTCAGGCCATCAAAGTGAGTTGGATTTCTCTGATCTTTGTTTCATGTAAAATAATTCGTAGTCACCATTGATGGAAATGGCACAAGCATAACTTACAACGGTCGTGAACATTTATTAGTTTGCGAACTTCAACAAATTTTGTATGTTGAACAATGTGCCGGAGGCAAGTTGTTCTCGCAAAACTAGCTATTGCCTATGATCTCTCACCTTGTATTAATTGAACCCCCTCTTCTTAGCATTATATGAGAAACATTTCTTTTATAATTCTATGTTCCCTTATCAATTCTTATGTACTTGCATTGTAGTTGTTACATGTCTTGGTCAAGTTAAAGCTGATAAAGCCAATGATCATGGTAGTGAAAGGTCTACTTCACCAGATTCTACATCTACACATTCCACTCTAAGTGAAGATCTCAGCGAGGCGTCACATAATGTTCCAGCAAAAATTATTGAAAAATCTGCTCCAAGAGCTACAGATTGTACCAGAAATGCAAAGGTAAATAAACCAGTTTAGCAACCATCAACAAATGCTGGCAATACAGTTCCTGATAAAAAAAAGGATGTAGATGGAAGTTTATTTTGTCATGAAAAAGCACATTGGATGCATCTTATTAACTGAAAGTCATTTTTGGAAACGTATGCTAAATAAACTTCATACATCCAATATTTCTTCCTAATACTGAGTTAGCTATAGTATCGCTTAAACATTTTGAATGGGTGATCTATTAAATTATGATCTTGTTAGAATATTAGAAAATAATATCTCAAAATATCTTTATATTATATTGTAGTATCTTAATTTATGTCATAAGATCACTTCATAATATTAGATTATCTCTTGGGATTAGTTTTTATATTACTTAAGATATTGTTATAATTTGTTTTATGGTTTCCGTATTTATTAACATTTGAAGTATTGTATCCTTATAAACAAGAATTAATATTTACTATTTAGTCTTCTGTATCAAGTTACTGCCAAACTATTATCTATAACATTCAAGCATTTATTCTTTTTCCTCACTTTTTTTTTTAATCTAAAGCGCATAATTTCAACGCTTCTATTGCCCCTTAGACACGCCATCCATCATTTATAAGTTAAGAGTACTAATCTAATTTTTAACAGATTTTAGTTTCATTTACGTAGCAGCATGATAAATAGCCGGTGCCAATTTTGAAATAATATGGTTTTTTAGTTTTGTTCTTGTTGATATACCTTCAACTTTTTCTCTCTGTGACATTCATAAAGGAATTCAAGCTCAACCCAGCTGCCAAGATTTTCTCGCCGTCTTTTGTATATCCTATTTCAGCACCTTCTGCTCTGCCAACGTCTGCAAACATGGTATACATACCAAATAGCCCTCATGCTCCAAATATGGTTTACATGCCAAATAGCTCTCCTCCAGTACATGTTGCTACTCTTCAACCTGAAGTTGGATTCAATACTTTTGCTTCTCGACCTTCAGTGCCTGTTAAGGTTTCACAGTATGGTAATATGACAGTTGGAAATGCTGGCAGTGGTTCTCAATTTTCACAACCTGTATGTATTAACAAATTTACTGATATTCCGTCTCTTGTTTGCATGAGCATGTTTCTTTGATACACAGGTACTGTCAAAAAACATTTACTTAGGAACTCATTATTGTCATTTTTGATTTCTTTGGCGACAGATTGTTGGTCAACTGGCACATAGGACACAACCTCTTCAGTATGCTGCACATTACACTCCAGTTCTATCTGAACCTGCTTATTTGCAATCAAGCTCTCCTGCTGTAAGTACCCAGATATTATGTGCCTGCCACCTATCTCATTTAGTATTTCTTCTTTAAATGCTATTAATTGGTTTAGGAGGAATCACACGTTCCCACGAGATATTGTCTTTTTTTCTGAGTGCAGGTTATGGCTGGACGATCCACCCAGCTAGTCTATGTTCAACAAGTTTCCCACGTAAGATAGCATGTCTATAGTCCTTTTCACCTAAGGAGTTTCTTCAGTTTGTCTTAATAAAAGTTAAGCCAAAACCGGAAGAAATTACTTCTCTAGTAATAGGAAGAGGGAAATCGAAGAAAGATAAAGGAGAGAAAGAGTTGCATTTTTCTGTTTTTTGTTTCTGTTTTGTGAACTTAGTTACACATTACAACAAGCTGAATAACTGAGTATTTATAACTCAGTCGGACTGTGCTGACCCAACACAGTCAGCTATAGAGTGTTAGAGCCTTTAGGCTTAGTTTGCCTCTGCACTATTACTTTCCTAATGCTTTTGTTACTCTATTATATAGGAAGGTCATATAGAACATTAGGAAATTCGCAGTGGATAAAAAATTAAAAGATTATTTGTACACAATACTATTGAACTGAATTTCATGTGCAAATGTATTTTCATAATACAAACTAATGATAATTGCACAAGGAAGAATAATATTAATGATGAAGAATCCCACCAATGTTTCTTATTTTGGTAAATGAGTATCTATCATTATCAGTCTGTCAATTAGATCCTAAAACTACGCTTTGGAAAGTCCTTTATTCACTACACCTGCCAATTAATATCTTGAGGGAACATAAGTTGTAGTGATCAAACCCTTGTCTAGTTTCTCTTTGATGAAGTGGCGGAATATGTGCAATTCAAGTGGTGGATTTGTTGTTAAACACTTGCTTCTGCTAGTTTCATGTGCATCTCGTAATCCTCCAACACAATGTTCAACTGTAGTAGTTCACAAAGTCCCAACGCCATGGCTCAGAACTCAACTTATGTGCTTGACTTGCCAACTACATTATCTTTCTTACTCCTCGGCGCAACTAAGTTTCCATTCAAGGACATGCATTAGCCAGAAACAACATCGGTATAAACAGTTGGAATATCTGCCTTCATTGGGGTCTTACAACCTAATTTCCTATTTCCCTTAAGAACATCAAATCATAGAGAATATCCTTGGGAAAATGAAGATGGCTTGTTATTGTTAGGAATATTGTTAAGATTCTGAGTGTAGAGAAGAAATGAAACTCTAGTACGGCTACAAAAGGTTTTGTAGGTAAACAAATCATGTTTCCTTCTCTCAGGGCAATAGGCAATAGGCATATCTAAGGTATCAAGAGAAAGGGTAGCCGGTAGGAGAAGCAATACCTTCAATACTTACTAAGTTCAGATAATCGGACTAAATGTTGGCAAATTTGGGTTTCTTCTGTATTTGATACAAGATTTTGTGATGTGCTGTTAGGATACAGAATGTGCTGATAAGTTTGTTGGTTAAGAGACTTAAGTTAGTAAGGCTCAGATTGTTAGATGAAATGCTTATTACAATCTTGAGGGTGAGCACACCCCAAGAAACACATTTGGTAGCATACTGATCAAGTTTTGAACAATTTTGATGACACATCCGAAGATACAAAACTTGAGACTCTTAATATTATGGATAGAAGGTGAAAGGGACCTCAAGAATTGGACTAGACGTTGCCAGTCTGGTATCGATTGGCAATCGTTGCCAATACGAGTACATGACACTAAGTCAAGCATAATGGGATAAATGGTATCACGAATGCTGGCTGGACATACTGCCACATGCCACTAAAAGCTTGTCGTGTGAACTCACGTGAAGAGAAGTCCACTTGCATGCAACAGCAAGTAAAAGGTATGACAATGGGCTTTTGGAGTTAAGCTGGGCTGTCTTTGGTGGTCTCAGTAGGTTTTCTTGCAACATAGGCTTTCTTGGTGGCTGAAGGGAAAAACATGATACAGCGAAGGGGTGAACACGCTGTAATAGGCAGAAGCAAGAAGACAACTGCGATCAGATATTTTAATCTTGAAACAGATTCTTCCAAATCGAGAGAACTCTTATAAGTTGAAAGAGAACTTTTGCTGAATGCTACTCCCCCCGGCCCTTTTTATAAGAAACAATTCACCTTTATAGATTAGTTAAATAGTTAATGAATCTGGTCTATAATACTAACCAAATACATTAATTATTGAATGAATCTAGAAAGGTGAAGTGTCTCTTATAAAAAGGACCAGAGGGAGTATTTCTGAATTGAATTCACATAATGCCTGCATATAATTATTATTAATTTCCTAAATTATGGTCTATTTCCTCTACAAATCTTTCATAAAAATTAAAATAGATATCGGTGTACTAGGTATAATATAATTATATAATAACAAAAGTTATTCTCAATCAAATGATAAGAGTGGTACTGATTTACAAGTATCCTTATAAAGGGATATGGCTTCTGTGAAAATGTATGAATGTATCTATTTGTTAAGTTACACTAACTTTTCTATATTTTACATTTTCATGGTCAACCTAATCTAAAGTACAAAGCATTTCCTTCCCTACATAAATGTTTATTTTGATCATCATAGCTAAGTCTTTCTACTTGTGATTGTAGGATTTGGTTCATGGTGTAACGGCTCCATTCCCAACCCGCCCCCTGATGAATCACGTACAATTTCCAAAGCATCAAGGTAACAATTTGACATCTTTTAATTACATTTGTTTTTCTTTCAAATGCGCTCTCTCAAGCAGCTGCCAAAAGGCAAGTAATTATTTCCTGAAAATAATTTATTCCAAACACAAATGTCCTAATGAAACTCATTATCTTGAAATCCAAATAGAACAAAAAGTATAAATCTGCATTTCTTTTTTGGCTAATTGTTCTTTATTTCAAAAACAGGAGGAACATTTAGTCAAGCAATACCAGTTGTTATGCCTTCATCTGTCATAGCAAACGCTCAACAACAAAACTTTGCATTTCAAAATCACATTCCAGTTTTGCAACCGGGTTTTTCTCCACCTAGACCTATTTCAGTACCAGGATCAAATGGGTTCTATGGCACCAAGTTTTCATGAATCTTGTGTTATATTCCGAGTTTTCTGCCATTTTTTTAATTATGTTATAATTTTTTACTTTCTCATTTATTTCCCTTCTCTTGGTGAGAAGTGTATAGAGTTTTGTGCTGGTTAGAAATTTTAGGGTTATACTTTTTAGATGAAATTTTTTGAGTCCTCATGTGAAAGAAAAGTAAGATACTAAAGTTCAATTCTTGTATTGGGAATTGAAGAAAGTTTTATTTTCTTTAGGGTGGATATTGTATGTTTGGCAATTGCACTTAAATGGTTTGGCTATAAACTCTTCACTACATCATTGAGCATTATTGAATATAGATTTGAAATTTTTCTTTCATATTCAAATTTCAATGATTATTTTGGACATTTGATAATTAAATGTTGGGTTATGATAGCTATCTTCATACTTTTATTTTATCTATTTAGGTTTAATGAGATCATAGACAAAGATATATTTATCTAGATGAATTCTCATAATGCTTCAGAAAGCGTCATAAGCCTTTGGCTAACGGTGTTTAAATGAATTGTGTTATATTGGCTAACGGTGTTTAAATGAATTGTGTTATGTACAGTATCTTGTCAAGGAAAAAAAACCTAGATATAGTATCATTGTTTAAATGAATTGTGTTATATACAGTATCTTGTCAAGGAAAAAAAACCTAGATATAGTATCATTAAAAATATGGGACAAATAATTTTCTTTTAAAAAACGTTTCTTCTTTCTTTATCGTATTACATTATCAATGGAGTATACTAAAAATAGGTGAATAGATCCACCAATAAAACTCCAAAAAATAAAATTTAAAACTATTAACACATTATTAAATTCAAAAATTTAATTATGCTTTGTAAGTAAATGAAAATATTTGGCCCAAAAAATAAAATAAAAAATATTCCAAAGAAATTAAATTAAAAAATCAAAAATTTTATGGAGACAATATGTATTGATTTAAACCGAATTTTTTGTTTTAAAATTATTACTTTTTATTATAGCTAATATATATCCGTGCAGGTTAAAATTTATTTAAGTAAATAAAGTTTTTATTATAATTTATAATTACAGTTATATTAATATATAATTTTTCTTCAAATCATAAAGTATTTATTATATATATATATATATATATATATATATATATATATATATATATATATATATATATATATATATATATATATATATATATATATAAAGATTTAATATATTATTTTGTTTTTAGAAAAAAATTAATCAATTAAATATAAACAAAATGTTAAATAGATAATTTATGTGTTCTCAGGTGATTACGCATATTTATTTTTAAAATATAATAAAAATGAAAAGAAAATAATTAATATTAATTAATCAAAAGAGTTTATTGTTATTTTTAAAAGAGATAATTAGCTCGTGCTTATAATTTTTTTTATATATAAAAATATTTTAATTAATAATATATGTTTTTTGTATATAAATATTATTTTTATTTTAAGTATTATTTAAAAAATATGGAGAAAAATATATTTGTGAACTGGATACAAACAGTATTGATCAGAATTGTCTTAAATGCATAGGATTTGTGATGTTTAGAAAACACATGTCAACATTAAAATATGAGAGAAGGTGTACCTTTGGAGATTATTAGGAAGGCTAAGTTTATGGGAGATGCCAAGGGAGAGAATTGCCTACCTTTACTATTTCATGTTTATGGGAGATGTGAAAGGAGAGGATTGCCTACTTTTAGTATTGCATTCACATATTCAAATTTAATATTCACTATTCAAATCCCTACCCGAGATGTGAATGTCAATTGCAGTAAGGATAAAAAAATGTGAGTATTCAAATTTGAATATGTGAATGACAGTTTTATGGAAGATGAACTTGAATTGAAATTTGAATGAAAATAAAAAACAGTGAACGAAAAGCAACAAAAGTGAGTTTATTTAATTGCCATCTTAAAAAATAGTGGGTTTGTTCAATAGTAAGATATTTGAATTTGTGAATTGAAATGAATTTGAATGATCACTGCAAGCATTATACAATTAATTTTTCTTTTGAATTGAAATTGAATGAATCAATTATAGAAAAAGAAAGTGATTGGAAGGAAGTGTTAGAGTTATATAAATATGTGATGAGTGAATTGTTTTCATTATAGGTTGTTTCATTGGTTATTTGTATTTGGAAAAATACATGACAGTAATGGTGATGCAAAAACTTATGATAGTGTCATAATCAGTACATGTGTTCAGTTCAGTGGTAGGTCAATGTAGTTAGTTCATTTGTTTGGTGATTTAGCTATTGTTACAATTAGGTTCTTTCAACCAACATGAACCTGATAAAAACTAATAGTTCATGCAATGGTATATGAATGGAAAAATATGATTAAGACACTTGTATAATTGTAAGCAGCTTGCTTCATAATGGTTAAGCTAGAAATATTGAAGAAATAAGATGTAGAATATGTTGTTTGGATAATTGTAAGCAGAAAAAGAGTCTAATTTACCTTCAACCATTTAAGAAGGAGAAAGAGTCTAATTTTTGCAGATCTTGCACGAGAATTTTTTTATACAATTTTAGACAAAAAAATATTCGATATACAATTTTTTTTAATATAAGTTGCAATCTACTTTTTTGAAAAATTATTTTTGGTTAAAAATTGTTATTGTATATGTTTTTTCATCATAAAATATTACTTTTACTCTAAAAATTGTTAAAATTTAAAAGTTAATGTGTTATAAATACTTCATATCTAAAAACGTTAAGACCAAAATAATAAAGTTAAAAATAAATATGTTACTTTATAATTATATTTAGTTGTGAAAAATTATAAACATAAAAAATTAATTTTTGAAAAAAAAAACAAAATAGATCTCGAGAAAAAGGAGGTGAAAGTTGAGAGAATTTTTTTGATATCTTTATTATATTTTTAACATTTAAAGCAACAATAATCTCCATAAAATTATATTCTCATATTGCATTGAATGATATACATTTTTCAAAGGAGTATACATTGCATTGAATGCTATACGTATTCTCACATAAAGTTATAAGTGATAAGATAAAGAGAGAAATTTGTACTATTATTAAGATGAGATACTAACAGCACAACAAATTCTTTGTGATAAGTTCAGATAAGGAATTATAGAGCGTGCGCTATGAGAGCGTACCCGTTAAATTTAGTTGACTATACCACTTTTGTGGACAAGAGTTTCCCTTATGTGGATGTAATCTATCCACCGTACTTTGAGAGGATCCATGAGTACAATTAGGACCCGCTTGTTTGGTCTATTTGTACTCTAAGTTATTGGAATATTTTTACTAACTAATGATTCATGTGTTCAAACCCTTTTCAGGCTGGGATCCTCCAGCACTTCCCATACATCTCCGGTTGGTAATGTCTACTGAATTATACTGAGAATATGTCGCATGCTTCTGCATTCTCCACGCTTAAAGGGGACTAAGCGTCAAAGCCATTCAAAGTGCATATTATTCATTTAGTAGCAGAGGATATACTCTTCCATTGTTACGCCGATCACCATGAGACAAATCCTTTTGAAAACATAGTCTTATATTTGGGATGGTTGACTTGCAAGTCACGCCTGACGTTTCCTCATCTACCTGAGCGCGTCATGCATCAATTCGGCTACATGCAATATATTTCTAGAGATCCTTCTATGTCTGCTCCTCCCACTATAAAACATAGAGATAATGATGTTATGTTTGATGATTATGTTAATCATATGGTACCAAAGGAGGCACAAAGTACATAGTTGAGAGAGGTTGAAGCTACGTAGACAGTTACATTCAATGGTTCTTCTACGTGTCACATCCTTATATGGTGCAAGATGCTCCAAGAGATCAACTAAGGCCAACTCATCAGAAGATACCAGAGGAGGAGCGGGCTATAGAAGATTATGCTTTTGATGTATTGCCTAGATGTCATTGTATCATGGAGATTGGACAAATAAGTATTGATTGAGGACTCTTTCCGGATAACTCTGAGGCAAGGGACGTTGTTGATGCCATGATGGAGGAGGCTCGAGAGACACTGTTGTATAGGAGGCAGCGTAGGAACATAGGAACACACTTGATCAAATGGGAATATAATAAAGCATATAGGTTGTACTACTTCTAACTTCTAATCTGAATTTATTTTAGAATGCATTTTATTTATCGACTTAGTTATAACTTTTGAATTTTATTTATGTACTCATATATATATATATATATATATATATATATATATATATTCCATTTTATGCATATCCTTTCTATTGTCAAATCATAGTGTACATTCTAACTTTATACTCCAGAGATTCTGGTAAGGTCTTTCTCTTCTTTCTTTCTATTTTCTACTTAGATTTTAGGTTTGGTCGATTGTAATAATCTTGTATTTGCTATGTGTGATATTGTGATTGCTCTGTATGCATAACCAACCTATTTTATACATCATCAAATTAAAAAAGTCAAATACATGAAAAAAATCCAAATAAACATCATATAAAAATGTAAAAATATATCAAATTATTTGTTTGAATAATAAAAATTGTTTAGGCAACCAAGCAGTAACAATAAAGATATTGAATTGTTTGATTAGAAAATATTATTAGTAAAAATACATGAAAAATAAGGAACACATTGAGAAAATAACTAATTCCTTGTACTTATTTTTGACAGAAGGCATCATTAGAAAATATATAGTACCCTGCCACGGTATAAACCCGGGTTCGATTCCCGACTTGTGCAAGTCTGTTGGAGCTATGATGAATAATATTGTGACGTTCGGTAAACATCACCTGTCCTGAAATAATGGATGAAAAATATGCCTCTGAGCTCTCTTATTTTTTTTATCATTAATTACCACCGATCACATGATGTTTCAAATTTCCACTATTTTACCTATCAAAACTCTAGTAGTAGACACACAGCAACATTTGATTATGGCTATGCTTTTTATTCTTCTTTTTTGCTTATTCAATGTATTCTTAACATGCTTTCAAAGTCTCATTGCTTTTTTCTTTTGATTTTCAATGTTCTTGTGGCTTTAAGGGATTGGAATAATTGCTTTTGATATGCTGCCAAATCAATGTTTCTGTTGGCTCAAGTCTCAACTGTATTGTGCATTATATTTTGTATCTAACCACTCTAGGTGGATGGGAAATTTGAACTAGTTCATTCAGAATCTCAAAACTATAAGTTTAAAAATATAGTTTTGTAAGAATATTAAATACTTTTTGTCTACTCTAAATTTTTAAGTCTCCAAAAAGTGGTGGGGAAGATCTTTAAGTACATCTTTGCCACCTACCTCTTCATTAACATCTTTACCATCATTCTTCAATCTTGGAACTGTTTAATAGTAAAGATTAAACAAATTTTAAACCTTTAGAAATGATTTCTAGCTCTCCTAACACAATAGTTAATCGTAACTTTTACTTTCTTTCAAAAATATACTATATAATTTTAAAATTTTATTTTATATATATATTATATGTTTATGTAATTAAGACTTGAAACATATAGATCTTCTTCTCTCTAAACAAGAAAATTTCATTTGCTGAGTCGATTTCGAAGTGTAAATAATGTTCATAAGAGTATATTATTTTCTTGCGGTAGAGCTAATGTGGAAACTTCAAAAAGTTATCAAAAAAATAAAGGAGCAGGTCGAAAGCTATGAAAATATAGAATGCACACAAAGAGATTTGTAAAATTATTCAAGAGATTTGAATGAATTGATCAAAAACTTAGATGTAGATATGTATATCGATAACTTTAGAAGAAAACGTGAGGTGCACCTTGCATTTTTCTATGATTTACTACTACAAATAACATATGTAATGTCGGACGCAAAATGCGTTTTATCTCGGTATCAGAAGCGAGGTAAATAAGTTCGTCATGAAAAGTAAAAATTTATCACCTCGTTGTTTAAAACACCGAAGGGTATTTTAATCGCGCATGGATTCGATCCACAACGTCTGCATTTTAATTATTTTCAATAATAGCGCCTCATGTGTCTCGGCTTTTTAATAAAACCGAGAGATAAATTAGTAGTTTTTCTTTTAATTTAAACTGGTTACATTGTTTACACAGAAAATTAATAAAATATTTTATTTACAAAATACAATGTTTATCCAGAATATTAAAATGGTTACATTGGTTACACAGAATATCAATACAAAATTTAATTTTTCCATGAAGAACCATATGTTGGATCTTCAAATCCTTAATATCCTGGGCAAATCAAATGCTGGAAGCAATAAATAAATAAATAAAGGGTTAGGTGAAAAAAAGGGTTAAATGAAAAAGGGTTAGATAAATAAAGGGTTAGATGAAAAAGGGTTAGATAAATAAAGGGTTAGATGAAAAAGGGATAAACAAATTTTTAAGTACATAATCTTAAACGCAAATAATTTTCTGTTTTTGCAATCCATCATAGAGAACACTTCATAACAAAGACTCTAACATATCTTAAAGCGGAAGATAGTTTCAAGCGCTTCATGTGACGTTCTATTATCAATTTTTTTATATTTAGAATGTTTTTATAATGGAAGTTAACCTAGGTTTCACGCGGATCACTAATGAAAGTGTCTTGACCGTTGATAGTCATGAAATGGACGACAAAGATTTAATTAAGGGCAATGAAAAATATCATCAACTTTAACGCTAAAATATCCTCTCGATTTTGTGAAAAACTGAAGTGCAAATAATTTTTTTTTAATTACATTATTTACAAAGAATATCAGAAACACAATATATTACAACAAGTTCTCACTACTGCTCAAGGCTTACTGAATTTAACAAAAGCATAGGCTTTATTCAGTCCAGTTCTGCAAATTAATAGTAAACCATACAAAATCATCAATCATCAATATTTTTAACGTATAAACACTGAATGTTCTTGAGAAGGAATTTGGTAGTGTACCTGAAATCTATTAGAAAGTAGACAAAACCAAAGGAGAAAGTATTTTCAACAACAAATCTTTTCTTCGAATAAGTTATTTTAATTTACGCACTTCCATCTCTCGAGATCTATTCTTAAGCGTATCTAGTTCAAAAAAATTCATAGTAATGGACACTAGTAAATATTTCATGTATCTGGTGCGACTACATATAAGTTAGAATTAGGGAAAATCTGATAAACTAAGGTATTTATATTAAAATCTGACTATTTTACCTCTCAGATTTAACTTATAACCGAGGTATATTATATTATCTATCACCTCGACTTTATGGAAAAACCGAGGTGAAATGTTTTTTTTTTGGACTTACATTGTTTACACAAAAAAATTGAAATAAATATTTTAAAAATAAATTTTTGTTCCTTTGAATGAATATCTTCGCTGATATATTATCTATCACCTCTGTTTTATGGAAACACCGAGGTGAAATGTATTTTTTTTACTTACATTGTTTACACAAAAAATTAAAATAAGTAGTTTAAAAACAAATCTTTGCTCATTTGAATGAATATCAACACCAACAACAATATCAACACCATTATGTGAGATAGATTGAAAGGGAAGAAAAAATGTTTAGTCCTATAAGAACATTGAAAGTTTTTTCTGGCTTGCAATCATCCCAAAGAATGATGTAATTTCGAGTTTGGTGCGCTACAAATAAGTTAGGATTCGGTAAAATTTGTTTGCTTTTTATAGTGTAATATGATTATTACACCCCTCGGTTATATCGTAACATCAAAGGATTAGTTAATTTATTTTACAATTTTAATCAAAATAATACATAAGCTACAAAAGTAAAGATTTGAAGCGCGTCTAGAATAATTTAACCCCTCAGATTTATGAGAAACAAATGTAGGTTGATACTTTTCTAATTAAAAAAATATAATACATGGCGTGCTTAGGCTTAATACCTCGTTGTTTTTCTGGTTGACGAGAAAGCCCCGTCATGAAATGCGTTATTTGTTGTAGTGATAATGAGACTTAAAATGAAGGAAAGCTTAAATGCGTGTTTTGGACTGATAACATTTATAAAAAATATTACTATTTGTTAGGAGAAGTGATTTATTGACACAACATAATGTTCTGATAACAACATATCAAGATCAGGCTATGAAGAATGCATTGGATAGGGTTTTTTAAGTGCATGCATATGAATGGTACAAGTAAAGAGAAATTGATCCTCATTTACAATGAGGGTTGTAGTATTGAATTAAAAATGTCTCAAATGATGAGTGACATTTGTTGCACTCCAAAATTTTCCCTTTTAATTATAACCCTAAGTGGCCCATATGCTTCATTATCATTCATACATGCATGGCATTGGTTCTTGTGATATGATATCAAGTTTATTAGTGAATTACAACCTTCTCCTATCAAGAAGGAGATACAATGATCAATCAATACAAGTTTAAGATGCCGGTCATCAAGATTATTCTCATCAAGACACATGGTCTTCTATCTATTCAAACTTCCCAAAGATCATTAGGAGATCAAAGTTCATTGGTTGAAAATGGATCACAAGCTTCCATTTAATTGGTTCCCCATATTAGGATTTGTGATTGTGATCATCTTAAGACATCTTCTTTATCACTTAGGGTGTGTTTGTTTCAAGTTTAAAAAAATTATTCCTTAGAATCCTATTCCCATCATTATTATTTCTTGGAATAATATTCCTATCCAAGTGTTTGGAAAAATTGAATTTCCTAGGAATGTTTACAATATTTATTTAATTTAAAAATTATAAAAATAAAAATAAATAAGTAAATATGAGTAGTGGTGAGAAGTTGTAGTTAGTTAATCATTATTCCCATGGGAATGTTGGATTCCCACCCTTTAAATAAAATTCCCATGACCATGTTCCCAGGAATAATTTTAAATAAAATTCCCAGGGTTTCATTAAGGGTCCAATTGAGGAGTTATGGTTTAGATTCTTTTCACAACCTCTTGGGTTTCATGTCAAGAACCTCTTGGTGATGATTCATTTCTTCTATGCTCTAAGTATCATTCATATTCGAGGATTCAAGACATTGATATCTTTGGTTGATCATTAAAGTCAAAATTACTTATGGATTCAAGGAATTGATATCTTTGGTTGATCATTAAAGTCAAAATTACTTATGGATTTGGGAAATAAAGTTAAGGAACCCAAGGAAATATGAAATGCCACCCAGATCAAACATTTAGAATTCCTTGCCAAGATCACATTTGAAGTCCTCGATCTCCTTTTTGCAGCTACATGTTATTAACAAGTCATATACGTAGATATATAGTATAATAAATTCACGATTACGTCTTCTTCCATATACTCCATATTCAATAGTGCACTTCACAAATTCCTTCTCCCTTAGGAAACTATCAATCTTCTTATTCCGAGCTCTTGGAGCTTATTTTAGTCCATACAGGGCTTTATGTATCCGGTACACCTTTCTCTCTTTACCAAGCTTCACAAACCCAATTGGTTGTGCAACATAAACTTCTTCTTCTAACAGTCTATTCAATAATGCACACTTCACATCCATCTAACATATGTGCCAATGGTTCATTTCTACTAGACCAACAACCAACCTGATTGTTTTGATTATAGTAATAGGTGTAAAAACTTCATCGAAGTTGATTCCTTCCTTGTGAAAAAAATACTTTCTCCACAAGTCTTTCCTTGTGTCGAGTTACTCCCCTCTGGGATTCAACTTCATTTTGTATACCCACTTCACATTGAGTTCCTTCTTTCCTTGAGGCAATTCGACAAGTGATCAGGTTTTGTTGTCTTCAGTGGACTTGATTTCTTCATTCATTTCTTTCACCCACTTCGAATCCTTCAATTCTCCAACTACATTGAATGGGTCGAAATTTGCGTAGAAATCATAATGCACCAGCTCACCTTTATTATTGACCACATCATCTGATGTAATCACACAATCTTGCAACTTTGTGGGAATGTGTGTAGTTCTCTAAGGTCTGCTTGTACTTGGTTGATCTCTAACTTCCTGTCGTCGAACTTCTCTTTCGACTTGAGTTTTTGTTTCTTCAAGTAAGATTATGTTTACCCTGGAATTTGGTAAAAAAAACACTGGTCCTCCAAATTGAAATACATTTTGGTTACTTGCAGGATCGACCAGATTGATCCTAAGGACATGTGTCTAGTTTTTGATTTCTTTATCTTTCGTATGTTAAATCCTTCGATGAAACTAACGTCTCGAAGGTAATAGTATAATGCTTTTAAAAATTAAATTGAGTGTAAAATATTTCTTAACTTAAACTTAAAAGAAATTTAAAATACTTTGATTGAATGTAAATGACTATAAACATAAACGGGTGCATCATACATACATTTCTCAGAAATTTGTTTATCGAACGCAGTACTTTGATTATTTTTAGAGTAATTTTCACAAAGATGTTCACACACTGAATCCTAACACAAAGATCCTAATTTATACCACTTCGACCATAATAGTCAAATAATAAATAATGCCACGTTCATTGTTGCATGCTCTTCGATTCTCTTCAGGTTTCCACGTGTCCTTTTGGATAAGATTAAACTTTCGAATTTGAAACCTTTGTCTTCGAAGCGCCCAAATTTCACGTGACACACGAAGTTCCTTTCAACAATACTTCGAATAAAAATTAAATTCAATGGTCTCACCAACGAATTTCTTGCCAATACTTGGTGGAATAAGGTTCTCACTAACCTTAGCCCATCAAAATCTTCATGATAATGTCTTCATATTTTTCCTTCGAACTAGAAATCTTCTAGATTTGTTATTTCAGCTCAATATTTATGTAATCGAAATTCCCAGTTAACAAATTGCCCCTGTTGTACCCCAAAATTTACCCTATTCATTTCGGTATTTTCGGCTTATAATTTCGTTATCATAAAAATACATGCATATACATGCATAACATTAATCATATGGTTACCAGGTTCATAGTATTTTAAATTGAGGAAGTAGCTGTGCATTTCGGCCATCTCAGATTATTTCGAGCCAAAAGTTGATGTTTTTCGATTCGTATACTTGAGGCATGATGTTCTGGTCAGAAAGTCATTTTGGTTTGGTTTCATAGTCATTGGGATCATTTCAATATGTTCTCCATTTAATATATTCTGATCGGAGGCCGTTTCGCCAAGAAAAAGATTTTATTTGTTCGTTTCTTAATAAAGTGAATTTTGGGTTTTGGTGCGTTACGAACGCTCCGAAAGGCATAACTCTCAGTTCGTCGGGTATTTTATGATGCTTTTCGACTGGCAAGTCCCTCCTAATTTTATCTACAACTTTCATTTTCAAGTCGGAAGCAAATTGTGTGAAGAAAGTCAAAAACATTGATATTTCAAGTGGGATAAACTGAATTTTAGTGTTGTACCGTGTTCTCGATGCGCTAAAAAGTTCATAACTCCTAGCAGGAACGTCGAAAGTGAGTGGGGCCTGTGTCTAAAATTCCGTATCGAAGTCTTCTCTGAGTTTCATTTGCAAGTCCAGAGCCAATTCTTTACCATTTTTCTCTCAAGACTCAAGAACAAAAACTCAAGAGAAATTCAAGTTCACTCCTCCTCCACTCTCTCTCGCCGGAACTCTCTCTCCCTCCGTTAACCGTCGATGCTCGCTGTCTTCGCGCCGCCATCCCTCTGTTGCACCGCGAACCGTGATTCCCTCCTCCTCTCCTCCTTTCTTCGGCGAGATCCTCCTCTCCTCTTCTTATCAACTCCGGCCAAGGCTATTCTCCGATCAAGATTCTATCAAATTTCTTCATCAATTCAACTTCAAACTTCAAGTTTCAAGTAAGTGATTCTGCACATAATCACTTATTTTAAGTGAGTTTTGAAAAGTGATTATTCTTGAATTTAATTTTAGGAATTGATTGCAATTGTTTTGTTGAATCCGATTCTTGAATTGTTGATTGGAAATTGATTAAGTTGAGTTTGATTTTGAAACGTTATTGTGTCGGTGTGAAGGAATTTTGTACATAGAGCATACATACACTTGTATGATTTAATTCCTTTGCATATAGGCCATATAATTTGATCATTTGCATTATATATTGCATGATTATACATTAGGTTGCATCTAGTTTGATGGAGTGCTGTGAAATCATATGAAATAAGGCATGATTTACAAACATAATTGTGTCGAAATGTAGTTTTTAGGTGCATTTTGACTTGTAGGAAGCATTGCATTTGTACATAGTGCATTTAGGCTTGCATTTAAATCTTAGTTTGCATGTTCATGCATTGATTTACAAGTATGTTAAATATTTTAATTGAATTTGTGTGTCGAAACTTGATATTAATGACGTTAAAGTGTGTCAATGTCTCATTTTCATGTAATAATGACACATTCTTGATCATTTGGTTAAGGCATTAGAACATGATGCGCTCTTGAGTTAAGTTTATTTTAATTTGCATTTGGCATCATGATTAGATGTGGTCGATTAAATGATCGTTCCATTTGCATATTGTATGTCATGCATCTTCGTTTCATTCATAAACATATAGCATTTTCATTCATAAATGTGCATTTGATACATGTTTGAATATGCATTTTTGCATTCTTTTTTTGATTTTAATTCCAATTAATCTTGCATCCGATTTGCATATTGTTTTGTTTTGAATTATTTTCCTCATGTACGTGAATTAATTTCCAATTCATTTCTTATTTCAAAATCAAAACAAAGTTGAATTGGAAGTTAATTTGGTACATGAATTTTCACCTTCCATAAGCCTTTTTAGGCGATTTTGTTCATCAAACCTCATTTTTTATCAAAGGTCCAAGGTAACGATAGTTGTTCCCAATATTTTGGCACGTTTTAAAACCATTTTTGATGGTTTCGGAACCAAATTTCATGTGCAACATTTCTAAAACACTACCGCTGCCCCATTCCTTTAAAGTCTGAAAAACGCTGCTTCCACTCAGAATTAATTAAAACCGATCATATTTTTGAATCCGTTGACGTTTTTGCAAGCAACCATGCGATGTTTAATTGATTCCGGGAAGTTGACTATTTCACTCCGATTTCGGAAAAGTGCTTTCCCAAGCCAATTTTTGTGATTTTATTTCACTTCCTACATGCTTATAGTAGTTTATTATCATATGTACAATCGGTTTTTCATTTGATGCTTTCTTTCTAGTACTTGCTTTGTTAATTCTGATACTTTATTTCATGTGTGAGGTACATTGAGCCTCTTCCGTGCATAGGGAGGTACTTTTGGTCGTGTGTTTACTTTTGTGCTTGCATAGGTCAAGAGTGGTTAGGCAAACCACTAAGCGACACCACCAAGAAAAGTCCCGCTTTTGATGAGATCTACAAGTGTTGTATGTGATGATGATATGATGGGCACGTTGAAAGGGTTCGCAATCAACCCTCACACAGTTCTAGTCCATGTCGGCGCGAATCGTGTTGCTTCCTTATCGAGTCAATAATAAAAGTGGCAAGAGTCCCCTATTTTGACTCTCCGCGCCTTCTCTTGGGGTTCACATTTATTGCTTTGATACCCACACTCATATGCTCTTCACACTTGATAATTCATATCATGTTGTGATACCTTTCTCAGAGGTCGAAGGTCGGCTCTTGGTTGACTCCGGTATGCTCGTTACCAACGTAGGCTATGGGACTTCCTTCTTCTTCTCTGCGCATGTGTGAATCATTTGTTTGTGCAATGAGTTATGTGAGTGCTTCTGCCAAAGCACTTCTTGCCTCATCCCTTTGTATCCCTCATTCGTTCAACCAAGGTAGATGTTACGATAGTTTCCCTAGGATTGCTCGGTGACGGGTAAATTCTGCAAGTGCACGGAAATATTGAAGTAATATAAAATATTGTCAAACCATAAAGACCAATGTCAATCTACTGTAATCTATCGTTAGTTTGTAAAGCTAAGGCTAATGAATAATTGGATTTTGGGGGAAACTAAGAACTAAAACTGAAATAAATGGACTTAGGAAATAATACTAAAACGAGGTCGGGATATGATTTCCGCGTTCCTGAAGGACTTATAGAAAATGGGTACTAATTATGACTAGAACTTAGTTCCGTAGAATATACCACCTTAAAGACTCCGCCTCACACTCCCGTGGTATTAACTAAAGTCATACTTCCTAATCCCAAGATTTTGCTCTCGCTCGCCCGGTAACTAAGATATATATTTTGAATGCCAATAATATCCTAAACGCATCTAAAGTACTCTCGTTGTATTTAGATTTGTTGCCTAATTTCCATTATTCGGTTCGATCCCCACACTGTCGCAGTGTCGGCTCTAACCTTAATTGATTCCTCACTCCCGTGACAAAATCGTGTTAAATAACCTCTCACTCTCATGACAAAGCTATCTAAGTTAGAATTGGAAACTTAAATCAAAACAGAATTCTAATCCCAAATTCACACCTATTATTTTCTACCGAGTTTCATCGATAACGACGGTCCTCATATACCGGACTCAAGACTATTTAGCCAGACATGAACAAGAAAATAAACATGCAATTACAGTAATTAAATATAAGACAAAACATGACTCAAAATATAAATAAATTTAAACTAAGATGGATTCATAAACAATTAGAATAAGCAATCAAAATGGAACCTGGAAATAAAATAAAAATTGGAATTAAGAACATGCTAGCACGTTTGACAATCAGGTACAAAGCGAAATAAAAGAAAGACAACACCTAAATCTAATGATGTGGTAGTTCTCGATGCGAGAAACTACCACTTTTACAAATGGTAATTTTCTGCCTAAGACATAACTAAGAATAATGCTCTTGCAAAAATAGGAAAAAGAAGGAAAAGAGAAGCGTGTCAAAGGTGAAGTTTGGCGACTATTTATCGAGAGTGAGGCGTGACTTGAAAATAGAGCTGTTGCGTTATTCTCGCCTCCTATATCTCCTCCGTAGATATCGCTACGGACCATTGGGTAGGGCGTGACGGTCGTCACGTTTGCTTCATGAGGAAGTCTTCACTTCCAAGCTTGTCGCGACCGTTACAGCTTCGAGGGCTGGAGTGTACCGGTCGTTACACGTTGCTGGGCCAGATGGAAGGAGTGTGGTAAATGAGCTGGGCCTTGCTTTTCATTTCATTCTTTCCAACCTTACTTAATTTACACCCCCACTTCTTGTCATACACCCATATTTTCTTTATATGTTATTCTTTTGTCGGTTTTGAGTATGATTTATCTGTCTTTTCCCAACTTTCTTCGCACATGCCTTATAATTGGTAAAAACCCGAAAACATAGAAAATACTGACATAATACGAATAAAGAGTAATTTAATTAATTGATATGCGGATAAAATCCATGTAAATTGATCCAAATATGTGATACATTTTCGTGCTATCAAATACCCCTACACTTAAACCATTGCTTGTCCTCAAGCAATGAACCAACACGGTAAAAGAAAATGATTAAGCATGGTTTTTGAAATAAAGGCACAACACAACTCCTAGTCATACGTGGCTGCTAGGCTAATGTTAGATCGATGGGTAATAAACGTCAACACCAAGGATACCGTAATGACACGAAATCATGATACACAATTAAAAACTCCCACCCTATGCAAGCTAGTCTGAATCATTCTATTATAATGCAACCTATTAATTTTGGTTTACTTCACCCACTTTCATTTGAGCGTAATCACATTAAGCCCTTTGTCCTTGCAAGCACATAGTAGAGTAGCCGGTTAGTGATTCTGGTCATTTAAGCACGGGGTTCTAGTACATAAGTTGGTAACCCCTTTATTTACCCAATTGTAAGATGCGGGGGATCAGACCGTAGTCCTCCCTACCAAGTTTAGTACCAGACACTTCTGAGCCAACTTACAACGGGTTGTCATAACATATTTTTGTAGGTTCCACAACCGTTTGATTAAGCGACCGGGTGAGGGTCACCTAACTTAATTAGCGCATTCCCTGTTTTCATTTTATTAAGGCATGATATATTTGAATTTTTCGATCATTCACTTATATTCATCGACTCTCTACATAGTTTGTGATTAAGACGGTGCCGAATGCTAATATAAACTACTCCGGGCTAATTTAAAACTCAAACTTAAGGTTCTGGCATAATAAGTACTCCAATTGGTTCACATACTTAGGGGGTTTAAGGTGTCAAAACATTATCAATTTTGTCGAAACTTTCCCAAGTCTCTCTAATACAGCATAAAGTGACAACCTATATACTTTCAGAGTGTGTGTGCCATGCATCAAAAAGAATATTTTTGTTGGAGGTTAAAAATTTAAAATTTCGGGGAAATTCAATAGCAACTGAAAATCACGTACATAGACTCGACAACACATGCAATTGATCAACAGAATACTTAAAACAAATGAATTTCTAGAAACATCAAATAAACTAGAAAGCAATAAATTAAACTAAAAACGATAAATGAAAGAGGTAAAGTCCCTCCCCCACACTTAAACCAAACATTGTCCTCAATGTTTCGATGAAAGGTGGAAAAAGGAAAAATAGAATCTGAATGAACGACCTTGCATGCTACATCAACCAATTTTTGCTCTGATCCTTCCCTTGTTGATTATGTCTTTATTGACCACTTCTACTCCGACGTCTTGTACTGCGAGATATCTGAATTTTCTAAAACTTCTCTTTCCTGAGGTCGCTCATCATATTACTCATTTTCGGAGGAAGTACTTGCAAAGTGTGAAAAATACAGTGTGGTGTGTACAGGTGGAACATGACCATGCAAATGGTGAGGAGGAGATGAGTTACAGATGGGAGAGACATGTCTTCTCCCATCGTACTCATCAACGGTGTCACCACCAACAACAACATTTGTAGGAATGTACGTGGGCACCGACTCATTTTCGTGATGATCGTCTATAGATGTTTCGCCTAGATATGGTCGAGACATGACAAGCAATCCGTATCTTTATTTTCGCAAGTTCAAACAATAAAAGAAAACATTAAATTGAAAACTCGTGGGCTTCCTCGCGCTTTCTTAACGTCAATAGTTCAACGGCTCAAGAGTGAAAGCACTCATGGTGGTTCTCTTGAGAATGAATCCTCGATCGAAATTTTAATAATCTTCGGTTTCCATGGCCACTTATCAAGCCATTACACGTATCCCTCACCTTTTCTTTTCTTTCTTTTGTGGGGTGGTTCATTCTTTTGAACTTGTGGTGGTGGTTCAGGATCTATCATAAGTATCAACTTTTCAAGTCTAGGCTTAGTTATTTCATCCACCATATCGAATGTTAACCTTCCATTCTTAATGCTAATGGTTTCCCTAGTTTCATGGTCCTTAAATTTTCTCTTTTTATACAAGACCTCAGACGAAGGTGCATTGGTATAGGTATTTTTCAATACCTCCACATACATTTTGGATTGAGAGTCTACATGAGCTTCCATAAAACTTTGCAGGAAAGGAATCAGTGGGGTATAGGAAGGAGGAACAACAATAGGTGCTTCCTTATCTACCTCTTCTAAAACCTCCCTTTCGGATGGTGTTGATGGATTTTTCTCAAACTCTACTCTTTTCTCACCAGAACTCTCCTCAACCTAATTTTTACTCTCTTCAACCTTATTATCATTTTCCTTAGGATTTTCAATTTGTTTTTCGCTACTGGTTGCTACAACATGCACATTCTCCTCAGGGGAGGGTCATAGAGGTGTTTGTGAAAACATGGAGATTTGGGTCTCTAATGCCTCGTTGTGAGTCACTAGGGACTCAACCGCATTGAACAACTGCCTAAGAGTTTCATTGTTGTTGAGAATTTGTTTTCTTACCTCTTCATTGTGGATAGTTTGTGTATCTACAAAGTGCTCCATCATAGATTCTAGCCTAGAGTGAGTTAACGCCGCATCGAAATCTTCCATTGATGTTTTGAGGTTGAAATTATAGGATTCTTGCGGTTCCTCAAAGTGAGTTAGTGTCACATTTGTGTCTCCACAAAGCTCTCCATCTTCATTGTTTCTAGTCTAAAGCGAGTTAATATCGCGATCATATCCTCCATTAACGAGAGTGGAATTCTGGTATTCTTGCGACTCCTTAAAATATTGGGCATGTTGATTATAGAGGAAATTTGGTTGATGATAGGTTAGCGTCGCATTGTAATCCTCCAATAATGTTTCGAGGTCAGATCTTTGGTATTCTTGCGACTCCTCAAAATGATGGGATTGATAGTTGTAGAGGTAATTTGGGTGAGAGTGAGTTGGTAGCATTAAATTTCTCCAAAAGTATTTCGAGGTCTGTTTTATGGGATTCTTGTGATACCTCAAAATACTGAGAAGGGGATTGTAGAAATTTTTTGGTTGATACATAATTATAGAAATAAGAGTGCCTTAGTCTATACGGTGTAATAACAGATTAACAATATTGACTGTTGGTCCCCGACAACAGCACCAAAAACATGATGGGTAAATTCCGCAAGTGCATGGAAATATCGAAGTAACATAAAAGATTGTCGAACCACAGAGACCAATGTCAACCGAATGAATGATTCAATCCCCTCTCACCCACACGGGTTCGCGCGGGAAGGCTACGAAGTTCAGTTCATGAGACCTTAGTTTGTAAAGATAAGGCTAATGAATAATTAGATTTTGGGAGAAACTAAAATAAATGGACTTAGAAAATAATACTAAAACGAGGTCGGGATATGATTTCCGTGTTCCTGAAGGACTTATAGAAAATGGGTACTAATTACGACTAGAACTTAGTTCCGTAGAATATACAAACTTAAAGACTCCTCCTCACGCTCTCGTGTTATTAACTAAATTTATACTTCCTAATCCCAAGATTTTGCTCTTGCTCGCCCAGTAACCAAGATTTAGATTTGTTGCCTAATTTCCAATATCCGGTTCGATCCCCACGCTCTCGAAGTGTCGGCTCTAACCTTAGTTGATTCCTCACTCTCGTGACAAAATTGTGTTAAATAACCTCTCACTCTCGGGAAAAAGCTATCTAAGTTAGATTTGGAAACTAAAACCAAAACAGAATTCTAATCACAAATTCTCACCTATTGTTTTCTCGAGTCCGTAACGACGGTCCTCATATACCGACTCAAGACTATTTATCCGACATGGACAAGAAAATAAACATGCAATTACGATAATAAAATATAAGACAAAAATGATTCAAAAGAAATAAATTTATACTAAGATGGATTCATAAATAATTAGAATAAGCAATCAAAATGGAACTTGGAAATATAATGAAAATTGGAATTAAGAACATGCTGGCACGTTTGAAAATCAGGTACAAAGCGAAAATAAAAGAAAGAAAACACCTAAATATAATGGTGTGGTAGTTCCTCGATGTGAGAAACTACCACTTTTACAAATGGTAATTTTCTGCCTAAGACATAACTAAAAATAATACTCTTGCAAAAATAGGAAAAAGAAGGAAAAGAGAAGCGTGTCAAAAGTTGAAGTTTGGCAGCCTATTTATAGAGAGTGAGGCGTGACTTGAAAACGGAGTTGTTGCATTATTCTAACCTCCTATATCTCCTCTGTAGAGATCTCTATGGACCGTTGGCTAGGGCGTGACGGTTGTCACGTTTGCTTCATGAAGAAGTCTTCACTTCCAAGCTTGTCGCGACCGTTACAACTTCTAGGGCTGGCGTGTAACGGTCGTTACACGTTGCTAGGCCAGATGGAAGGTGTGAGGTAAATGGGTTGGGCCTTGCTTTTAATTTCATTATTTTCAACCTTACTTCTTTTACACCCCCACTTCTTGTCATACACCCATATTTGCTTTATATGCTGTTCTTTTGTGGGTTTTGAGTATGATTTATCCGTCTTTTCCCGACTTTCTTCGCACATGCCTTAAAATTGGTAAAAACCTAAAAACATAGAAAATACCGGCATAATATGAATAAAGAGTAATTTAATTAATTGATATGAAGATATGTCATACCCCAAAATTTGCCCTCTACTTACAAGACAATTCACATCTCCATACTTAAGGATTTCACAAGGTTGACGACAAACCCTCTTCTAAGCAATCAATCCAAATTAGGGTTTTGATTCTCTCAAGTCGAATGAATTTCCAAGGCTCCAAGTGGTCATCATACCTCATCATATGCTTCAAGGATCACCATGTCAAGTTTCAAGTCTTACAAGTCAAATTTGCTCATCCAATTACTCGGATGTTGAAAATCAGTTGTATTGGACAGAAAGTCAATTGTGGTCAACATACAGTCAAACTTCATAATTTTTGGTCAACATCAATATTTTGAAGTAATATTCACCATTTGATCAAGGGTTGACCATGATTCCTCAAGGAAAGTCAAGATTTGATCAAAAGTCAAAGATTCTATTTAGGGTTTCTCAAACAAAAGTCAACAAAACTTTGATCAGGCATAACTTCCATATACTTTATCATAAATTTTTCCACCAAAGCTCATTTTGAAGGGAATTCAATTCTCTACAACTTTATGTCTCACAAGCTTTGGCAAAAAATGCTTCATTTGGAAGTTATGCATCAAAATATTATAGGTCTTTCTAAAAGTCAACAAAAAGTTATCTTTTTGCAAAGAGGTGTTCATGAACCTGGAAACATCAATGAAGATGAAACAAAAGGAGTGTTTAGAGGACATCTTGATCTTTCTAAAAAGTCCAAGAACTCCCAAAATGATGAAAATTGAGCAAAATACAGGTTGTGGAAGTTGATCATTTTTGAGGAGGTGCATAAAGAAAAATACTTAGCAAATGCAAATATTTTCCAAATGGGCCTAAGATTTTATGATCCAAACTTGATCTTGACATTATCCATGGCTTGAAAACTCAAGTACACGCCCTCCTCTCATATATTTGATTTATTTTTGGAATTAAATCATTTTAATTCAATTTAAATAAAATAAAATGCAAGGAGTGAGGTCATGACATGTTGGGCTTATTTTCCAAGCATCTTGAGGACCAAGGAAGCCCATGCTAGCTATAAAATTTGTGCAAGAAGCTACAAGGCAAGAGAAAGCTATTTTTTGGAAGATTTGATAAATATTTCCAATGAAATATTTTTGCATTCAAGGCAATGTTTTTTCCTTTTATTCTTGACCTAATCTCTTGTTCTATAAGTACACTACAAGATCAGAAGTCAAAGGGGACAAAAAAGAGGACGAATTCTTGCCTCCACAAAGAACCCTAATTCTCCCAAAAATTCCATACAAACTTGCAAATTCGTATTCCATTCTCTAGCCGTTCTCAAGGTGATTCAAGCCTTCCATCACGTTCCTGAGGTTTCCAGGAATTGAATCAAGTCCTTACACAAGCTATACCGTGCCCAGAACTCATCCTTGAAGCTACACCGGTTTGGTAAAACTTTGGATTTCTAACTCTTAATTTACACGATACAAACTGTGTTTATGCATTCATATATGTTTATTATGTTGATTTGAATCGATTTCATGCAATAGTTTCAAGGTTTGATGCAGGGATGGAGGAACACCATGGCTAGGCACGAAGCATCTAAGCTTTCTTATTCATAGTTATAGGACGTTTCAGCCCAAAATAACCCCAGATTCGGATTCAGGGGGCGATTCCATGTCGATCTGGGTTGTTCTATTTTGTTTTTGCTTGATTTTGCGAGTTCAGACGTTTAAATGGTCGAAGATGGTAACCGGAACCACCTTCCTTAGGTGGTTGACCGACGAAGACTGAACAAGGGCAGACGTGGCAGAGAATCTTTGGACGATTTGAAACCAAGGGACCCACCTTGGCGCGTTTTATTTTACGTTTGATTTTCAGAATTAACTTTCACACATATATTTATTATTTCAGTTTGATACATGGATGTATCACCGCCCCATGGTTCAACATGCACACGCTATATCACTTTCCTCTCAAGGTCATGGGTTCGAACCCTGCCTTTTGCCAATGTTTTTCTAACATCTTTCTGATTTTTGCAGGTAACATATACAACCTCCAGAAGTTCTTGAAAACTGATAACAATGAAGTTCTAGAAGGAACTACCATAGAGGTTTCCAGAAGTTCTAGAAGGAACTACCATACAGGTTTCTGGAAGTTCTGGAAGGAACTACCATACAGGTTTCTAGAAGTTCTGGAAGGAACGATTTCCAGAAGTTCTGGAAGGAACGATTTCCAGAAGTTCTAGAAGGAACGATAACACATAAGTTCTAGAAGGAATGGTTTTCAGAAGTTCTAGAAGGAACGATAACACAGAAGTTCTAGAAGGAACAGTTTCCAGAAGTTCTAGAAGGAACGATAACACAGAAGTTCGGGAAGGAACGGTTTCCAGAAGTTCTAGAAGGAACGATAACACAGAAGTTTTGGAAGGAACGGTTTCCAGAAGTTCTGGCAAGGTAAGCTAACATAGGTTCCCAGAATTTCTGGCAAGGAACGATGACCCAATTTCTAGAAGTTCTGGAAAGAGTGAGCCAGAAGTTCTGGGACGAACAAAGTCAGAAGTTCTGACACAAAAACACAAAAAATCATTTATTTTTCTAATTAAATCCTAATTAATTAAATCCTAGCGTAGATTTATATTTCTGCCTTTACTTTCCGCACCTCCTATTGTGTATCGGCCCCAAAGCCATGTAATAGCGTATGATTTACTTTCCACATTTTACTTTACTATACATATTTAACTTCTAGTAATTAGGCGTGTATGGTAAGATTAAAAACAACATAGATCACTTCTAAATACAAGATAACATATCTGAATACAACACACTCTTCACACTTGCACACCCCTTAGGGTATCCTCTCTTGTTGCCTTACGAATAAACAATGGTCATGTCCCTCGAACATAGGGATACCATTAGCACAATTGCCTACAAATAACATCATCATAGTCCCTTCGATACAAAAACCATAGTCCCTCGATGACCCTCAATGTTGCTTACAAATATATGATCTCGTCCCTCAATTGTTGCCTACGAAAAGTGATGATCGTCCCTATGAATATGCTAAGGTATCCCGACATGTTACCTTCTATGACCATACGATGACCCTACGAATGTCCATTTACATCCAATGGATAGAGTTACCTACCAACTAATGGTATGGAAAGCGCTACCCTAAAGGAAAGAAAAATTACATGGAAACGACCATTCTGAGTAGGTAATAAGACTCTTTTGCTTGCTCCAATCAAAAATACTTTTCACACCTCACACTATTTTCAAAAACTTTTCAAAAACTTTGTATAAATTCCAGCGTGAATCATTACAAAGTTAAACACTTTTCCAAAAACAAAACATTTCCAAACACTTCGTATACATTCCAGCGAGAATCATTACGAAGTCAAAGAGAAATTCCCTTTTCAAAATATCTTTTCAAACACACACAGAAAGAAATTTATAAAGTGAGCTAAGCAATTAAGACCCCGTAGATAACAACGGATGGAAAGGGTGCTAATACCTTCCCTTTTCATAACTGCCTCCCTTACTCAGAATATAACGAAGGTCTTTTCCTGTTCTTTTCACCTTCCCTTAATTGGATAAAATAAAAGTCGGTGGCGACTCTTGCTATCCGCAACATTTGCGATAAAACGCAAAACAAGCAAGTCAGTTCTCCCACCTTATCACAGGATAAAATCAATGTAAATTGTTCCAAATATGAGATACATTTTCGTGCTATCACTCGGTTAGATTAATTTCCTTCGAGCTTAGATTTTTCATCATTGACCTTAGGATCCATCTTTTCATGATAACATTAGGGGTATAACTAGTTAGCTTCCCTTGTTTTGTTTTCTTTTTTCTCTTGCATACTTGCATGTAATAAAACTAAAACTTGTTTTCTTTTCTTTGAAAATAAAAACACTTAATAATGGTTCAGACTCCTTTTTCAAAGGTAAAATCAACCAACCTCACTTCAAACCTTTTTGTCTTCGTACTTCTTTTCTTTGAAAACCTTTTTAATAAGGGTGTTCCCTTTCAAGTCCGAGCAGTTTGTTAAGTGTCCGAGTGGTCGAGCGTAAAACTTCTTATACCTGCAACCCCAAGCACGAATTGCGATTGTGAGGATACGAAATCAAACTTCCCATAAAAAATTACAACTAACCAAAACATGTGATCCAAAATACGTCGCTCTGACTTTCCCATTGCACGAGGGAATACGTAGGTATCTGGTCATGGGACTGTGATCGAGTAAAACTTTGTAAAAACTTTCTTCATATCCCCGTGTTTTCTTTATTTTCTTTATTTCACATGCATTGTAGAAATTAATCAACAAATAGATATAACACACCCATTAGATAGAAAGTATAAGTGGATACCGTAGAGTACTACGGGCGTGTGGGGTGCTAATACCTTCCCCTTGCGTAACAGACTCCCTTACCCGATCTTTTGGTCGTAAGACTATGATTTCTCCCCCTAAGGTTTACTCGATATTTTCCTTTCCTCTCGCGGGATAAAAACGTTTGATGGAGACTTCATTGATATTCTATCAGATGACGTTCAGCCGGTTGTTTCAATTGGCGACTTCACTGGGGATCGTCTAGACCTCTTGGTGGTCCGATCAAGAGTCAATCCTAGCTTTTATTTTCTCCTCTATTGGGTGTTTATTTATTTACTAGCTTTATCGCATCATCCTTTGTATGATATGTATTGCATTCTATATGGAATTTTATTACTTTCATATATCCTGTATATTGGTTGCTCATGTCTTGGTTGTTCTCTTGATTGGGAGGGAGTTACATGAGGTAAAGGCCCCTACCCCGACCAGAGACATATAGGATAGATGGATGTTCATGTCGAATCCCACATGTTGTGGTGCGTGTGAGGAGGCATGAAGTACTCAAACGAGATTTGATTGATTGTGCTTTCCTACACCCTATTGTGTATATAGTGAAGTGCTTGATAAATGATCGTCGACTCTGTTTATCATTAGGGACCCCCGTTATATTTATATTTACCCTATGAGGTGGGGTGGGATATCATTACTACAGGTACTGTTGCTGGTTCCGGGATATGAGGTTTTGTGTTTCCTAATCCTGGTATTTTCTTGGATTTCTGGTATTTTCTGTGGAGTTCCAGTTTAACGCCGAACCTTTGATCCTATGATATTCAGACTTGTTTTCTTTATGGTATTATGAATTGATGCCGACCTTTGATCTTGTGATATTCAGATTATCCAGAGATCATGAAGCAGTTGTCCAAAAGGATTGTGTAGATATTATTTATCAGATTGTACAGATGCTACTCGTCGTTATGCTGAACTTTTGAACCTGTGGTTAATGCACTTGTATTGTAGCATGTTTATTTTCTAAAAGAAATATCAACAAAATAAATATCTATATATCTATGTAAGTTCCTGATTTGTATGGATTGGCTTAATTTTAATAAAACAAATAATAGCAACAAACATGTTTTGTACAATAGGATTCTTAACTTATAATCTTATCTAGAATTCCCAAACATGATGTGTTGAAGACTTTCAACATCTAGAACAACATGTCATAAGAGATGTCGAGACATTAGACATTAGGACATCACGCTACAAAAAATATTAAGTTTGTTACAATTATTTTTTAATTAGAGCATAATATGCGGGAATATTATGCATCATAAAATGGTGTGATATTGAAGGCTTTATGAAGGTCCAAGAGCTAAGGAGAAAGATCAAGGAGCTTGATTGTAGCGAGAGTTATCTGCATTTAATTCTTCAAAGTTTATTCTGCAAAGTTTGTCACAACTTCAAAGCTATTATTTGAAGGCCCAAATCCAGTTGGGTAATAGGTTGTTATAAATAAGCAGTTGTAACCTAGTTTTAGTAAGCTAGTCGGTTTTAGAAATATGTAGTCTTTAAGGTTATCCATGTAAGTGAACCACCCAGATTATGGGATGGTTCTTGATTTGTCCTCAAGCTGTAGGCAAGAGGTTTATTTTACTCACTCAGAAGTTGTGAAGTAATGGGTGTAGTTGTGTCCTTGGAAGAAACTGTGAAGTAATTCCAAATTTGTTTGTGTCACAAGTTTGACTATTTGTGTGTTTGGAGTTAGGCATCTTCAAACTCTTATGTGTTGTAGGAGCCAAGCCGTTGATGCAGTTGCTAGAAATCACTACAGTGATTGGAAGTGAGCAGAGGTTCTCATATCTAAGGGAGGTAACTTAGGTAGAAGGGAAATTGGATAGGGATTAAGTGAGGAGTGTAAACAGGGAGGTTTAACTCTGAATTAATACTGCTGATAATGGACTTCATTCCTGGCTTGGTATGCCCCCATATGTAGGTTGGTTAGAACCGAACTGGGTGAACAATTCCTGGTGTTCTTTTCTTTCCTACACTGTTAATTATATATGTTCTACCTTGTCTATTTTTACCATGTCAGATCAGATGTCATGACATCCCGAGTCTGCTGTCACTAGAATTTCAATTGGTATTAGAGCAGACATCCTGTCTGTTTCTGGATGAGATCCATGGGGGATACTTTTTGGTTTTATACAAGGTAGAAGATTGTTTGAACAAGGAGTGTTCATATTTTATGGTCCTTGAAGTGGAGGATGGACCTAGTGGAGAACTAGACCAACTGATCGAACTATTGTACCTTCTTGAAGCAAGAACATAAAGAAGTTGGAATAAGAAAGTTAAATCCAAAGACTCCATGCGGGAGTGAAGAATTTGGATTGAATTGTTCAGCCTATATTAAGCACAAATATGAGAATTGTCAAAACTTTCATGCGGGAGTGAAGACATTGATAAGGTAATTATTATGCTTATGTGTTTCCATATGGTCGATATTGGTTGGGTCTAGTCTATTGCTTGAGGAAGAAGTAAGCATATTGTAGGGTTGATTTATTTTCAATCCTTATATGTCATGCTTAAATTTGAATTATGTAGTAAGCATTGTGTAAATTCTGTTGAAGTATGGCTATATTCCAAAGCATAGCCTCTAATGCAACCCTCAAAGTGAATGAAGGATTCTAGGGTTATTTTTATTCAACATAATATTTGGCATATTTTCACAACTTTATTAAAAGTGTCAAAGATACTTGAGATTTTCCTCAAGTCCACTCATAAAGGCATGTATTAATAGAGTTGATGAGTATCAATGATAAATGATTCTCATATATATATATATATATATATCTGTAAGTTGTTTGAAAACCTTGAAGATTATCAAGGATGATGTGTTCCAAGGAGATGGAACTAATATTCTATAGGATGTTAGAACATTATTACTGGTATGCAGCTACCAATTGAAGAACTGATGTTCTGGGTGCTAAACAAATGTAGTGTGAGTACATATGTTTGGAGCCTGCTCCTGATCTGGTAGAGGAGACATTTGCTTATCAGTTGATCAGGACACGATAAATAAGTTGTTATACTCCAGATGTCAGTTTAATTCTGACCTAAGCTTATGAGAGTATAAACGTAAAGCTCAATGCAAGTAAGAAGACTCATAAAGGTATACTCTTCAGTCCCTTTATGTGAAATCAAGATGAGCTTATATCTGGTACATTCTTCTGATCAAAGGAACCATATATGTGGAGATTTTCTTTTCATGACCATAGTACAGATTTTGTTTGGAGTTGAATACTGTATAGTGAATTATGGTCATGAATGTTGATTGTCCGAAATATTATCCTGGAAGGGTATTGTCAATAAGAATCAAGGAAGTCAGATTTCTCTCTGAATATTTTTGTGTCATGCCATAATTAAGTCTGTTCCAGAAACCTAGTTGAGGGAATCTCCTCTATAGGTACAAACTATGGCATCCATCATCTCAAAATCAGAAGGAAAGTCTGAAGAAAAGCTGATTGAGATGTGGGTCATATTATTCCTTGATATGTAAGTTGTTTGTAAAATTGGCAGTTGTTATGCTTCCTATGTTCCCCCCAAGTGTTATGAATAAGATATTATGATTATTATCCCCATAACCATAATAGATGATGTTGTATCAGATGTCAAAACATCATCTTAAAGTCTTCAGTTATTGAAAGTTTTATTGTTGCCAAGAAGCAAATATAAGTGTGAAGATGTAAACAGTTAGGATGATCTAGCGTGAGTAGTTAATTCTAACTGACTAACTTAAGATCGTGGGCAGTTATCAAAAGCTTCGTGTGTTGTTTAAGCGCCAGAGAGGTGGCGAAATCCCGTGAAGCAGTTTATTCAAGTTTTGAATATCATCCGTAGATTGTTTTTAGGCAGTTACTTTGTAAACATTATAAATAAGTCATGTATTACAAATTAGTGTGTTCACTTGTATACTCAAAGTACTTGCAAAAACTCTGTCCAATTCCGAGCGTCAGGAAGAAAGATTTGCGAAAGTATTTGATGTACATGAATCACCACCTTTATTTCAATGCAAAACCTTTACATTTCAGTTGTTTTCTTTGAAACTTTTACTTGCATTCTATTTACTTTTCAGCAATCACTTTGTGTTTTCGTGTATGTTGATGCTCTCTTTGTTACAAGTTTCGAGTTGACAAAAGAGTCGTTCGACCCTTATTTCGTTTAGAACAGACCTGAATTCACAGCCTTCTGTCAGCCACGAGTCACCATAGTAGGTCAAAATATAGTGAATACTCAGATTTGTCAAGTTATTTAGGTTTTGTCTTCGTCGGTCACGAGTTACCTGTCGGTCGAACCTGAACTATTGTGTGGAAAGTCATTGTACTTATTCCCTTAGTCTGAAGAAACTATTTCTTAGGCAAGGATTTCGACAGAGTCAGTAAAATATCACAAATCTTAGCACATGTCTTAAGACTAACTGGTTGATCTTGCGAGTGACCCTTAGTTTTAGGACTTTGGGATGACCAATGGCTGTTTACCATTTTCTACAGTAAATAATTATATGATGTTTAGGTCTACTTGATGTGTATGAAAAATGGTTTTTGTAGCAGAAAATAGTAGAAAATTGAATTTCCAATTGTAGTAATCGGTTACCTCATTGAAGTAATCAGTTACCTGAACAAAAATCAGAAAAACAGTGGCTCTGTAACATTGAAGTAACCAGTTACCTGGGATGAAGTAACAAGATACATGGGGCTTATTTTTCCTGGCAGTGGCTCAGTTACCTTGAAGTAACCGATTACATGGGTTAGAGTAACCGATTACCTAAGAGGAAAATATATTTTTAAATTTTTTGAAAATTCGTAACTTTCGTTTTGAGGGTCCGTTTTACATGTAGTTCATATCGTTGGAAATGTAGTTAAATATAATTTTCTATAAAAATAATTTCGATACTTGAATTCCAACTATTTGAAGCGTAATTCGTGCTTTCGTGTGTGTCGAGCTATGTTGAATTTGCGAAACGTTGCAAATGACTTGAGATTCGATTGTTGTATTTGATGTTTTGTTATTACTATATGTATTGGCAGGAAAGTGATGATGTGTGATGGCCCGTAGTGGCGAAGTGCACCGAACGTGGTAAAGTTTGATGTGCATAATATTGTTGTTGTATGAATTGTACATATGCATACGTTTTGTGCCGGTGTGGGATTATTTTGTGCCCATATGGGGTGTGAGCAGTATATCTAAATTCTAATGAGAATCATGTCATCGTGTGCCTATGTGGAGTGTGAGCGATGAGGTTGATCGTGTGCCCATGTGCTAGGGCCCGTTCTGTGGGGGTGCGAAGAGCGCTACCGCACGGGGCCTGCAAATTTGAAGTGCTTCAAATTTGATAATTGGGACAAATATGAACAAAAATATCAATTAATATATAATACTCTTTCAATCCTTATTCACGTCTTGTAGTATAGCCGAGCGATTGTTGGTAAATTTTGGAAGAAACAGTGAGTGGCTTCAAATCCTATCTTGTAACGTTTTGTTATGTATTGTATATATTTTATTTTAATAAAAACTTCTATCACATAGAATTGGTTTTGATATTTATTGGTGTAGTCATCTTAATCAATTTTTTCCTTTATTATTTGCTATTGTGTAAATCTCTGATAATCAATCCATCAGACTACAACTTAAAAATGTTTGAATTTTATTTTATTAACTTTTTTAAACAATGACATTTTAACAAGTAGTGTAATAAAATAATTAAAATGTACTATACGACTAATTCATTTATTATTGATTTTTTTATGATAAATATTGTATAATAAATTTAAATGCAATCAAACCCATAATAGAATATTATTAAAAAAATAAATTTTAAAGGTTTCATGAATACAATGTCTTAAATTTTAACAAGAGTTCGATTGTGCTCAAATCCATATCAGATTTGGCATAGTAGTTTGAGACTTTGAAATTTTGTAATTTCATCTAATGAGTTTGTACCATTATTTAACATTCTAAAGTATTTGGCCTAGTGTTCGAGCTTAGATGTCAGTAGTAAAAAATTATTTTGAAGATCAAACACATTGATAAGAAGCTCCTTCTTCTTATCAAGATTTTTAGAAGACTTGCATCTTTTTGAAAAAAATTTAACATGCTTAGTAGATTTAATATCTGAATCCTTCTCAGTTAAAAGCGCAAACATTCCTTTATGTTGTTTCATGAGGTATGTTGGACAATATGCTATAACGTGTCAAAAATGTAACACCCGTATTTAATTAAATATTTTGAATATTTGTTGAATGTGTTGTTTGAGATGATAAGTTGATAATCGGGTAAATAGTCGATTTAGCCGGGAGAAATTAATATTAGAAAATAATATTAGTTTTAGTAGAATATTAATTAATTTAGTTGGATGAAGTTGTATGTGAGAAATACCAAAATTGGCGGTATCGTATAGCAGGCCCTATTAGACTATTAGTAGACCCATGGTTTTATTAAGGGATTAGAATGTTAAGAACAAAAGTAGTCAGCAAATAAAAAACGAAACACATTAGGTCACAAAGCTTTTTGGGAATAAGGTTTAGAAGAGCAAGTTTGGAGAATAGAGTGAATCGAGGGTTTCTTGCCATTAGCCAAAGTTCAAAATTGTCTTCAATCCAAGGTAAGGGTGGGGTTCATATTTTATAACCGAGAATATGATGATTGATATGTAGGATTTGGATTATAGTTTTTCTCTTGTGTTAAATTTGTGGTGTTTGATTCTGATAAACTTGTAGATGCTATTGGTGAAATCGTGTTGAATGAAATTGGTGTATAATGTCGTTGTTGGTATTGTGTTGTTGTAGAATTTACTGAGGTACATGGTGTGATTTGAGTCACTGAATCGAAGGTAATCCTGGAAAAAAATAAGAACATATGAAACTGTATTGAATAAAATGCATAGGTAGAAGAAGAAGAAAAAAAATTAGTGGCGACTGCCTCACTATTTTAAGAGAGGATAAAAGTGGGCCTCATAGCCTTAGGAGGGCAGACGCCGCTTAGCTAGGGTGGGTGCCCCACTTCTCATCCTCCCTCTCCTCTCGTGGCCATGTGATATTCATAGGTATTACTGTGTTTTGGTTTCTAGCAAGCTTTGTATCTTAATTGTAATTGTTTGTATATATATATATATATATATATATATATATATATATATATATATATATATATATATATATATATATATCTGTGTGTGTGTGTGTGTGTGGGGCGGACTCCCCATAGACCAAGGGTGGGCGTCCCACCTTTCTTCCTCCTCCTTTTTCATATGTGTGCGTAGTAGCCTGGGTATTGTTTTCTTGCTCTGGTAAATTTTAGATTCTTAAGGGATACTTGTAACTTTAGCTTAGGTACATGCTTGCAGTAGGAAATATTATAATGACATCATTAATTAATTAGTTGGAACATATAATGATAGAGAGTATACCATAAGTATAAGCATGTTATTAGAATCAGTCGTAACATCAGATTTAACAGAAGAGAAAACTGGTTTATAGTAGCAGATTTAGCAGTTAGCAGAAAGATGACAGTATAATTGGATGCATGGAAATTAATTATATTAGTATAGTAAACTTTGTAGAAGCTAGTTAATAATTGGTAGTAATTGCATGGAATGTAAATAATACCGAATTAGTAAATTAAGCGGTAAAATTAGTTGTCCGGAATTGACCGAAATTTATCGGGGTAGTTCGTATGTATTAGTAGGAAATTGTGGTTGGTTTTTTGTTGAAATTATGTTGAATTTATGGATTTGCAGGTACAGCTGAATAAGTTGATTCGCTCCGATTTATGAGCATATTTGAGTTGTAGGTATGATGATCAATGTTGATTTAAGTTCTGCAATTGATGCATATTTTAAGTTGGTGTTGTTGTATTTCATTCATAGACGTCACATACATTGAATTTTTATAAGTTGGAGCGAATGCTCACCATGTTGGCTTGGATTTGCAAAATATTAAGTTGAAGGCTTATGCCTTGTTGATGCCTCGATAAACTGACAACTTTTAATTTGGGAGTTCTGCTCCAATGGTACCACATGCATATGTACAATTGAGTCGCATTTGAGTTGTATCTTGAGTTGTTGTTGTATTATGTTACTTGTTTATTGTTATTTAGTAGTTGTTATGAAGCAGTGAAAATTTGTATGATTCTAGTCTAATATATTAATCATCATATTTTTGTTTATATCATTCGATATCTCACCCCTTCTGTTATGATTTTTCTTCTACGTGGGTAACGTGTAGGTAATCAGGAAGATTAACTGATGCTTAGTAGCTGTTCCAGTTGTTAGTTCGAGTTGGTGTCATTTTCTCTGATACATAGCACTCGGGGGGAATGAGCGCATATTTGATTTCGTTGTTATTTTGAATTTGAGTTGTTAATTAATAAGTTTGTTTTGGTTTAAATTGTCAAGCAAGATGCTATGAGTTATATGAAGTTTTAAAGTTGTAAATCCATTGCATGGTTATTTATTAAAATCTATTTATTTTGGAGACTAAATGGTTGTTATGAGTTCTACCTGATTATATGTGTTATGCATTTGTTATGATGAGTTTTATGCCGTTGGTTTTTAAGTTGAAAATGTGATATCCCATGTTTGGTTGAAATTTTATCACTCTAATTTTATTTATAATTACCAGGTAGAAATGGGGTGTTACAAAAAACCTTTACACTCATTACAATGAATTCCTTTGCCTTGATTTGACTTTTCTTCAGTTCTAGTTTTCCCCTGGGAGTCAAGGTTATTCCTGATGTCATGTGAGATGTTCTTGACATCGTGTCTTCCTCTTCTTTCCATTCTCTTCAATATTCTATTGAATTGTTTTCTAAGTAACACAATGGTATTAGATAGTCATTCATTAGTATCCAGACTAATTTGACTATTTTCATCTTCAGCATCAGAAACAAAATCTATTCTCCTATTCCTTTTCTCTGACTTGTCACTAATAGCCAATTCAAAATTTTAAAGTGACCCAACAAGTTCATCATCTCTCATGTTGTTGATGTCTTGATATTCTTCAATAGATGTAACCTTCATGTCAAAATTCCTAGGTAACGTCCTAAGAATATTTCTAACAAGCTTTTGTTCTGAAATTTTTTCTCCCAAGGCACTAGATGCATTAGCTATTTCAATAACCTTCATACGATATTCCTGGATGATCTCATCACTATTCATCTTTAGATTCTCAATTTTAGAAGTGAAAACCTGATGTTTTGACATCTTCACTTTAGATGTACCTTCACGAGTTGTCTTGTGAACTTCTCAAGCATCCTTGGTTACAGTACAAGTATTAATTGTCCTAAAAACATTCTTGTCCACTCCATTGAATCGAGCATTCAAGGCCTTGGAACTTTCAATAGCTAATTTATCATCCTCGTCATTCCAATCTTCCCCTGGCTTTAAAGGCACATTTCCATATTTGTCCTTATTAACAGGATGATCCCATCCTTTCAACATAACCTTTCAAGCTTTGTTTTCCATGGATTTCAGAAAAGCCACCATTCTAATCTTCCACCAGTCATAATTTGAACCATCTAAAAAAGATAATCAGTTGTTGTATCCTCCTTCCTTGTCCATAGTACCGGAAATAGTTTTCTTGGAGCTCACCTAATAAACAAAACAGGGTGTCTGCTGTAACACCCTATTTACCCAATGAATATTTTAATAGAAATCAGAGTAAAATAAAAATTTCAAAAATAGGATTTCACATCTTTCAACATCTTAAAACAATGCTCCAATGTAATTAAACATATACATAACACATATTTTGGATGAACCGACAATATTTCAACATGGTCCTCAAACTTCAACTTTATTAATGCAGCGGAAAGAAATTCATAAAATAAACGAGAGTCTTTAGTGCTCCCACAATACTTCAAAATAAAGGCATCAATTAAATAAAGCAAACAAATGTTCATCCCTCGGTGTTACGTATTAGAGCAATGACGCCAATTCTAACTAAGAAAAGCAACCCCTTCTAGACTCTGCAACTTCGTCCTACTCCTGGTTATATGCACGTTACCCACGCAGAGGCAACATTAAAACCGTAAGGGTGAGATATCATGACAATATAATAAGTCATATAATTATGAGGAAACAACAGGTATATCATGCAAGATTTCAAGCTCGACAATCATCAGACATATAACTCAGCAATTCCACAATTTAACAATTCAAGAAATGCAATGCAACAGGCGTTGATGCAAAATGCATTTGGTGCCATTAAGGCATAAGCCCTCTCCAAATTTCCAATTATGGGTAGCAACATAAGTCAAATCTGGGTTATCAACATACGGCCAAATTTTGGCCAACAACATAAGCCAAATCTGGGCTATCAAGGATGCATGTATGCGACACTTATGTGAGACAACAAAATTATGCAATACAGTGCCAACATCATGTCATTTCCAGGCCAACAATAACATCATGATACTGCAACATCACCTACAATTCCTTCACACATTATGTATATAACAACGATAAATTCAATCGCAACGTTTCGCATTACATCACATACAACATACACTTTCATCGCAATTCTTCTAATAAAATATTATCCTACTGTTATCAAAATAAGTTTCATATTACAGAAAATACTTTTACCTTTCCAATAGTCTAAACGGTGCGTATAACGGACACCCGAGGCAAAAATTATGATTTTTCAAAGTTTTTAAAATTTTATGCCTTGGTGATGGTTACCCTCAATGGTAATTACCCTACAATGGTAAGGTTACTACATAAAAGGTAACTTTGTTTTTATGAATTTCGTTGTGTTACCTCTTAATGGTAACGGGTTACTACGTATTATAGTAGCATTTTCCAAAACAGGCGAGAAGGTTACCATTACTGGTAAGGTATCCAATGACCCAAAAGCGCAATTTTCTCCTACGAATTTCCATTCTCTTTATTCAAAAACCACTATTGAGACACACTCAAACACATTAATTAATTATAATTATCAACACATTATACAACACAAATCTAACACAAACACCACATCAATTTCACCAATTACAATCAAATATAACAATCAATCCAACAATTCATCTACACCCAAAATCTAACATTCAAACCTTCATCTACCCACAGTTATACCACCTATTAGAGAGTCTGAACCCCACCTTACCATAGACTTTTGTTGATCTCTTGATTCTTACGGTGAAATCTCTTGCTCTAAACTTCGGTGCTCTTGCTTTTCTTCTCTCTTCTACTATTGCTATGACACTTCTCTAATTCTAATATTCTTCTTATGACTACTTAACCCTTAGGACCCTTAATTCATAATACCAACCTTATCCTTCCTAATTAAAATAACCAATAATTCTCTCATATTCTCTCAATTAATCAATTTATTTAATAAACCTAAAATAATAATCATTCCCTTATTTTAATAATAACTTCATTTAATTATTAAAAAATAATAAACTAAAAAATAATCATTCTCGTGTCTCTATTCTATTAGCCACACACCCCTAACATCTCACCCTCTATAACTTCTAAGCCATTTAATCCCCAATAAATGTATTATATCACATTATAAAATTCATCGATTCATATAAGTACATTGCATCGTTCAATTATTTTAATTAAAATAAATTCTAATTAAATTGGGGTGTTACACTTGCTCTGGTATCAATTGAAATTTTGACTTACAATACAAATGTCAAGAAATACAAATGTCAAGACTGGTGTCCTAACACCAACACAATGTCAAGACATATGTTAAGATATCTGTTCCTGATACATCAATTTTCAGAAGAAGAATTATGCATAAAAATAAAAAGATGGAAGTAAATTAACACAATTAATTATTAACCCGTGCAAAGTCACCTACTCTAGGGCTACCAAGGAAGGAAGGAAATCCACTATGATAATTTTAGGTCAAAGCCTAAGCAATCCCAGCTTACAACTTCTCGCCTAATTACCTTGTATATAACATCTACCTAGACACCTCTAGATATGAGATATCCTCTCACTTCCAATCACCTCAGTGATATCTACAGTCACAAACCTTGTGACTAGAATCAAAAGAACCAAATAGAATATTACACTTCAAAAAATCAATAATTAATTTTTTTTAAAAGCTTCATTAAGAACAATACTCAACTCTTTACTAAATGCTCGTGAGTGAGAACAATAACTTGATAAACAATCAAGTAACAATTAGTCTATCTCATTGTATCAGAAGATACATGAGTGACATATAAAGAAAAACACGAAAATCTTAAAAGACTCCCAAAAACCTAAACCCTTATATTACACCCACAGTTTCTTTTATGTGAATACTTGTTATTTTATGTTTATCAAATTTCTTATTTATAGACTATTGCAGTATGGACTTGGACTCTTCAAATCAAATCTAATCTTCTATTTTAAATCAGTTGCAAGATCTTCACATAAAAATCTGAACAAATCTTCAAAATTTTTTAAAAGGTCTCTAATATCCTTTTTAATGAAACTGAATCAATTCAACATTGTTCCTAATAAAAACTTCTTGTGAAAATCAGTGAGATATATCCAATAGATTCTCACAAAATCAAACAAAATATATCAAGAGATATAACGACAACGTCTGCTGTAGAATAGGCCAAGATGTCAAGACATCTAGCTAAACATATGTCTGAGATAAATGATAACAGAACTTGTCATGACAGTTGATCAAGATATTGTAACATCTTACCCAATATTTGTTCAGAACCATATTTTAACAAAATTTATATCAATCATAAAATCATAGAACTAACAGTAAATTTTTGTGTAGTTGAATATATATATTAATAGCATTTACGCATGTGATTTTTATTACAAATCATCAAAGAAATATCCACATTTTAAAGACTAATTAAAAAATTTAATCAATAAAATATAAAAAATTAAAATAATACATGCTAAAATATTTAGAGTTCATTTGGAAAGAACAATCTATGAAAATATGTCTTATAATTTAGTTCATATAATATTGTTCATATGTCTTATAATTTAGTTCATATAATATTTTGCACTGTTTGATAACGAACTTACAATTTAGTTCATATAATATTTTGCACAGTTTGATAACAAACTTACAATTTATTTAATAGTTTATAACTTATTTTTCAGAAGCTATTTCAACTAACGTTTTAAAATAAAATAATTATATATAAAATAATTTTTTAATTATTTTTTATTTATAAATTTATTAAACCACTAATTTTATTAAACACTTTAATTAATTTATTAACTAACAGTCTCAACTATCAATTACAGTATAAACTACTAATCATCAACTATTATAATTTTCAATTGCTATTTTTATCAAACAGATTCTTATAAAAAAAAGAAATTGAACCAAATTTTATTTAACAAGATTATCAGATTTAGAAAACATAACCTATCAAATATCTTCAATCCAATTTATCCGGTTGAGATATACAATTGCTAATTTTGGATGAATAATAAAAATTTAAAGATTAGATGAATGATAAAAATTTAAAGATTAGTGTGAAATTAAGAAGAAAAGAAAAAGTAAATTTGAAATATTTACAAAATTGTTGGACAGAAAAATAAGTGGATAGGGAAATTAAGTGTAGGGTAAATTTCCTCAAATTCAAACAAATGAAAAGAGGTTTTAAACAGGAGATTTCTTATAACTTTTTCTTCTTTCTAGTGACGAGGTATGCATATATTGCTGTAAAAGACGAAATGACAGAACCATAGTCTTTACATATTCAGTCTAAGATAAACTTTTTCAAATGACATGAACATATCTTCAATCTTGGTTGAAGGATAAACTTTCTCAAATGACATTAATATATCTTTAATCTTGGATGGAGGAATATCGAATTGAAGTCTATTAAACATGTCCAATGATCTTATTATTCAAGACCCTGTTATTCACTTTTTATATAATTCAAAACCAAGGTAATATCTATAACCTTCTACTTAATCCTGTTAGAAAAATAAAAGTCTGAAATCTTCTACTTATTCCCGTTAGGAATAAAATAGAAAAATGAAGTCTGAGAATAGATTAAGACAGTTTAAACTAACTCTCATAATTCTAAGAAACTAATAGAAGTTAGAAACAAAGAAGAATCATCGTATTGAAATGATCCTGTAGTGACTGAAAAAGAAAAAGGATCGGTTGTTAATGAAAGAATAAGCATTCGATAAAACAACAACATTATTTCTTAAGACCAAATCATGAAGTTTTATTATAATATTTGAAGTGCCTTGCATACATTCAAGTTCATCCACACAATCCATATACTCAAACTATAAAACAAAGCTATTAATCAAACCACACACACCTATTTGTTATATAAATAACACCAATCAAACTAAAACAAAAACAAATGACACTCCAACTTGAACCTATAAAAACCCAAACCCTTCAAAAACCATGAATCTTAATCTGATCCTTCCTCACAAGCCCAACGTGAACCAAAAACTGCGAAACCTTCTTCCTCTGATCCCCTTGAAGTTGAATAACTTTTCCAAGCTCCTTATCCTGCACAACATTCCCGTTGCAACAAAACTCTTTCTTAAGATCCTTCAGAATCTTCTCGTAGCTAAACTCTTTCTTCAGCCCTTGAACTGTCGTCAAACTCTTTTTTCCATTCCTTTGTTGAATTCGTATATGAACATACTCTTTCGCTCCTGGAGCGTCCGATTCTATCGCTTCAGAAAATGGATCATAGGGAGTTAGAACCTCGATTTCCAACGCAACCATGTACTTTACTGGAAGGAAAAGTCGCAACACAAACACAGAAAGTATCTGTATCAACAAAATTAATGCAAATCAGGACAAAAATCAGTTCGTCAAAAAATTTCAACAGGTGAAAAGAGAGGAAATGAAGCGAACCTGGTAAAAAGAGAATTATGAAAATCTGAATTAAAAAGGTTGAAGCGAACCTGTTATATAGAGTGTAAAGTTGAGGCGGTGATTTGGGCCAATAGTTTATGAACGGTTGAGATAAGCTTGAGATAGACACGTGGAAGTATATTAAGGGGTTTGGTAATTTGATTAAGCGTGTTTGGGTGTAAAGATAGAGAGTATCGTGTTCTATTCTAGTTTTTTGAGAAAAGTTTAAAATTGTTCGAGATTGGTGGATGAAAAGAAGGTGCGAGAAGGCGTGTGGTGTACGCTGACGGTGAAAGATAAACGTGAAAGCTGTTTTGCTAAGCAACCTGTTGATTTTGAAAGCTGGATACGTCCAAATCCAAACAATAACTAAGGGTGGCAAACACAATAATTTGATGGCTTAAAACAATTTGAGAATTTCTTTTGACATGGGGTGCTGGATTTCACCATCGAAAGTCTAAAATATCTTTGCAAAAGCATTATACAATTGGTTGAGACACAAAGGGTCCAAGACTTGAACAATTTGCAACACATATATAATTAGTCCTCAACATAATAATAATAATAATAATAATAATAATAATAATAATAATAATAATAATAATAATAATAATAATAATAATAATAATAATAATAATAATAATAATAATAATAATAATAATAATAATAATAATAATAATAATAATAATAATAATAATAATAATAATAATAATAATAATAATAATAATAATAATAATAATAATAATAATAATAATAATAATAATAATAATAATAATAATAATAATAATAATAATAATAATAATAATAATAATAATAATAATAATAATAATAATAATAATAATAATAATAATAATAATAATAATAATAATAATAATAATAATAATAATAATAATAATAATAATAATAATAATAATAATAATAATAATAATAATAATAATAATAATAATAATAATAATAATAATAATAATAATAATAATAATAATAATAATAATAATAATAATAATAATAATAATAATAATAATAATAATAATAATAATAATAATAATAATAATAATAATAATAATAATAATAATAATAATAATAATAATAATAATAATAATAATAATAATAATAATAATAATAATAATAATAATAATAATAATAATAATAATAATAATAATAATAATAATAATAATAATAATAATAATAATAATAATAATAATAATAATAATAATAATAATAATAATAATAATAATAATAATAATAATAATAATAATAATAATAATAATAATAATAATAATAATAATAATAATAATAATAATAATAATAATAATAATAATAATAATAATAATAATAATAATAATAATAATAATAATAATAATAATAATAATAATAATAATAATAATAATAATAATAATAATAATAATAATAATAATAATAATAATAATAATAATAATAATAATAATAATAATAATAATAATAATAATAATAATAATAATAATAATAATAATAATAATAATAATAATAATAATAATAATAATAATAATAATAATAATAATAATAATAATAATAATAATAATAATAATAATAATAATAATAATAATAATAATAATAATAATAATAATAATAATAATAATAATAATAATAATAATAATAATAATAATAATAATAATAATAATAATAATAATAATAATAATAATAATAATAATAATAATAATAATAATAATTAATAATAATAATACATTTAATTTATCTTGCTTACTTATATTAGAATTTTTTTTATCATACCATTAAGCATATCAACTTTTTATAAATACTAATAAATATTGTTTTTGTAGATTCAACTCTAATCAGAGGATAATTTATGTAGATCGCAAATAATATAAAACCCAATATAACTTGAGATTATGCCATTGAAAATTAAAATATTCTATATCTCTAAACTTGGTGCTAAATTATTACAGGAAAAGTCATGGTTACAAAAAATATGAAATATCCAAACCTTACATTAATTCTAAAGCTGCAAATTGTTTTAATTCTCCCAGTTGTCCATATAATTGATATTCATTTTTTCAGGGATGGTGGCAATAACACCATAATCACCTACAAACAATTTTATATTTGTTAAATTTCTTTACTTAATTAATGTCAATTCGCTTTCAACTATACCGAAAAAGATATCAAATATTACAATACATAAAAATAATAAAATAATGAACACAATAGCAAATTGCACAAAATGCAATAATATTTGTTAACTTTCAGAAATAATATTTGCAAACCATCCGAGAACATACAGGTTCGATTCTAGTGGTAAGTTCTGTTATCACTTTTTATTTTTTTTTATTGATTTTGCGTTTCGATTCGTGAGATTTTGGCAATACATCACTTTATTATGTTTGAATTAGATGATTAGATAACACTGAGTGATTATCTGTTTGCAATTGGAACCTTGGTATTTGCATAAGAACTTTGATGTTGTGATGATGAACAGGTTACTGTTTAAATTAAAGTTTGATCATGGTATTTCATTTGTGTTAATAGCTTAAGTTCTGACTCTTGACCCCTTTAAATGGATGTTGAATTCATAATGGTCTTTGTGGATATAAATAATTGTCATGCTTAATTGTTACTTAGTTTTGAATTTGTTAGAAGTCGATGCCATATTTAGAACCATTTGGAACTTTTGATGACGATTTGATATTGTTGTCTTGAATGTCAAGCGAGATGCAAAGTTGTCGCATTCTATTTGGAAATCAATTTGGAAGGAGATTTGGTTGGTGTTCATTGAACGATTCAATTTAAATTCGGAGATTTAATTTGGTTGGAATCACCTTATTGTTTCTTTTTGCGTTAAATATGTTAGAGATTTATCTTTTCGAGCCTTGTTTCATAGGTGTGATGGCTGTCCGGTTTGGTAAGTGGTTGAAAATGCACAAGTTGGTTGATGATCTGTGGTTAATTGAGTTTGTCTCAACACTTGTTTGTGTTTGTTTTTGAGTTTATGCGGTTTTTGATCGATATTTTGAGTATTTCTTGAGATAACAAAGTTGTTGTCCGGATTTTAATATTCATTTTCCGATGATTGATTGGACTTAACTCCTCTGCATATCATTATTATTGTCGAGATGTGATTCATTGCTTGAGTTTAACTCATGATATTTTGTTAATTACTAACTTGTTTGTTATTTTGTGCAAGCTTACAAGAATTCCCGAGAACCTTTCTCCTCACAATTCCATTCTACTTCCGATTTCTATTTCCACTTAATCCATTAGTTCTATATTGTTTTAATTAGTTGGTGTTTGTTAATTAAAATGGATTAGTTTACTAATCTATTTTTCCTAACTCCGTTAATTAATTTAATCAATGTTTAACTAATTGGTTTTCTTTCTTATTCTTTTCACTTTGATCAATTAATTAGATGTTGATTTAGTTATTTGATTTAGTTAATTAAAATAGATTAATTCACTAATCTATTTTTCTTAACTCAATTAATTAAGTTAATCAATTCTTAATTAATTTATCCATGATTCATTTGTTTCATTGTAGTTTTCATAAAGGTTTCTAGACCGCTCGAATTTGATGAGATGTGTAGACTATTTCTTTGTTATCTTGTTTGTCTGTTTCTTTGGATTTTTATCTGACGCAGGGACTTCATCTATATTCATCTGATGCGTTAAGCTTGATATGATGTCTTGAGTTTACCTGAGGTGATTCCTCGCATCATGCGACAAAAGCTTTTAATCTATTTAGTTATTTCGATTTAATTCGATTGAGTTGTATTGCTTGTTTATTTAGGCTCTTCTTTTACTTTCGGTTTGATACATCCTCATTCATAAACATGTATCTCCATCCCTATATGATTTGTAATAGCTTAGAACTTTATTTCTTTGTATGTTTTAATTATTGATTAAATTACGCGATCGCCATTCAACTAGAACACATAGCCTCCTCTTGGGCTCCTCGTCAATGAGCATGTATACATACACATTGCACACTCGCACACATTCATAATTTGATCATGGGCTATTCTACAGCGATAATTATCTGATCGATTGTCCCAATCGGTCGTTTAGAAAACTAGCGTCACGCTAGTCCCACTTTCTAGGAGCATACATATAGCCACCTTGTATGAGCTCGCTTTCTTTCCTACCTTCTTTAATTCTTTAATCAGATTTTTATATCCTTTTGGTTCTTATACTGAATTCCTTTCAAGGGTTTCATAGTTGAGTTTGGGCATGGCCATTCTCACAAGATTAATCAAGTTTTGGCCTTGGTTAATCATAACCCGAATCTATTACTTTGGTCCATATACTAAATTTTCCATGCAAAAGAGTTTCATGGTTGGGAGTAGGCGCGTTTATTCTCACGAGGTTAATCAAGTACGACCCCTTGGTTAACCATGACCTGATCAAATTCTATCCAAAAATCAAACATCAAACCATTTTCATAATCAAAATATACAAACCTCGATCCAATATCGAGTGACTTTTCAAAACTTTTTTTTCATAATAAATTATGAGTATTTAAATCGTTGGTTTCTAGACCAATTGTTTAAAAACTTGTATAAAAATGGAATTCTAGTATTTAAATCGTTGGTTGCTAGACTAATTGTTTAAAGACTCAAACTTAATAAACGTGAACCTTGTTTCACTTCACCTATTTCATAAGAAAATCTTTTTGGGATGATAGACGACTCGTTGAGCTTCCGTGCTCCTCTGGTTTCTAGTATTTGAATCGTAGGATGCTAGTCTTATTGTTCAGTACTTTTCACCCACTTAAAATCAACTCAACTCACTCAACTCTTTTTTCTCTCATATGCGATCATCAAACTCTTTTCTTAAAACGAGCGTGCAATAGCCATTTCAAATACGAGTAGACTTAGCTTTCAAACAAACTAAACAAGTCGAAGTTCAAAAATTTGAAATGTCTAAATGCACCATTTTTTCTTCTAAAATTAACATTACCAACTTAGACATTTTTAAGAAGAACTACGGAGTTTTGACTTTCCCATTGCACAAGGGAGCACGTAGGCATAAGGTTTTGAAACCGAGAGAAACTCAAAATAATCTAAAAACAAACCCCTTCTTCTTCTTCTCCTATAAGATCACAATTATCACTTTAAACACACTTATGCTCGGCCGCTCGCACACTTAGCAATTTGTTAGGACTTGAAATGGAACACCCTTTTCGTAAAGGTTTTAAACACAAAAAAAGAGCCTGTATGCGAAAAAGGTTTGCAGTGAGGTTGGTTGCTTTTACCTTGAAAAAGGAGTTTGAACCATTATTAAATGTTTTAATTTTCAAAACAAGAGAAAATAAGTTTTAGTTTTATTACATGCAAGGATGCAAAAGAAAGAAGAAAACAAAAGGGAAACTAACTAGTTCTACCCCTAATGTTATCATACATGGATTGCAACCTAAGGTCTAACTCGAATCGCTACCTACGATAGAGTCGAGAAAATCCTAAGGGAGCATGGAAAAGGTTCACAACCTAAGTCTATGTCCAATCTCGAATCGCTACCTAAGATAGAGTCGAGAGAACAAAAGGGAGGAGATAAAGGTTCATAACCGAAATCTATGTCTATCTCGAATCGCTACCTAAGGTAGAGTCGAAGATGACAAAATGGATGAAGCAAACAAGCGTTTTGGTAGAAGCACACAAACAATGCAATGCACAATCAAATGATACACACATGCGCGAGAAAGAAGAAAGAAGTCCCATAGCCTGCGATGATAATGAGTATACCGGAGTCAAGCAGGAGCCAAGTTTCGGAGGAAAACCATAGCCACGAATGGAATTAAATGTATCAAACAGGAGTTTCATATGGGAGAAAAGTATCACAACATGATATGAATTATCAAGTGTGAGGAGCATATGAGTGAGAGTATCATCAATGAATGTGAACCCCGTGACAAAGCTTGGAGAGTCAGAATAGGGAACTCTTTCCACTTTTATTATTAACTTGATAAAGGAAGCAACACGGTTTGTGTGTGCTGAAGCTGACACAGACTAGAATTGTGTGGGGGTTAATTGCAAACCCTTTCCGTGTGCCTATCATATCATCACATATCAATATCATCAGTATCAAAGCGAGACTTTTCTTGGTGGTGCCATATCAGGTTGCCTAACCACTCATGACCTATGCAAGCAGAAATGATAAACACTTACTTAAATGTACCTCCCTATGAACCCAAGAGGATTTTAAACAAACCAATCACACTTAGCACACAGAATTTCCCTAAACGGGTCTTTAAATAAACCAGGGGGTTCCTGAACATGCTCCAACTATGGAAGCCTCATCATGCATATCTATTCCTACTTCTCATGGCAAAAGAAAGCGGTAAAACCCTACTTCTCACGCTCTCTAGAAAATCGGTAAAAGAATACGGTAAAAAGGTAAAGAAAATACCAAACGGATAACTATTCATTAGCTAAAGCAAGCAAGAAAATACTCCAGAAATCTTCAAGTACTGCTGACACGCAATAAAGAAATTCGGTGAGAAATGCGCGGAGGCACCTAAAGCATAATCGAAATGTGCATCAGCACATCTGAAGCAAATAAACTTGCAAGCAATTGCAATACAAACAAAGGATACACACATATGTGTGATACATCAAGAGATGTGTTATACACATCCAAGCTGATCGGATAAACCTGCAAGAAGGTGAAAATCAAGCAAGCAGACAATAGAATACACACTTGTATCAAGATGTGTATCGTACACATCCATAACACAAGCACTTGCACAAAACACCCCTCATACAAGACTCCATGAGATAAGAGAATATGAGATTTCTGTCAAATGATCAAAAAAGAAAATAAAATAAAATTTTCAGTCCCAGGCCGCGCTAAGCCCGGTTTCCTGAACTGGGAACCCCAACTTCTAGAGATTTCACCCTTAGCGAGCCCCTGGTGGCGCTAAGCGCGACCTACAGCTTCAGAATTTTTCTGTTGCGAACCAAATTTTCTTTCCATGACATTCTCATGCCAAAATCCAGTCCAAAAAGTCAAATAACAAAGAAAATTGCTTATCGGAAGCACTTAAACTCAGAAGCAATTATTTACAAGTAAATTGCATGAGAATGAAAGCATGGCAATGCATCGTTAAATCTAAAACATGAAAAATAATATCATGAACATGTAAAGAATGCACCACAAGGCATAAAATCCAATCAACATGTACAAAATAGATAACAATGCATCAATTCAAATTAACATGCAAAATGATTCATAAACATGCATTAAACCACACATCGACACATTTCGAGTTCGAATTTCAAGCTACAAACATGTAAACTTAATTTAATTAAATAATGCCAAATCTAGTTAATGCATGAACATGCAATTTCTAACTCAAACATTAGCACAAGCACCTAGAATGCATGCATCGACTCATGAATAAGCGTTCAATTTCACATCTCGACACATTTTCATGTTCACAAAATCAAACAATTAGCATGTAGAATCAAATCAATCAATCAATGTGAGAACTATTCAATTCATGAACATGGAAGTTCTAACTCAAACATTATCACAAACACCTAGCATGCACCAATTCATACATAGATTTAACATATGAATCAAGATATGAACCTAAGGCTAAATCACATGCAATTCAAGATTTCAAATCAACAAATCAATAGAATCAACAATTAATCCCTTGAATAAGCACTTTTCACATGAAAATCAACTAATCAAATAAGTGCTTATTTCATCCAATTCCGAATTTCATCACGATTATCTTATCAAATCAAATTTTCTCAACCTAAAACATGATCTACGTTCAATTCCTCAATCAAATATTTGATCAATTTTCAATTCTAGAAAAGTGCTTATTCAAGAATCAATTATGCAAAAGTGCTTAAATCAAGAATTCTCACCGTTGAAACGAAGAGGGGAACGAGGAGAAGAGATCGCTGATGTCGAATCGAAGATTGGAGGAGATAATAGAGAGAGAGAGAGAGGAAAAATCCTAGAGAGAGAAGAAAAAAATTTCAATTCTTCACCTCGACACCTTGAATGTTCTTCAATGTTCTTAAGAAAACTTGATGAAAAGTTTAGCTTGATTCTTGAGAATTGAGAGAGAATGGAAGAGTTTGTTTGTGGCGAATGTTTGACAAATGAAAAATCCTCCACAATTATGAGAGTGAAATTTGATTTATATGAGATTTCCTTGAGTGAAATTGGGCTCAAGATTAGGCCCAAATTGCCTTTGTCCACCAAAATTTCTTGAATAGTGCCTTACCTTAAAATTCGTGTGGAATTTGAACTCGGTCACAACACGAAAAATGTCCGGCACATGTAGAATTTTTATTGCGTCACTTAGAGAAATCACCTCGGACGAGGATCTTCTGATAAAAATCCGAACTCGGGATGTAAATGAACATCGAAGCCAAAATAATTTGTGAAATTTTGGAACCAGTCTCACCTCATTTCAATAAAAATCGAGCGAGATATGATTTTTTGACTGTTGCGCGTCAGATGAAAAATGCTCGGTTCGTCTCAAAATCAACTTCAAAGAATAAAATTCTGGTATTGATTGGTAAGGAATTAGCTCTCGACTTGTGAATGAAAGTCGTAGAGGGATTCAATACGGAATTTTATACACTGGCCCTGCTCAGTTTTGGTTTTCCATCCAGGAGTTATGAATTTTTTAGTGTACCGAGAACACGGTTCAGCCATAAAATTCAGATTATCCCACTTGAAAACTTGAATTCTTTGGAAACTTTCTGCACACAATTGACTTCCAACTTATGAATGAGAGTTTTAGGTATTACTGAGAAGGACTTGATGGTCGAAAATCGTTAGAAAATACCTAGCAAGTTGTGAGATATCCCTTATGGAGTGCCCGAAACGCACAATAAACCAGAAATTCACTTTATGAAGAAAATGAACGATTAAAGTCTTTTCTTGACGAAATGGCCTCCGATTTGAAAAGATGACCTGGAGAACATATTGAAATGATTCTATTGCTTATGGAACCATCCCGAGAAGACCTTCTGACCTGAAAATCTTGCCTCAAGCAGACGAACAAAGTTTGTTTCTAATAATATATATTAAATTTTTGATGATAACAAGCATAATAAATTTTGTACAATTGAATATGATACTCTGACGTGTACATGTTTTATTTCAGAAGATGTTCTGACTCTAGCGCAAAAATGGAAAATATCATGCTGAGCATAAGTTGAAGTTAGAAGTTCTAATGAGAGCAGAACTTCTGGACAAAGCATGCTCAAAGGAACTGCTGAAAGAAACACGCTTTAGAAGTTTGAATAAGACAAACACACTCAAAGGAACTGCTAAAAGAAACACACTTTAGAAGTTTGAATGGACAAATCACGCTCATAGAAACTGTTGACAGAAACACGCCTTAGAAGTTTTGAGCGAGAACTTCTGGAAGACATGCTACAAAGAAAGCTTCTGAAGTAAAGATTAAAATACTACTTCTGATGGAAGCTAGCAAAGCGCAACCTCTGATGAAAAACACCAACAATATGTTCTGAATAGAAGATGTATAACAAGGCTTACGTAAGATGAAGTAAGAAGAGAATAGAACCGTCAAGCAAGCCGGCAGCACGCAACACGATAAACAAGCACAACGCAACCGATGAAGCAAGCACAACGCAACTTCTCATAGAAGCAAGCAACAGCAACACGATGAGAAACAGCGCGGTCAACTTCGATGAAGCAAGCACATCGCAACTTCTGGTAGAAGCAAGAACAACGCAACTTCTGATAGAAGCAAGAACAATGCAACTTCTGATAGAAGCAAGCACAACGCAACTTCTGATAGAAGCAAGAAAAACGCAACTTCTGATACAAGCAACTTCTGATAGAAGCAAGCACATCACAACTTCTGGTAAAAGCAAGAACAATGCAACTTCCGATAGAAGCAAGCACAACACAACTTCTGATAGAAGCAAGCACAACGCAACTTCTGATAGAAGCAAGCACATCACAACTTCTGATAGAAGCAAGCACAACGTAAATTCTGATAGAAGCAACAATAACACAACTTCTGATAGAAGCAACTTCTGACAAAAGTAGGCAAGAGTAAACTTCTGATGGAAGCACCAACAGAAGTTCTGATGAGCAAATATTTAAAAGATCTTTTTGAATATGAATGTTATCTTCTAAAAGACAAAACCTGCGAAACAGTAATGAACACCCACTTAGCGAAGAGAAGAAGTACTTGAGTGGTTCAACTTCCAAGAAATATTTAGCAAGCTACTTACGTAAAAGGCTAAGCAAGTCACGTGAAGCTAAGATTACTTTTTTCATTATCCAAGACACGCCACCTCCAAGGGACAGATTCTGGAAGTATTCTTTAAGGATTCAAATTCAAAGAAGAATTCAAGAATTTATAATATACATATACAGTACAAAAATGAAGTACATCAAAAAGAAGCAACACTGTACGAAAGAGAACAATTGAAAAAGAGAATTCACGTTGTTCTATACGAATAACATCTTCTAGCAACTCACAGAAAGTCATTCCAAAGTAAACTTGTTGCAAGTACAAAGAACTATCTTTTGTAAATTAGTACTGTTTATTGAGCTTAATTTAGTGTAAACTTCACTTAGTGAAGAATAGCTTTTCTAGAAGCACTTTGTATACAGTCAGTCAGAATTTTACATTCTGATAGTTGTTCCTTGAGAAGACCAGTTTGGGTCCAAATTCTTAAGAGGGCTAGGACTAGTTGAGTCTTAGAGGTGTTAGTCACAACGGTTGGTTGTGCGGTTGTTCCTCGAGAAGACCAGTTGGGTCAGGATTCTTGAGAGGGCTATGAATAGTGAGTCTTAGAGGAAGTTAGTCACACCGGTTGGGTAGTGCACTCTGTAATCGTTGATTATAGTGGATTAAGTCCTCGTTGAGAGAGGCGAAATCACCTTGGTGGATGGACTGGAGTAGTTTGAGTGTCAAACGAACCAGCATAAAAATACATGAGTATTTTATTTGTTGTTTGGGTAAAAGAGTTAAAAAGTAAGAAAAACTTATTCAACCCCCCTTCTAAGTGTTTTTCCAAGCCTTCAATTGGCATCAGAGCTCTTGGTTCTGGGTGCAAACACTTAACAGTGTCAGATAAATATCCAGAAGGGACAAACACAAGATGGATACAAATAACAACAACACAAAAGCCCCAATGTTTGATGGAGAAGATTTTGCATATTGGAAGGATAGACTGGAAATTTTTATTTCATGTTATGATCCTGATCTATGGGATATGGTGTTGGATGGTTACAAACATCCAGTGGATGCAAAAGGAAACAACATAGATAGAAAATCTATGGAGAAACAACAAAAGATTGATTACAAAAATCACCATAAGGCTAGAAGCATTCTGTTAAGTGCTATATCAAAAATGGAGTATGAGAAAATCACAAATAAAGATACAACACATGACATTTTTGTCACTCAGAATGTCACATGAAAAGAACACTTTAAGGAAACTAAGGCTCTAGTGTTGATCCAGAAGTACGAGGCATTTAAGATGGAAGAAGGCGAATCAATTGAGGCTATGTTCTCAAGGTTCCAAACTCTAACTGCTGGTCTAAGAGTGCTGGACAAAGGCTATACAAACACTGACCATGTAAAGAAGATTATTTGAAGCTTACCCAGAAGATGGACGCCTATGGTGACTGCCTTCAAAGTGTCAAACGATCTAAATGTAATCTCCCTAGAAGAACTCATTAGCGCTCTGAGGAGTCATGAGATTGAGCTGGATGAATTTGAACCCCAGAAGAATGGTAAGTCAATCGTATTAAAATCCACAAAAAATTCTAACGTTAATAATTGTCAGGTAGAAGATGGAAGTTCTGAAGATTCGGAGTCAGAAGATGAATTATCCATGATCTCCAGAAGGATAAATAAAATGTGGAAATATAGGCAAAAGAAATTCAAGAACCACAGAAGATCTGAGGATAAAGGAGAATTTTCTGGACATAAAAGGTTCAGCAAGAGAGGCATCCAATTCTACGAATGCAAAGAAATGGGACATGTCAGAAGCGAATGCCCCAACGTTCAAAAAGAAAAACCAAAGAAAAGGTTTGAAAAGAGAAGAGGAATGATGGCCACGTGGGATGACTCAGAATTCTCTGAAGTTGAAACCGACTCAGAAGATGAACGTGAAAACCTTGCTTTCATGGCAACTACAGTAGATGACTCTGCCTCTGCCTCTGAGTCAGAAGAGGTATTTTCTGAACTAACTAGAACTGAGTTATAAGATAGTCTGTCAGAAATTCAGGAAACATATAGTCAACTTAAAATTAAATACAAGAAACTCAGAAAGAATCTTGTATCTGAAATTGAGCAACTTAAGTTAGAAAATTCTGAGCTTAAAGAAAATAATAATAAACTCAAAAATGATTTTCAAAATGTTAAACAAATTTCCAGCTCAGAACATGCTTCAAGTTCTAAAAATATTTTGAAAGAATATGACTACAGTTTTCAGAAGTTTCTAGCTAAAAGCATAGACAGAAGCAAGATGGCTTCCATGATCTATGAAGTTTCTAGAAACAACAGAAAAGGTTTAGGATATAAAGCCCCCAAAGGGAAAGAAATATATAAACCAAAATCTGTTGATGAAATGAAAATCACGTACAAACCATTACACAAACAATTTGAGTATGGTCACTCACACGATATTAAATACACATCCTATAATGAATATTTTCATGTTGAACCAAAGTTCAAACAGAACTTCTGGAAAACTAACCAGAAAGGACACAGAAGGATATGAGTACCAAAAGAAAAAATTATCTATGTTGCAGATATTCTAAAAGGTGACGTTGAAACACCAACCTTGGCACTTGGACTCTGGATGCTAGCTACCATGATGGAAAGAAGGTTTATGTTCCAAAGTCTGGAACTTAAACTTGGAAGTAACCAGAAGGAATAAGTCAGAGGCTCTGGAACTATGGGAAATGGAACAGAAGTTCAATAGTCAACCTCCGAAGAAACAGAACAGAAGGTCACACTCAGAAGTTGCATTTATAGAAGCTCTGGATAAAATAAATAAAAACTCAACCAGAAGATTATCTACTGTATGAGTGTAAGACTTCTTATCTTCTGTTACAATACATCTGTTTTATATGAATGTTCAAATTAACATTTCTTCAAATTTTAGAAGAATTGTTAGAACAAGTTTGATAATAAGCTTGGCCAGCAAATGCCAAAGCAAGTTGAAAATAATGCAGGTACAGAAAGGCTATTGCCAAACTCTGACGGAACAGCTCAGAAGGAAAACTCAGAAGTTCACATATCAACTTCTGAAGACTCTTAACAGAAGCGCCACCCAGAAGTTCTGACTTCTGAAGAAAATATGAACAACGTCAGAACCTCTGAAGAGACTTTCCACAGAAAATATCCAAGAATCACTTCAGCTCATCCAGAAGATGTCATTATAGGAAAGAAAATGACCCTATCAGAACTAGATCCACCCTTAAAATAAATGAAGAATCGTTGTTTGGACTAGTTTTTATGATTGAACCAACTTCTATAGATGAAGCTCTGAAAGATAATGATTGGATTATAGCTATGGAATAAGAACTCAACCAATTCTCCAGAAATGACGTATGGGATTTAGTTCCAAAACCAAAAGGATTTAACATCATTGGAACAAACTGGGTGTTCAGAAAAGGCTAAATGAGCAAGGAGAAGTTGTCAGAAGCAAAGCACGACTGGTTGCACAAGGGTATAGTCAGCAAGAAGCAAGCCACTATAGCACTTTCAACAACATAAGTAGAATACGTTGATGCTGCTAGATGTAGTACCCAGATGCTCTGGATGAAGAGTCAATTAGAAGATTATCATCTGTATGAGAGTAAGACCCTTATCTTCTGTGACAGTACTTCTGCTATTTTCCTTTCTAAAAATCCTATTTTACACTCAAAGGAAAAAATATTGAAATTAAACATCGTTTCATTAGGGACTATATTCATAAAGGAATTTTGAATTTAAACTTTGTTGATACAGGCCATCAATGGGCTAACATTTTCACAAAACCACTTTCTGAAGATAGATTTAAATTTATTTTGAAAAATTTGAGTATGGAAGATTGCCTTAAATGAAATTTTGTTCAATATCATTTTAGTCAGAAGTTCTGTGTTAAATGAACGTCTAACTAATTAACTCTTCAGAAGTGAGAAGAAAAGTTCAGTTAGAAACCATATCTAGAAGTTCTGAAACCTTTAAACGTTTCAAGTTCTGATTATGGTCAAAAGTTCATTAAAGTAAAACAGCTGTAACGCTGTAACTCAGAAGTTGAACACGTGTTCAGAAGCTTCTGATAAGTTACTTAAACATGCGTGTTAGCTATTGACAAGAAATTTCTTAGTAACTGTTGATATTTTTTCAAATCTCAAGAAATCCCTCTAGTGCCAGATGCTACTTATGTGTGATGACTGCTTTGCTCTTAAAATTTTAATATTTTTGGTTTGTGAGAAACATTCAGGAACTATTTTTTAAAAGTCACCAGAACTTCATTTCTTTTTACACTTTTTTTAAATGAATTTTTGATTATGAAAAAAAGGCTGAGAAAACTGATATTTTGGACGAATTCACTATAACATGTTGCTGGAACAAAATGTCAAACATTTCTAACAAAATATACAAGTGTGCATTTTTGCTTCTAAGTCATACAAAAAAGTAAACTCTGGAAGCTCAAAAGACAATGCTGAAAGCAAACTCTAGAAGCTCAAAAGACCGTGCTGAAAGCAAACTCTGAAAGTAAACTCTGGAAGCTCAAAAGATCAAGTGTTGAAAGCAAACTCTGGAAGAAAAGAAAAACTCAGGGAAGTTCTACCTTGCAACTTTTTCTTTTCAATATTTAGTTCAGGGGGAGATTATTAATCTCAGGGGGAGATATTTTTTACATATACAAAATTTCTTAAATCAAAATCTAGATAGTTTTGTCATCATCAAAAAGGGGAAGAATGTTAGAACAAAGTTTGTTTCTAATAATATATATTAAAGTTTTGATGATAACAAGCATAATAAATTTTGTACAATTGAGTATGATACTCTGACGTGTACATGTTTTATTTCAGAAGATGTTCTGACTCTAGCGCAAAAATAGAAAATATCATGCTGAGCAAAAGTTGAAGTTAGAAGTTCTAATGAGAGCAGAATTTTTGGACAAAGCACACTCCAAGGAACTTATGAAAGAAACACGCTTTAGAATTTTGAATAAGACAAAACACGCTCAAAGGAACTGCTGAAACAAACACGCTTTAGAAGTTTGAATGGACAAAACACGCTCATAGAAACTACTGACAGAAACACCCCGTTGAAGTTCTAACGAGAACTTCTGGAAGACACGCTACAAAGCATCTGAAGTAAAGATTAAAATACAACTTCTGATGGAAGCTAGCAAAGCGCAACCTCTGATGAAAATACCAACAATATATTCTGAATAGAAGATGTATAACAAGGCTTACAGAAGATGAAGTATTAGAAGTTCTTATGTGAATAGAACTTCTGGTCAAGCAAGCAAAGCGCAGAAGCGAGCACAACACAGAAGCAAGCACAACGATGAAGCAAGCTTAACACAGAAATAAGCACAACGCAACTTCTGATAGAAGCAAGCACAACACAACTTCTGATAGAAGCAAGCACAATGCAACTTCTGATAGAAGCAAGCACTGCGTAGCTTCTGATAGAAGCAAGCACAACACAGCTTCTGATAAAAGCAAGCACAACGCATCTTCTGATAGAAATAAGCACAGCGTAACTTTTGATAGAAGCAAGAATAGCGCAAATTTTGATAGAAGCAAGAACAGAGAAACTTCTGATAGAAGCAAGAACAATGCAACTTCTGATAGAAGCAAGAACAGCGCAACTTCTGATAGAAGAAACTTCTGACAGAAGCAGGCAAGAGTAAACTACTGATGCAAGCACCAACAAAAGTTCTGATGAGCAAATATTTAGATCTTTTTGAATATGAACGTTATCTTCTAAAAGGCAAAACCTGCCAAATAGTAATGAAGACCCACTGAGCGAAAAGAAGAAGTACTTGAGTGGTTCAACTTCCAAGAAATATTTAGCAAGCTATTTACGTAAAAGGCTAAGCAAGCCACGTGAATCTAAGATTACTTTTTTCATTATCCAAGACACGCCACCTCCAACAGACAGATTCTGGAAGCATTATTTAAGGATTCAAATTCAGAGAAGAATTCAAGAATTAGTAATATACATATACAGTACAACAACGAAGTACATCAAAAAGAAGCAACACTGTAGAAAGAGAACAATTGAAAAAGAGAATTCACATTGTTTTGTATGAATAACATCTTCTAGCAACTCACAGAAAGTCATTCCAAAGTAAACTTGCTGCAAGAACAAAGAACTATCTCTTCTAAATTAGTTTACTATTTATTGAGCTTAATTTTGTGTAAACTTCACTTAGTGAAGAATAGATTTTCTAGAAGCACTTTTGTACACAGTCAGTCAGAATTTAACATTCTGATAGTTGTTCCTTGAGAAGACCAGTTTGGGTCAGAATTCTTGAGAGGGCTAGGACTAGTTGAGTCTTAGAGGTGTTAGTCACAACGGTTGGTTGTGCGATTTGTTTGTTGAGAAGACTAGTTGGGTCAGGATTCTTGAGAGGGCTAGGATTAGTGAGTCTTAGAGGAAGTTAGTCACACTGGTTGGGTAGTGCACTCTATAATCATTGATTATAGTGGATTAAGTCCTCATTGAGAGAGGCGAAATCACCTTGGCGGGTGGACTGGAGTAGTTTGAGTGTCAAACAAACCAGGATAAAAATACTTGAGTATTTTATTTGTTGTTTGGGTAAAAGAATTAAAAAGTAAGAAAAACTTATTCAACCCCCTGTGATACGGTGAACTGACTTTTTAGTTTTTGTATCGCAAATGTACGGATAGCAAGAGTCACCACCGACTTTTATTTTTATCCAATTAAGGGAAGGTAAAAGTACAGAAAAAGACCTTCGTTAGATTCGATTACGGGAGAATGGTTATGAAAAGGGAAGGTATTAACACCCCTTTCCATCCGTAGTTATCTACGGGCTCTTAGTTGCTCTAGATCACTTTAAAAATTGTGCTTTCTGTGTGTTTGACAAAAATGTTTTGAAAAGGCATTTCGCTTTGACTTTGTAATGATTCATGTAGGAATGTATACAAAGTGTTTGGAAATGTTTTGTTTTGAAAAGAGTTTGAACTTTGAAAAAAAATGTGAGGTGTGAAAAGTATTTTGATAGAGCAAGCAACTAAAAGTCTTATTACCTACTCAGAATTGGTCGTTTTTTGTATTGTTACGTTCCTTTAGAATAGCGTCATCCATACCATTAGTTGGTAGGTAACTCCATTCGTTGGATGTAAGCGGGACATTCGAAGGGACATCGATGGTCATAGAAAGCAACTTGTAGGAAGTATCTTAGCACATTCGAAGGGACTATCATCATTTTTCGTAGGCGACAATCGAGGGTCAAGATCATGTATTCGGAGGCGACATCGTGGGTCTTATGATCTTTGTATCGAAGGGACTATGATGATTTGTTTGGAAGGCAACGGTGCTAGAATACCTCTACGTTTGAGGGACATGACCATTTGAATCGTAAGGCAACGAGAAAGAATTACCCTAAGGGGTGCGTGTGTGAAGAAGTGTGTTGATTCAGGTATTTTTATTTTGGAATTATGAGCTATGTCCAATTATTATCTTGCCATACACGCCTAGTTACTAGCAGTTTATAGGGTGCGGAAATTAAAATGCGGAATGTAAAGATGCGGAAAGGTAAATGTCCTACGCTATTACATGGCTTTGGGGCAGATACATAATTTAAACTTGCGGAAAATTAAAACCTAATTTAAACTATTACATCCCATAAACAGTTACATTATTGAAAAAAAAATGAAAACGGTAAAGAAACGTCTGAAGCGGAATAACCTGTGAAACGATAAGAGAAATCAGAAAATATGATGAAATCGAAATAAGAGAAAATGTTAGAAAAAATGAAAATTTTTAATTGGAAAAAATATGACATGCTGGAAATAATATAAATATGTTAAAATAAATTTTTGGGATTTTTTGGATGTATTTTAATAATTTAAAATGAATTAAAAGTAATTAAAATGCAAAATTATGAATAAAAATAAATATGCATGTAAAATTATATTTTTTAGTTTTATAAATTAAATAAAGGTTTTCAGAAAATAATGTAAAAAGAAAAATAATTTTTGATGAGTTTTTAATGCATAAATAAAAATATGAAAATAAATTAAAATGATGCAAAATATTAAATAATTAGAAATTATGGAAAATATTGAAAATATGAAAGTTTGTAAAAGAAAAGTAAAACCAGCCCTGGAGTGGATCGAACAGGGGACCTTTGAGAGGATCTTGGAACAGTGAATGCCTTAACCACTAGGCCACGTTGCATCTGGTGTTATGGAACGAAAACGTGCAACTATGAGCAACACGCGTCGCTGCCTGGTGAAGTCAATGCACGATCAGCATGGTGGGGTCCAGGTAGCGCGAAGGAACGAATCAGAAAGCTTGGAAATGCCACGCACGCCCTCGCCGGGGTCAGCCAGGTCAACGACGCCGGAGCCCTAGCTCCGGTCGTCTTCTCCGGCGACTGTGACTTTGAAACCTGCAAAATACGAAATTTAAAAGCAAAAGAAAAGCCTTGTCCACCTATTTCGACCCTTCTGAATTCGATGGAGGTGTCCGTTTTGACTGAATCGGCCTGTACAGGCCGGTTCGAAGCTTCTCCGTTTAGAAACCCTAAGAATGGCAAAACACGATTCTAACGTCCAAACCCACGAACGATTGCCCAGATTTCATCCATGGAACCTCATGATCACATTGCAAGCATTAGAATTGATTTACACACGCAGGATAATAAAATGCAAAAATCAAAAAGTTTTGAATATGTATGTATGTATATGCATCGATTCAGCTTGTTTTAACCCATGGCAAGAGTGTATACTTACTCAAACTTACCTTCAGAACACGATTGAGTGCTTGAGAGAGGTTGAAAGTGGCTGCTTTTTAAAATTCGATTTTTCAAGAATTCTTGAATTTTTTTTGCAAGAATAAGGGTTTGGCTTGAGCTAGGGTTTCCTCCTTTTGGCTTGGCATATTGCTGAGTATTTATAGAGGCAATTTGGAGAGAAAAAAGAGTGAAAAAGGATTCATCAATCAATGTGCAATATTTTTCCATTTAAAACAAATCAAATCTTTGAAAAAAATTGATTTTTCTTCCATGTAAGAGGCTAGCACGAATTTGGTAAGGATTATGGGCTTTCTTAGACTTCAAGGAAGATATAAATCCAACTCATTTGAAAATGATTTATTTTCATATTTTATATGATTTAATTTTGAATTAAATGTCTTAAAATTCAAATATAAATCATAAAAATAGAAAATTACCATGACCAAGCATTTATGGGTCAAAAATCATGTCATGAACAAGTTTGGACCAAAAGATTTTAGGCCCATTTGGAAAATTTTGCATTTTGACCAAAATGTCCTTTTGTGCAATTGTCCAAAATTGCCCAACTTCTGAATGGTGTATCTTGCTCATTTTTCCACATTTTTGAGTGTTCTTTGACTTTTTGAAAAGCTCTAAGAGTCCCCTAACCAACCTTTTTGGTCTCATCTCAATTGGAGTTTCCATGCTCAATATATCTTCAAAACAAAAAGTTGACTTTTTGTTGACTTAGAAAATGACCTGTAATGTCTTGAGCCATACCTCTCAAATGAAGCATTTTTTGGACATTCTTGTGAGACATGAATTTGTAGAGAATTGAATTTCCTTCAAAACAAGAGGTGGTGGAAAAATTTCTGAGAAAGTATGAAGAAGTTATGATCACCAAAGTTCGATTGACTTTTCACCTAGAAACCCTAATTTAGAAAGTTTGATTTTTGAGCAAATCTTGAGTTTTCTTGATGAATCATGATCAACCCTTGATCAAATGATGAATGTAACTTCAAAATGAGGATGTTGACCAAAAATTATGAAGTTTGACTGTATGTTGACCACAGTTGACTTTTTGTCCAATACAATTGATTTTCAACCATCTGAGCAATTGTCTGAGCAATCTTGACTTGTAAGGCTTGAAACTTGTCATGGAGAATCTTTGAAGCATATGAGGAGGCATGAAGACCATTGGAGATGTTGGGAGTCCATCTTGACCTGAGAATTGCCAAACCCTAGTTTGGGTTGATTGTCTAGGAGAGAGTTTGTCTGATCAACTCTTGAGGAATCCTTGAGTATGGATGTATGAAATATCTTGAGAGGATGGAGGGCAAATTTTGGGGTATACAGCTGCCCTGCTCAATCTTCTTGTATGGAAGGGTTAGATTGACACGCCTGTCTTCGTGACTGAAGGTAGAAGATGATTGAACACTCGAATACACGAAAATTTGCACTTGTTGGTGGATGATGGGAATGGGCTTACAGATGCCATTTGAGAAGCTAGATACTACACTGGGGATGAGTCGGCTAGACTCGAGAATGTCGATAGGAGAATTGACGGGATGGGCTTAAGATGCCATCGGAAAGATCGATGCTGGGGTGAGCCATTCGCTAGGCTCAGAGCGTTTCGAAGGAGCACGGAGATGGGCTTAAGATGCCATCCGGAGGGAGTCGTATGTTAGAATTCGTGCTCATTTTTGAATGAAGTTATTGGTTTGCATTGATTTTTAACCAAATATGCAGCATTCTGAAAGTGGAGAAATGTTGACAAGTAGTCGGAGATGGGCTTAAGATGCCATCCAAGGCAACTGAGTCGTACGCCAGACTCTGTAGTTGCGGTTGATAATAAGAAGGGATTCATAATAGATCTTCGCGCTGATTACTCTGAGGGAGGTAGTAGTTGGCAAAATGCGGATATCTTCCCTGTTGTGCATCGGGTGTTGATCCATTGCCTGTTATCGGAGGATAACCAGGGCCGGTCTTCCAGATAATTTTCCCGTCTGTTCGGGGCTTAATCCTGGACCAGTCGTCGGAGGACAACTAGGGTGGTCTTTCAGATAGTTTTCCGTCGGTTCGGGCGTAATCTGGACGATCGTCGGAGGACAACCAGGCGGTCTTTCGATAGTTTTCCGTCGGTTCGGGGCTTAACTCGACTGTTTGCGTCAGTGACTTTCACTGTTTTGGAGAAAACAAGAGAAATTTTGATAGAATATTCGTTAGTCTTATGCAAAGTATGATGCATGACAATGTATATGAATGACATATGCATGAATTATGACTTTATGAGTAATGTATGAATGATAGATGTTGTGGTATTTCAAAACATATCCATCTTGAAGAAGATGCAGATGTTTTGTTTGAGGATTTCTGACTTCTGCTTGGGGATTTGGGTAGGTGAGAACCCCGCTTTTGAAGGAGAATAAAGATATCCTGGATTCCTCCGATGCACTATCTGACCAAGTCTTGGGTCTAGATATTGTTGAGGAAGGTAGAGATTTGAGAAGCTCGTTGTTGGAGATCTCATATATAGACCCTACTGAGGAGAGTTTGGGAGGCAATTTGTTGGGGGATCTTGCATGTAGATCCTGTTGGGAAGAATTAGGAGGCGCTCTACTAGGGATACTGAGTGCGGATCTCACTGGAGAGCGTTTGATGGTTGCTGGGAGATCGGGTTGAGGCCCGTTGGAATCTCTGACCGGGGAATAGGAGATGTAGATTTTCTCCTGTGTACTATCTGACCAAGTCTCGAGTCTGGGTACCGCTGCTGGAGAAAAGGGGAATTGTTTGAGAGGCATCCGCTGGGGATAAACATCTTAGCCGGGGATGAAGTGTTACTGCTCGGAGACTGATGTAACATTTCTTAGTTGAGTGGAATCACTGCTCGTGGATTAACATATACTCCGCTGGGGAGGTTTAGTGAGTGACACCTCTGCGGGGATTATGTTCTGCGGGGGAATGCTTTTGGTGACCTTCGTCGTCATCTCAATTCCTAGAGCCTGTAGTAACTACTTTTGTATGCCCACTTTTCGTATGTTTGTGATTAGATTCTTATTGTCAAATGCGTATAGTCATTCAAAACAAACGTTGGACTTATTGCAAACGACAACAACAAAAATTGTAAAGAGAAAGAAGCTTGCGTTTATTTGAAAGGTGGCGTATGGCCAAGTAGTTTGTACACAAGAAAGGTAAAAAGCTATGCGGAAACAATCTCGTTAAGTTCCAACTATGCTAGTACTCATATATTTCGACTATCTCATCTCCTTGCTGTCAGTAGAAAGTGAGTAGGCTGATCTTTGCCATTTGAATCTTGAATGCTGATAGTAGTCTAGAAGCGGTGATCCGAAGAGACATAGTCGACGCTTAAATCCCTAACTTTTGCCTAGACCGCCCTTTCGGGTTTTTAGTCTACCGGGATACCCTTTTTTGCCCAAGCCGCCTTTTCAGGTTTTCGACTTGTCGGGTGTACATGTTTTGTATATATCCTTAACTTTTGCCCGAACCCTTTTGGTTCGCCAGGATGCCCTTATTTTTGCCTAGGTTTGTCGACCTAGCGGGTCTCTTTACGTAGTATTTTTGACTATGTCTGCGTTCACGGGGTGGGAAGTCTTCACCATCCATGGTGCTAAGTATCATAGCTCCGCCAGAAAACACTGTCTCGACTACAAATGGTCCCTCATAGGTGGGAGTCCATTTCCCCCTGGGATCACCTTGTGGAAGAATGATGCGCTTGACTACTAGATCACCGACTTGGTAGACTCGGTGCTTGACCTTCTTGTTAAATGCTCTGATCATTCGTTTATGATAAATCTGTCCATGGCAAATGGATGCGAGTCGTTTCTCATCAATCAAATTAATCTGGTCAAGCCGTGTCTGAACCCAATCGTCTTCGCCTAACTCTGCGTCCTGGAGGACTCTGGTTGAGGGTATCTGAACCTCGATGGGTAGAACTGCTTCCATACCGTATACAAGAGAAAAGGGGGTTGCCTCTATTGATGTTCGCGTTGTAGTGCGATAACCATGAAGAGCAAATGGTAACATCTCATGCCAATCTTTGTAAGTCACTGACATCTTTTGTATAATCTTCTTAATGTTCTTGTTGGCGGCTTCCACTGCGCCATTCATCTTAGGCCGATAAGGAGAAGAGTTGTGATGCTTAATCTTGAACTGCGTGCAGAGTTCGGTGATCATCTTATTGTTGAGATTGGAGCCATTTTGATCTGATTGTAACCGGAGAAACCATCCATGAAAGAGAAAACCTTAAGCTGAGCGGTGTTGTCAACCAGAACATCAATATGAGGAAGTGGGAAATCTTCTTTCGGACTCGCTTTGTTCAGATCTCTGTAATCCACACACATTCGAACTTTGCCATCCTTCTTAGGTACGGGTACCACGTTTGCAACCCACTGTGGATAGGAAGTAACAACTAAGAAACCGGCGTTGAACTGTTTCACAACTTCAGTTTTGATTTTCTCTGACATCTCGGGGACGCATGCGGCAGACCTTCTTTTCGAGAAAACCTTCTTTTGTCGGCAATCGGTGTACCACAATATCAATGTCTAAACCAGGCATGTCTTCGTATGACCAAGCAAAAACATCAATATAATCTCGTAGCATCTGTACCAATCTTCCTTTAACACTGTTCTCAAGACCCGCTCCTATCTTGATCTCTTTTCTGTCTTCATCAGTACCCAAATTCACAATCTCAACCTGCTCTTCGTGTGGCTGTATAACTCGCTCTTCTTGCTGTAGTAGTCTGGCAAGTTCTCCTGGCACCTCACAATCTTCCTCACTTTCGTCTTCGGCTTGGTAGATCGGATTATCGAAGTCATATTTAGCAATAGCATAGTGTTATAGATTGAGTGATTCTGCAGTGTATCACGTGGGTGTGTAAGAAACACATAGCTTTTGAAGGGTGATAAAGTAAAGAAAGAAAAAACAATTGAATGCAAAAGTCCAACGAATTTATTGAATGAAAATGCTAAACGACGGATAATAACCCTCGCAACGAGCCATGATGCCCCGGGTAAGGCACTAGGCTTTCAAAGTTTATTGTTCAAAACATAAAGAAATACGAAAAGCAAAACAAAACAAGAGCAATTACTCGACTAAGGAGATTGGTATGACGTCTTTAGTCTTCCAATTCTTGAGCCCTTGATCCGAGTTGGGAAGATCCACTTGCGATGTCGAAGTCGTTGTTGTCGTCTTCTATAGCATGGATTCCACTCTGGCTGATGCGGAAAGGAAGTTGGCCGCACGTTCGCGCGTATCATCTTCTGACCCTTGATGGTGAAGCCTAAACCAGTCTTGTCGGATTTGAAAGGAAGATCGGGGAGCTGACCCCAAACAGTACTACCTTCTTCAACAGCAACTTGAGCATCCTTTAATGAGGACATCCTAGGCGGAGTCTTAACAACCTCAGAGCGACGGGGAGAGTCAGGCGTGACTCGGGCATTGTTTCAAAAGCTCAGGAGTCTCAAAGAATTCACCCTCCACCTCGAGGTATCGGAATGATTGTAGATGACTGACCATATACTCTTCTTCACCACATACTGTGACAACCTTCCCTTTTCGGGTACTTCAGCTTCTGATGTAAGGTAGAGGACCCGCCCCATGTATCAAGGGCGTCCAAGTAGGCAAGAGTAAGTTGGACGAATGTCCATGACAAAGAATGTGGAGTCAAAAGTCCGGGAACTTTGACAGTGAGGTGAGCTCTCAAGTACTGTTCGCTTAGAACCATCAAAAGCTCTCACAATAATGTCAGGTCTCGAACCAACCCTTCGACATCAAGTCGATCAAAAGCAGTCTTCGGTAGGATATTCAGAGCAGAACCGGTGTCAACCAAAACATGAGACAATGTAACGCCCTTGCATTCCACAGAGATGTGCAAGGCCTTGTTGTGTTTCTTTCCGGAAGGAGTCAAATCAACATCAGAGAAGCCTAGGCCGTTGTTGGCAGCCAGGCTAGCAATACAAACTTCAAACTGGTCAATGGTAGTGTCTTGAGGTGAGCATTCTTCAGAAACTTCACCAAGGCATTAGCATGAGCCTCGGAGCACAAGAGCAGAGCAAGCATGGAAATTTTGGACGGAGTTTGTCCCAACTGTTCCACAACATTGTAGTCACTCTTCTTGATAATCTTCAGAATTTCCTCCATTTCTTGTTTGAGGTGTCTTGATAACTTCCTTTGGTACTTTGGCGGGATGAGTCATTGGTTCTTTCCTCTAGCTTGGGAATGGGTTGAATATCGGAATGCGAGGAGTCGCGGTGTCTTTTGGAGGAGAGATATCGAGAGAATAACCTTCGGTTCGGTCACCTTACTAGATCGGTGATGTTGTCAATGTCGGAATGGTAGCTTCAATTGTAAGATCTTCAATGGTCGAGGGTTTTGCTTGACACCATGATAGTAAACATCGACTCCATAATTCCAAGGGATAGCCTTGTCGGAGGAATATGGCCTTGGAGAAGTGATAATGAGAGGTGCCACTCAGGCACGAGGATCAGCAGAGGAAATCCTTATTGTGTTAACATCAGATAGTCTTCGGGAAATCGTCACCCCATCCGGTTACCTTAACATCTTCAATAGGAATCTTGTAACTCTCAGGAGCAGTGTACTTCACCATGTAATCATACTTTCCACTTGGCTGCCCCAAGGTATCCCACATGATGGTACAGTTTCGCATTGTCGATCTTCAACTTAGACATTTCTTCACACACCTTGCAGGTGGTTTCAGAATAGTATCTCACGGTTATCCATCATGCATCGAACACGTCTTCTCAACCAAGCACATCGCGCGGATGGGCACCAACGACAATTCTCGGGCATCTGGGTTGACACCGCTTAGCAAATTCTTCTTAACACCATCGAGGAATGGTCAAGTCATCTATGTTGAAAACATAAGTATCGTCACCAACAAAGATTGGAACTCTTGTCATGATTAGGCATAGCGCGCTGATCACATTGAGTCTCAAGGAGGATCAAACTCAATGCTTAGCTTCAATCATATCTTGAATCTTGTTCTTGAGCCCAATAATTGTCGATGTCGTGTCGGCTATTGGAATGGTAAGCACACTTAGCATTAGGATTGTATTCGGAGAGGAGGTGTTGACATTCGAGGAGGATCCTCAAAGTAATCACCGCTTTCAACATGTGTTGCAAGGCTTGCGACAATGGCATGTTGATCTTAAACCGCTTCGTGGCGTGTTCGGCTAGCGTTGTCTCACCGAGGTTGTGCTTGATGTAGGATTGGAGATCACAACCGCTTTACAGATTGAGCACGGTCGGTCTTGGCTCGGTTTGACCATATACACATTGGCTTCTTTCTTACCACCAAAAGATCTCTTCGCAAAGATGTCTCTATCTGAATCTTCCACTCTTGATACCGACTTCAATACGCTCGCTGTAAGTATCACCGTGAATCCATCAAGAGTTTCCAATCAGATGATTGAAGAATGGGCCTGTTAGTGTTCCCATAAACATATCAACCAACTCCCTATTGGACAAGGGTGGCTAAACTCTGCCTGCTAAATCTCTCCATTTCTGAGCATACTCTTTGAACTTCTCATCACGACCCATAGACATGCTCTGTAGTTGCATGCGAGTGGGTGTCAATTCAGCATTATTGTCATCTTCTCTAGAAAGCATCAGCTAAGTCACTCCAAGTACGGATACGGTCATTCTCTAGCTGATAATACCACTCCAACTGAGTTCCGGACAAACTCTCTTGAAAATAATGCATCCACAACTTTCTGTCATCAGTGTGGGGATTGATCTTCTGAACATAAGACTTCAAATGCAGCTTAGGGCAAGACATGCCGTCATACTTAGCAAAAGTTGGAACTTTGAACTTGGGAGGAATCACAACACGTGGACAAGACTCGGATCATCAAATTCAGCCCGACATTTTCGGGTTTTCCACAGATTCGAGACGGTCTTCAAGTTGCTTGTACTTGTCATCCTCATGAGTATTGGCCATCATCATAGTTCTTGTCAAGCTCAGCCTGACTGCCTTCACCATCACCTTTGTTACTTTGCTCATCCTCCTTCTTGACACTTCCTTCAGAGAGCTCAATTCGACTAACCACTCTAGGACCTCCTTTGTAGCGTCTACCCATGTTGAGGAGACCAACAACCTTCTTCTTTCTGTTGATGAGCTTCTTCAGATCTTCTTGGCCTTGGACCAAACTGGTAAACATCTGCTGAAACTGAGCATTCTGAGCCTGAAGATCCTTGACGGACTGTTCAAGAGCCATTTCTGCTAAAATAAATAGCGAGCAAATGAGAAAACCAATCTTCTATGTACCTTTGATGCAATGTTATGCTATGATATGCAATGTTTATGCGAATGCAATGCAATGTTTTCAAGGACCTTAGAGATTTAAATTTGTTAAACAAGCAATGAACAAACATTTATTAGTACTCTTTTTATTCTTTTTCTTCTTCTTTTTTTTTAAGTACAAGAGACAGTTCAAAACAATAAAAGAAAACATAAACATCCTAAAGCTCTAAGTCTCCCATGGGCGCTTCCTCTTGGTGATGATGTAGGCGTTGATGCTTCGCTCCTCGTGAAGTAGCTTAGTCAACTCTAGCACTTTCCTCTCACTTGCATAACACTGAGCTTCAAAGATATCCCTCTCTTCTTTAAGCTGAATCCAGGATCTCTTCAAGTCTTCAAAATTAGTAGGCATGTCGGGATTGAGAACGGTATAGGATTCGTCACCTATAGCAACAGGTTCCATAATTCTTGGTAAACAGTGAATGGCATCATGAGGTTTTGAGCTCGAGCTCGCACCCATTTGAGGTAAGGTTCCCAAGGAATGGAGTTTTGGTGCCCCAAAGTCTTGGTATCGATCTTCTTTACCATGCCCAGCGTGTATAAACCTTTCGGTACGGAGATCGTGGTTGTAGTCGAACACAATATCTTGGAGAAGCATATCATGTGGGCCATCTCTTCGAGCAAAACCAAACTGACGTAGAGCTAGAGAAGGGTTGTAAGTAATACCTCCCCTTATACCAAGTAGTGGTACATTAGGGAATTCTCCACAACGCTCAATGAAGGTGAAGTCCTTTTGAGAGAAAAGACTCCAACGGATATCGGAATGAGAGAGTGACATTAGTCTTTGAGACCACTTCATCCTTTGTTCATTCTTCAAGACTGATGGAGGAAGGTGCGAAATAAACCACCATGAAAGTAACGGTATGTGTAATACGGTGAACTGACTTTGTAGGATTTTTGTATCCAAATGTGCGGATAGCAAGAGTCGCCACCGACTTTTATTTTTATCCAATTAAGGGAAGGTAAAAGTACAGAAAAAGACCTTCGCTTAGATTACGAGTTCGGAGAATGGTTATGAAAAGGAAGGTATTAGCACCCTTTCCATCCATAGTTATCTCTGGGCTCTTAGTTGCTCTAGATCACCTTTAAAATTGCTTTCTGTGTGTTTGACAAAGATGTTTTGAAAAGGCATTTCGCTTTGACTTTGTAATGACTCATGTAGGAGTGTATACAAAGTGTTCGGAAATGTTTTGTTTTGAAAAGAGTTTGAACTTTGAAAAAGAGTGTGTGGTGTGAAAAGCATTTGGTTTAGAGCAAGCAACTAAGAGACTTATTTACCCACTCAGAATTGGTCGTTTTCATACTTCTACGTTCCTTTAGAATAGCGCTAGCCTTACCATTAGTTAGTAGGTAGCTCCATTCGTTGGATGTAAGCGGGACATTCGAAGGGACATCGGATGGTCATCGAAGGCAACTTGTAGGAAGTATCCTAGCACATTCGAAGGGACTATCATCATTTTTCGTAGGCGACAATCGAGGGTCAAGATCATGTATTCGGAGGCGACATCGTGGGTCTTATGATCTTTGTATCGAAGGGACCATGATGATTTGTTTGGAAGGCAACGGTGCTAGAATACCTCTACGTTCGAGGGACATGACCATTTGTAATCGTAAGGCAACAAGAGAGAATTACCCTAAGGGGTGCATGTGTGAGAGAAGTGTGTTGATTTCAGAATATGATATCTTGAAGTTAGTGGGCTATGCTCATTATTATCTTGCCATACACGCCTAGTTACTAGCAATTGATAGGGTGCGGAAAGTAAATTGCGGAAAGTAAAGGTGCGGAAAGGTAAATGTCCTACGCTATTACAAGGCTTTGGGGAAGATACATAATTTAAAATGCGGAAAATAAAGACCTAATTTTAAACTATTACATCCCATGTACAGTTACATTATTGGAAAATAAAATGAAAATGGTAAAGAAACGTCCGAATTGAAAGAACCTGTGAAACGAACGAGAAATCGGAAAATATGATGAAATCGAGATAAGAGAAAATGTTAGAAAAAATGCAAATTTTAATTTGGAAAAAATATGACATGCTGGAAATAATGTAAACATGCTAAAATAATTTTTTGGGATTTGTTAGATGCAATTTAACAATTTAAAATGAATTTACAATGATTTAAATGCAAAATTACAAATAAAAGTAAATATGCATGCAAAAATATATTTTTTAATTTATTAAATTAAATAAAGATTTTTAGAAAACAAATGTAAAAGGAAAATAATTTTTGATGATTTTTTAATGCAGAAATAAAATTATGAAAAGAAATTAAAATGCTTTAAAAATATTAAATAAAATGAAAATATAGAAAAATATGAAGAAAATGCAAACTTGTAAAAGAATGTGTCATGGCCAGGGATCGAACAGGGGACCTGGCCCTCAAACCTTAAAAACCAACGCCTTGACCAACTGAGCTGGCATGTTCTACTGTTTGGAAACGGAGTGAGTGGGTTATACACGCGTCGCTCTCTGGCTTCCTCCCGCTCGCGCCAGACTTCGTCTTCAACCTTTCAAATATTTGAATTTTCAGCGTCGGCTTTTGCTCGAGGCTATGTCCCTGGCTACAATCAAAAATCCAGCATACATAATATAAATAAGTTCTAAAGGCATGGTTCGATTCCTGAGATCGTTCCGAACACGATGGTATAGGTCCTATTGTCCAATTTTTCCATTTAAGCAAAGCCCTAAATCGAGCTCAAAAACCCTAGCTATGGTGTAACACGATTCAGGCCATGGAAATTCAATTGGCTTGCCCAGAAAGCTTGCAAATACATTACTAAACACAAAAACAACAACAAAACATGTTAATAATGCATGAATAATGGAATTCGAATTTTGAAATTTCAAGAACAAACCGATTTCAGTTTTCACGATTCTGGATGGTTTTGGATGATGTAAGGATCTGGATCGATTCTGGAGATGTCAAGGAATGTGTTTGACACCTTAAAATTGATTGAAAACGGCTGGAAGTGTGATCTCCAATTGCTTGCTTGCCACGGTTTTTTGAGTTTTGGAATAGGGTTCTTGAGCCAAAATTTCGACCCTAATTCGTGTGGTATGCATCATGTATTTATACTGGAAGGATTTGGCATTGTTTTTGGTAAGAATCAATCAACATTCAATGAAAATCAAATTTGATTTTTGTACAAAATCAAATTTTCAAAATTTGATTAATTCTCAATCCAATCTTGCCAAATTGATCAATTTTCGAAAATTGCTGGCATTTGTAAGTTACTTGAGTCTCAAGGAAAGAATAAAATCAATCTTTGCAATTAATTTTAATTTTGAACTTTATTTTTAAATTTAATTTGCATTTAAATGAATAAATTACAAATTAAATAGAAAAATAAATCAAAAATCGTGGCATTGGGCTTGGACATTCCTAATTGTATGAGGAATAAGTTTGGATGAGAAAAACAAGCCCATTTGCAAAAATTTGATTTTAGAAGTATCTCTCTTTGTGCATTCTTTCAAAATTGCCCAACTTGTGAATAGTGTATCTTGCTCAATTTTCCACATTTTGAGTGTTCTTGGACTTTTGAAAGCTCTAAGAGTCCTCTAACCAACCTTTTGGTCTCATCTCAATTGGAGTTCCATGCTCAATATATCTTCAAAACAAAAGTTGACTTTTGTTGACTTTGAAAATGACCAATGTTTTGAGCTATACCTCTCAAATGAAGCATTTTTGGACATTCTTGTGAGACATGAAGTTGTAGAGAATTGAATTTCCTTCAAAACAAGAGGTGGTGGAAAAATTTACGAGAAAGTATGAGAAAGTTATGATCACCAAAGTTCATTGACTTTTCACCTAGAAACCCTAATTTAGAAAGTTTGACTTTTGAGCAAATCTTGAGTTTTCTTGATGAATCATGATCAACCCTTGATCAAATGATGAATGTAACTTCAAAATGAGGATGTTGACAAAAATTATGAAGTTTGTTGTATGTTGACCACAGTTGACTTTTGTCAATACACCGATTTTCAACCATCGAGCAATTATGCGAGGAAACTTGATCTGTGAAGCTTGAAACTTGACATGGAGAATCTTTGAAGCATATGAGGAGGCATGAAGACCATTGGAGATGTTGGAAGTCCATCTTGACTTGAGAGATACCAAACCCTAATTTGGGTTGATTGTCTAGGAGAGAGTTTGTCTGATCAACTCTTGAGGAATCCTTGAGTAGGGATGTATGAACTCTCTTGAATAGATGGAGGGCAAATTTTGGGGTATGACAGTATGCAACACATGAGAGTTCCTTGTCTCTTAGTAGTAGTATTCTGAGTGTGGAGAGAATGTGGGACATCTCAAGCTTAAAGTAGGCCTTGGATTGCGGGTAAGGAACAACTTGATGGCGTTGACATCTATGAATTGATGCGAGTTAGGGAATAGAACAAACCATAGATTAGCAGAGACCACAATGTCTTGAATGCATGGAAACTCCCTTAACTTTTGAGGAATTCTCGGGCTTTCTTCATTAGGAACTTGGAAAGTAAACCCTTAACTCCACTTCTAGTTTTCCAATTGGCTTGATGGTGGCGCTTAAGATGTTAAAGCGGGATGCAATGTCTTGGATTCTTAGGAACCTTTCTAAGCAAATTGAATGGCATTTGGTCAGAATAGGTACCCCAAGTAACCAGAGAACTCTTCAAGGTAGGAACCAGGCGATAATGCAGGAATGTAAAGCAATGGTGTTTCGGATCAAGCTGGAATAGGACGGCATCATATCTTCTTAATAGGAGATAACGAAATCAAGTAGATAACCATGTCTTTTTGATGAAATGAGCATGGTGGAATTTACGAAACCAATTATTTGAGAGGCGAGAAGGAGTATACCCGCATAAAGTTGATTGGATAATCTTTCTAGAAGCCATAATTCCTACAAAAGCGAACGAATAAATCTAGGTCCTTGAAATAGTTAGAAATGATATGCAATGCAAATGATGTGTGATGTCATGTTTAGCACACACAAACAATTCACACAATGAGCCTAGGGTTAAGGCTTGCAAGAGGTATAAATTGATTACCCACAAAAGTTTGGGTTGGTTCATCTGTCCTATAGTAATGTAGGGTTCTAGGAATCTCATATCATCGATCTTTCGTGGTGCTGGCTGTCGACTACCAAGTGGTCGACCGAAAATGTCCCAAAAGTGGTCAATGGCATCGGTATCAATAACCTGATCTACCAAAACCGGCCATCTGCTACCTTCTAATGGCCAAGATGTTCAATTAAGGTTCTAAAAGTTTAGTGATCGCGGGACTTAGCGTCTATAAATCGGAGGCCTTAGTGCAGGTCCCTGTCAGCGTAGTTTAAAGATGTGAACCCACGGAGACTATAAATGATATTGTCCTAAGTTACGTTATCTCTGACTAAGGCCGAATAATTCTCTTTTAGTTTGGTTTAGGAAAGATGAAATATAAATAAAATGGATATCGATGCATGTAGTGAACCTAAAGCGGTTAAATTGAACCTAAAAGCGTATAAAGATGGTTAACTAATAATTTATGCAGCCAAGATTAATCGGTTTAAAACCCTCAACTCTCACACTTTCATGGTCTTATCTCGGTTATGGTCTAAAGCCCTATACCTTTGGCTAGCCTATAGTGTTTTGAATTTTTGGAAACTTAATTAATTCTAATTTGTTTTAAAGCGCTTTCCGTATTTAAATCAGTACCTAACTTTAATATCCAGGATTAAAACCTCACTTTAAGTGGTCTCGATCTAACCTATTCTACTTAACTTACTTCGTATGAAAAGATAGGTTTGAATATAAAAGTCATAACCGAAATTATATTGGTGTATAGCTTAGAAACAATTTAATTCCCTGCTTTACTACTATTATTACTTAAGATACCTAGCTTCGGTTTAGCCCAGGACATATTTATTAATTTAGACATGCATAAATAATAAGGTTCAATATATTTAAACATCTCATAATTAAATAAATAAATATCAAGCAACAATAAATAAAATAAAAAAATATTGAGAACACGGAAATAATAATACTTGAATAATCTTGTTCTTCACTTGAATGAAAGCGAAAAATAAAATAAAATAGAAATGCGGGCCGAAAATACAAAAATAGAAAAACTCGAGAAGCAGTTGTTCGGAAGAAAATCTCAAACCCTTACCTTTGAATGCGAAGCGTATTTATAGCCTTCACTTGTAACTTCCCTTTTCAATTTCATACGAATAGTTAGTGGGATCATGTGCATAACTTCAGTAAGTGGGAGAACATGGGACGGAAGAAGGAAATGGGTTGAGCGTGGCATGAGTGGGTGGTTGAGAAGTTTCTGCTAAGCTTTCCACGTTACACGCGTTGCGTAGCGATATCGGGCGTTACGATGCGTCACAAGTGCGTTGAGCATGTTTCATGTTTTCCGTGTTCGGTCGTGGCCATGGTGTTACGGTGGTCACGCGCTTCATGGATGTCTTACGGTCGTGGCGGATGGGGCGAAATCGCACAAAATGGTGAAGGGATTTCTCTTGTGGGCTTTGCTCCTTTGGCTTGTATAATTGTTTTCTCCTTCTTTTACCCATCCTTTTACTATTATTACCCCTTTGCTTCATTTCTTTATCTTTTTAATCCGATTTTGCCTTGATTTTGTTCCTTTGCTCAATTAATCTTTATTTAATGCAAATTCACAGCGAAAGAAATACCAACATAATACGGAAATAAAATAGAATAATTAAATAAAATAGTAATATTATCTATGAAAATTACGTCAAATATGTTATATAAATTCGTGTTATCAAACTCCCTATACTTAAACCTTTGCTTGTCCTCGAGCAAAATTAAAAATGAAGATCGTTTAAGCATAAGTTGCGAGATATAAAACACAATTCAATTCGTATTTGGTTGCTATTCACTTCTTCGTTGGATAACTCAAGTTTAGACTTTGACATTAAAATTACCGTAATAACACTAGATAACCTCATTTATGTAGACCAAATTAAGTCATGAATTATAACTCGACCTAACACTTTCGTTTTGTTTCACCGTTTTCATTCTTGCGCAATCACATTAAGCCCTTTATACCTTTTATAGTGGAGTAACCGGTTAGTGACTTTGATCTTTATAATCTAGCTAGGAGTTACGGTAATTATATTTGGTACTCCTTTATCAATTACAAATTGCGGGATCGGACAGTAAATGCCTACCAAGTTCAGCACGAAACCATGAACAATTCATAATGGGCGTTGCATAAATATTTTATAGTTTCATATTTGTTGGATTAAATGATACAGTAAGGACCATCTAACTTAATAAGTCGTCTTCTAATAAAAATTGCTCTTTAAAATCTTGATCAAACACTTATATTCATCGATCCTCCACGTAGTTTGTGTTTAAAGCGGTGCCATTGCTTTATAAACTACTCGGGATTACTTTAAAACTAAGTCTTAAGGTGTTGGTATAATAAGTACTTAAACTAATCTAACGCGTTGGGGTTACGAAGAGTTATGGCGATAATAATTTTGTTTTAGTGGCGCTCGAGTTCTTATTTATAAAATAAGCAACCTTAATACTAGTTGAATATGTTAATATAACGTTTGAATTTTTAGTTATGGCTCAAGAAAATGGAGGAATTCGAATAAGCACGAATTTAACATAAAGACTAAAATTTCATAAAGATGTATTTTATTGAATGGAAATTTTGCAATACATGGAAAAAGAAACAAAAAGGAAATACTAACTAGAGCAAAGAAAATAAAAAGGAACTAAGAATTGTTATGACTCCCCTAAACTTAAATTAAGCATTGTCCTCAATGCGATAGAACAAATCGAGAAAGGAGGAGGTAATCACTCGTCGCTGGAAAATTTAGTCCTCTTGCTTTTCTACCTCTAATCTGGTCGGCGGGTTTCACTTGACAATGAGTGTTTCGTGGAGCCATGATAAGAGTAGGAGTAGAAAATGAAATGGATGAGAGAAATATAAGAGATTTAGATGGAAGGGGTGTGGATTGAGAAGAAATGAGGATGGATAGTTATAGTGGTGTGAGGATGAAAGAATAAATAAATTATAATGAATTATAATTTGGAAATGAAAAGAAGAAGTTTGAATGGGAATTATGGTGGGAAATGAAAAGAAGAAACCGGCGAAACATAAATCGGTCAAGGAAGCAGAAAAAACGACAGCGTGAGAGGCCGTTTTAGGCGTGATAATTTAAGCAGAATCAAAATCTTGGCATGAAGAATTTAGAATTGTAATTACATGCCTTTCTAATAATACATGTGACTTGAGATACTGAGATAGGGAAAAATATTGAATCACATGCATACATATAGATACTTGTATATATATATATATAATATAGATAATTCAAACTTTTAATTAGTAGGATATATATAATACTAGTATATAATGCCTTATTATTAATATAATAGATATTGGGAAATATTGATTCGGTATATTAATAGGAAAAATACGATAATTAAAATAATACTCAATTATAATTATAAATATTAGCGGAAATTTTATTGAGTTTAATTATCGGTATTACGGGGAAATAGTTCAAATCGATGAAAGAAAGGTGCAATAGATAGCGACTAAAAATTTAAAATTTAACATAAAATAGAAAAATTGAAAATACGAAAAGAAAATTTAAAATTTGAATGACTACTCGTTGATTTTCATCGCCACTTATCAAGCCATCACATATCCCTCACCTTTTCTTTTCTTACGTTTGTAGGGTAGTTACGGATCTATCATAAGTATAAGTTTTTCAATTTCGGGCTTAGTGATTTCATCCATCGCCTCATAAGTTAACCTTACCCTATTGACAATAATTATATCCTTAATTTTATGGTCCTCTAATTTTACGCTTTTAGGCAAGACTTCAAATAGTGTTGAATTAATGTGGATACTATTTAATCCAACATACGTTTTAAATTTGGGGTCTAGCGGAGTTCCCATAAAATATTTAGGAGGGATGTAGTGATGTGGGATTACAATTTGCTTCCTCCTACCTCTTTTACAACCTCCTTTTGAGCAGCGTTGGTGAATGCCTCAATCTCACTATTTTCTCGTCGAGAACTTTCCTCGTGCGTATCACTCTCTTCAAACTCATCATCACTTTCTAGATTTTCAAATAGTTTTCTATAATGGTTGTTTCAACATCCATATCTTCCTGGTAAAGGTCCTAGAAGGTTTGTTCGAGTTAGGAGATTTGAGTTCTAAACCAATGTTGTTGAGCCTTGAGGATTCAACCATAGCAGTTAGTTAGCTAAGGGTTTCATTATTTTGAAGAACTTTGTTTTCTTACTTCTTCATTTTGGACAGTTTGTGTCTCTATAAAATGCTCATCATAGACTCAACCTAGAGTTAGTTATCATCTCATCGAGATCCTCTATTGGTGTTTGAAGTTAAAATCTGCGATTCTTGAGTCTTGGAAGTAAGTTAAAGTTTCTTTGCGTTTCACGAGCGTTTTATCATCCTAGATGTTTCATTAAAATTTTCCATCAATATTTCGATATCAGTTTATATGGTTACGGTGATTCTTCAAAATATTGGGTTTGATGATTGTAGAAAAATTGGGTTGAGAAAAGTTTGGTTGAAATTATAAGTTTCTTGTGGTTCCTCGAAATGTAGGGATTGGTAGTTTTGGAGGTAATTTGGGTAAATGTTTGTGAAGCATTGAAATCTTCCATCGATATTTCAAGGTTGGATCTATGGGATTCTTGTGGTTCCTCAAAATCGATAATGGCGTAGGAAAAATTTGGGTCATACATGGTAAATAAAATAAAAATGCCTTAGTCTATCACATTGTAACACGAGTTACAATATCGACTTAAATAGTCCCGCATGGCCAAAAACTTGATCGAGGACTTAACGTCTATAAATCGGGAGACCGAGTGCAGATCCTATCGCGTAGTTTTAAAAGATATCGAACCCACGAGACTATAAATCGATATATTGTTATCTAAGTTCTGATCTGACTAAAGCGAATAATTCTTTGGATTTTGGTTTAAGGAAAGATAGAAATATAAATAAAATGGATATCGATGCATAGCGTAGTGAACCTAAGCGGATTAAATTGAACCTAAGCGTATAAAGATGGTTAACAATTTATACATAGAATTAATCGGTTTAAAACCCTCGACTCACACTTTCATGGTCTTATCTCGGATTATCGTCTAAAGCCCTATACACCTTTCGCTAGCCTATAAGTGTTTAGAACATACTTTTGGAAACTTAATTAATTCTAATTTGTTTTAAAGCGCTTTCCTTGTATTTAAATCAAATGCCTAACTTTAGCTATCCGGTTAAAACCTCACACTTTCGTGGTCTCGATCTAACCTATTCTACTTAACTTACTTTGTGAAAAGATAGATTTTAATTATAAAAGTCATAACGAGAAATTATGTTAATTAATATCTTAGCTTAGAAACAATTTAATTCCTACTTTTACTACTATTACTTACGATACCTAAGCGGTTTAGCGGACATATTTATTAATTTAGACATGCATAAATAATAAGGTTCAATATATTTAAACATCTCCATAATTAAATAAATAAATATCAAGCAACAATACTTAAATAAAATAAAACAATTATATTAAGAACACGGAAATAATAATACTTGAATAATCTTGTTCTTCACTTGAATCGAAAAGCGAAAAATAAAATAAAATAGAAATGCGGCCCGAAAGAAAATACAAAAATAGAAAAACTCGAGAAAGCAGTTGTTCGGAAGAAAATCTCCGACCCACCTTTGAATGCTTGAAGGTATATTTATAGCCTTCACTTGTAACTTCCCTTTTCAATTTCATACGAATAGTTAGTGGGGATCATGTGCATAACTTCGATAAGTGGGAGAACATGGGACAGGAAGAAGAAATGGGTTGAGCGTGGCATGGTGGGTGGTTGAGAAGTTTCTCTGCTAAGCTTTTCCACGTTACGCGTTACGTAGCGATATCGGGCGTTCACGATCGTCACAAGTGCGTTACGAGCATGTTTCATGTTTTCCGTGTTACGGTCGTGGCCATGGTGTTACGGTCGTCACGCTTCATGGATGTCTTACGGTCGTGGCGGATGGGCGGCGACCGTCACGATAGTGGTGAAGGATTTTCTCTTTGGGCTTTGCTCCTTTGGCTTGTATAATTGTTTTCTCCTTCTTTTACCCATCCTTTTACTATTATTACCCCTTTGCTTCATTTCTTTATCTTTTAATCCGATTTTGCCTTGATTTTGTTCCTTTGCTCAATTAATCTTTATTTAATGCAAATTCACGAAGCGAAAAGAAATACCACATAATCACGAAATAAAATAGAATAATTAAATAAAAATAGTAATATTATCTATGAAAATTCGTCAAATATGTTATATAAATTAGTGTTATCATTTAGTTAGCTTTGACACCGAAGCAAATACTATCCTCAACTTGGGAATGAAAAGTATCGGGACAACAAAGTGTCACTAATAACCCATCATGTTGACCGTTTTGATATCGTCTAGCAGTCGCGGCGATTTATTGCTACTTACCTAAAAGAAACACGGATCCGGTGTAGGATCCCCAACAATATAATACCCAAGCAACCCTTAAAAGATAAAGCAAGCAAGTCAAGCGAGTAAAGATGATCTATAAATCCCTAAGGTAATTCTCTCTTTAGGGTGTCTCCCGGCAATCGCCGGTTAAGTGATACGGTGAGCGACTTTTTAGTTTTTATCGCAAATGTGCGGATAGCAAAAGTCGCCACCGACTTTTATTTTATCCAATTAAGGAAGGTAAAAATACGAGAAAAAGACCTTCGTTAGATTAAATGCAGGAGAATGGTTATGAAAAGGGAAGGTATTAGCACCCTTTCCATCCGTAGTTATCTCGAGCTCTTAGTTCTCTAGATCACTTTAAAAATTGTGCTTTCGTGTGTTTGACAAAATGTTTTGAAAAGGCATTCGCTTTGACTTTGTAATGATTCATGTAGGAATGTATACAAAAGTGTTTGGAAATATTTTGTTTTGAAAAAAGTTTGAACTTTGAAAAAATGTGAGGTGTGAAAAGTATTTTGATAGAGCAAGCAACTAAAGTCTTATACCTACTCAAAATTGGTGGTTTTTGTATTATTACGTTCCTTTAGAATAGCGTCATCCATACCATTAGTTGGTAGGTAACTCCATTCGTTGGATGTAAGCGGGACATTCGAAGGACATCGGATGGTCATAAAAGCAACTTGTAGGAAGTATCCTACACATTCGAAGGACTATCATCATTTTCGTGGCGACAATCGAGGTCAAGATCATGTATTCGGAGGCGTCGTGGGTCTTATGATCTTTGTATCGAAGGGACTATGATGATTTGTTTGGAAAACAACGGTGCTAGAATACCTCGTTTGAGGACATGACCATTTGAATAAAAACAACGAAAAAATTACCCTAAGGGGTGCGTGTGTGAAGAAGTGTGTTGATTCGGTATTTTATCTTGGAATTATGAGCTATGTCAATTATTATCTTGCCATACACGCCTAGTTACTAGCGGTTTATAGGGTGCGGAAATTAAAATGCGGAATGTAAAGATGCGAAAAGGTAAATGTCCTACGCTATTACATGGCTTTAGGCGGATACATAATTTAAACTTGAAAAATTAAAACCTAATTTAAACTATTACATCCCATAACAGTTACATTATTGGAAAAAAAAAAAAGCAGTGAAAAAAAACAAGCGGAATAACTTATGGCGATAAGAAATCGGAAAATATGATGAAATCGAAATAAGAAAATGTTAGAAAAAGGCAAATTTTAATTGGAAAAAAATGACATCATAATATAAATATGTTAAATAAAATTTTGGGATTTTGGATGTATTTTAATAATTTAAAATGAATTAAAAGTAATTAAAATGCAAAATTATGAATAAAAATAAATATGCATGCAAAATTATATTTTTTAGTTTTATAAATTAAATAATGATTTTCAGAAAATAATGTAAAAAGAAAAATAATTTTTGATGAGTTTTTAATGCATAAATAAAAATATGAAAATAAATTAAAATGATGCAAAATATTAAATAATTAGAAAATATGGAAAATATTGAAAATATGAAAGTTTGTAAAAAAAAAGTAAAACACCACAGGTGGATCGAGCAGGGGACCTTTGAAGGATCTTGGAGCGGTGAATGCCTTAACCACTAGGCCACGTTGCATGCGGTGTTATGGAGCAGCGTGCAAACTATGGGCAACAGCGTCGCACACTGGCAATGCCACGATCGGCATAGTGGGGTCCGGCCGCGAAGGAACGAAACGGAAACCACGCCGCCCTCGCGGGGTCAACCCGGTCAGCCAGCGGAGCCTAACGTCTTCTCCGGCCCCGTGACTTTGAAACACCGAAAATACAGTTTAAGCAAGCCTTCCACCTATTTGACCCTTAAGATTCGATGGGTGTCCGTTTCGCACGATAAGCCGGCAGTTCTCGCTTAGAAACCCTAAGAATGGCAAAACACGATTCTAACGTCCAAACCCACGATTGCCCGGTTTCATCCATGGAACCTCATGATCACATTGCAACATTAGATTGATTTACACAGCGGGATAATAACAATGCCATCAAAAAAATTTTATGTATATGCCGCCGCCATTAGTTTTAACCGCAGTGTATACTTACTCAAACTTACCTTGAAACACGATTGAGTGCTTGAGAAATTTGTTGGCCTTTAAAATTCGATTTTTCAAAAATTGAAATTTTTGCAGAATAAGGGTTTGGCTTGAGCTAGGGTTTCCTCCTTTTGGCTTGGCATATTCTTTGAGTATTTATAGAGGCAATTGGAGAGAAAAAAGTGAAAAAGGATTCATCAATCAATATCCATAAACAAATCAAATCTTTGAAAAAATTGATTTTTCTTCCATGTAAGAGGCTAGCAATTTGGTAAGGATTATGGGCTTTCTTAGACTTCAAGGAAGATATAAATCAACTCATTTGAAAAAATGATTTATTTTCATATTTTATATGATTTAATTTTGAATTAAATGTCTTAAAATTCAAATATAAATCATAAAAATAGAAAAATACCATATTAGCATTTATGGGTCAAAATCATGTCATGAACAAGTTTGGACCAAAGATTTTAGGCCCGTTTGGAAAATTTTGCATTTGACCAAAATGTCCTTTGTGCAATTGTCCAAAATTTCCCAACAAAATAATGTATCTTGCTCATTTTCCACATTTTGAGTGTTCTTGGACTTTTGAAGCTCTAAGAGTCTAACCAACATTTTTGGTCTCATCTTAATTGGAGTTTCCATGCTCAATATATCTTCAAAACAAAAGTTGACTTTTGTTGACTTTGAAAATGACACATAATATCTTGAGCCATACCTCTCAAATGAAGCATTTTTGGACATTCTTGTGAGACATGAAGTTGTAGATAATTGAATTTCCTTCAAAACAAAAAGTGGTGAAAAATTTACGAGAAAGTATGAAAAGTTATGACGTCAAAGTTGACTTTTCACCTAGAAACCCTAATTTAAAAGTTTGATTTTTGAGCAAATCTTGAGTTTTCTTGATGAATCATGATCAACCCTTGATCAAATGATGAATGTAACTTCAAAATGAGGATGTTGACCAAAATATGAAGTTTGACTGTATGTTGACCACGATTGACTTTTTGTCATACTGTTGATTTTAACCATCGCCAATATCGCAATCTTGCTTGAAACTTTTGTCACGAGAATCTTTGAAGCATATGAGGAGGCATGAAGACCATTGAAGATGTTGGGGAGTCCATCTTGACCAGAATTGCCAAACCCTAGTTTGGGTTGATTGTCTGGAGAGAGTTTATATCAACTCTTGAGGAATCCTTGAGTATGGATGTATGAAATATCTTGAGAGGATGGAGGGAAAATTTTGGGGTATGACACCCCCCTTCTCTAAGTGTTTTTCCTAGCCTTCAATTGGCATCAAAGCTCTTGGTTCTCGGTGCAAACACTTAACAATGTCAGATAAAGATCCAAAAGGGAAGAACACAAGATGGCAACAGATAACAACAACGCAAAAGCCCCAATGTTTGATGGAGAAGATTTTGCATATTGGAAGGATAGACTGGAAAGTTTTATTGCAGGTTATGATCCCGATCTATGGGATATGGTGTTGGATGGTTACAAACATATAGTGGATGCAAAAGGATATAAGATAGATAGAAAATCTATGGAGAAACAACAAAAGATTGATTACAAAAATCACCACAAGGCCAGAAGCATTCTATTAAGTGCTATATCAAAATCGGAGTATGAAAAAATCACAAATAAAGACATAGCACATGACATTTCTAAGTCACTCAGAATGTCACATGAAGGGAACGCTTAAGTTAAGGAGACTAAGGCTCAGTCTTTGATCCGAATGCGAGGCATTTAAGATGGAAGAAGGAGAATCAATTGAGGCTATGTTCTCAAGGTTCCAAACTCTAAGCTGCTGGTCTAAGTGCTTTGGACAAGCTATACAAATGATGACCATGTAAATAAGATCATTAGAAGCTTACCTAGAAGATGGGCGCCTCGGTGAGCGCCTTGAAGTGTCAAAGATCTATATGCAATCTCCATAGAAAGAACTCATTAGCTCGGAGGATTCATGAGATTGAAATTTGGATAATTGAGACCCGGAAGAATGGTAAGTCAATTGCATTAAAATCCACCTAAAATTCTAACGTTAATACTTTCGGGTAGAAGATGGAAGTTACGAAGATTAAATCGAGAAGATGAATTATCCATGATCCATGGATAAATAAAATGTGGAAATATAGGCAAAAAAATTCAAGAACCACGGAAGATCGAGGATAAAGGAGAATCTTACGGACATAAAGGTTCGACAAGAGAGACATCCAATGCTACGAATGCAAAGAAATGGGACATGTCGAAGCGAATGCTAGCGTTCAAAAGAAAAACCAAAAAAAGGTTTGAAAAAGAAAATGATGGCCACGTGGGATGACTCGAAATTCTAAAGTTGAAGCAAACTCTCGAAGATGAGCGTGAAAACCTTGCTTTCATGGAAACTACAATGGGATAACTCGACTACAGTCGAGAAAGGTATTTCTGAACTAACTAGAACGGGTTATAAGATAGTGCATGTGAAATTAGAAACATATAGTCAACTCAAAATTAAATACAAGAAACTCGAGAAAGAATCTTGTATCGAAATTGAGCAACTTAAGTTAGAAAATTACGAGCTTAAAAAATAATAATAAACTCAAAATAATTTTCAAAATGTTAAACAAATTTCCAGCTCAGAACATGCTTCAAGTTCTAAAAATATTTTGAAAGAATATGACTACAGTTTTCAGAAGTTTCTAGCTAAACGCATAGACAGAAGCAAGATGGCTTCCATGATCTATGGAGTTTCTAGAAACAACAGAAAAGGTTTGGGATATAAAGCCCCCAGAGGGAAAGAAATATATAAACCAAAATCTGTTGATGAAGTGAAAATCACGTACATACCATTACACAAATAATTTGAGTATGGTCACACACACGATATTAAATACACATCCTGTAATGAACATTTTCATGTTAAACCAAATTTCAAACAGAACTTCTGGAAAACTAACCATAAAGGACCCAAAAGGATATGGGTACCAAAAGAAAAAGTTATCTTTGTTGCAGATATTCTAAAAGGTGACATTAAAACACCAACCTTGGCACTTGGAATCTGGATGCTAGCTACACATGATGGGATGAAGGTTTATGTTACAAAGTCTGGAACTTAAACTTGGAAGTAACCAGAAGGAATAATTCAGAGGCTCTGGAACTATGGGAAATTGAACAGAAGTTTAGTAGTCAACCTTTGAAGAAACAGAAAAGAAGATCACACTCAGAAGTTGCATGTATAGAAGCTCTAGATAAAAAAATTCAACTAGAAGATTATCTTCTGTATGATTGTAAGACTTCTTATCTTCTGTTACAATACATCTGTTTTATATGAATGTTCAAATTAACATTTCTTCAGAAGTTAGAAGAATTGTTAGAACAAGTTTGATTATAAGCTTGGCCAGCATATTCCAAAGCAAGTTTAAAACAATGCAGGTACAAAAAGTCTATTGCCAACTTCTGACGAAATAACTCAGAAGGAAAAATCTGAAGTTCACATATCAACTTCTGAAGACTCTTAACATAAGCCACCAGAAGTTCGACAAAAAAAGCAATGTCGAAACATGAAGATACTTTCCATAGAAAATATCCAAGAATCATTTCAGCTCATCAAGAAATGTCATTATAGGAAAGAAAAATGACCCTATCAGAACTAGATCCACCCTTAAAATAAATGAAGAATCGTTGTTTGGACTAGTTTCCATTATTAAAACAACTTCTATAGATGAAGCTCTGAAAGATAATGATTGGATTATATCTATGGCATAAGAACTCAACGAATTCTCCAGAAATGACGTATGGGATTTAGTTCTAAAACCAAAAGGATTTAACATCACTGGAACAAACTAGGTGTTCAGAAACAAGCTAAATGAGCAAAGAGAAGTTGTCAAAAACAAAGCACGACTGGTTGCACAAGGGTATAGTCAGCAAGAAGCAAGCCACTATAGCACTTTCAACAACAGAAGCAAAATACATTGCTGCTGCTGGCTGTAGTACCCCAGATGCTCTGGATGAAGAGTTAATTAGAAGATTAACATTTGTAGTAAGATCCTATCTACGTGTGGCCACACTATTGCCTTTCTAAAAATCCTATTTTACACTCAAGGGAAAAACATATTGAAATTAAACATCATTTTATTAGGGACTATATTCAGAAAGGAATTTTGAATTTAAACTTTGTTGATCACCAACCATGCCATTTTCACAAAATCACCGAAGATAGATTTAAATTATTTTGAAAAATTTGAGTATGGAAAATTGCCTTGAATGAAATTGTTCAATATCATTTTAGTCGAAGTACATGTTAAATGAACCTCTAACTAATTAACTCTTGAAGTAGAAAGTTCAGTTAGAAACCATATCTAGAAGTTCTGAAACCTTCAAACATTTCAAGTTCTAATTATGGTCAGAAGTCCAGTAAAGTAAAATAGTTGTAACGCTGTAACCCAGAAGTTGAACACGTGTTTTGAAGCGATTTACCAGCTATTGACAAGAAATTTCTTAGTAACTATTGATATTTTTTCAAATCTCAAGAAATCCCTCCAGTTTCAGATGCTACTTATGTGTGATGACTGCTTTGCTCTTAAATTTTTAATATTTTTGGTTTGAGAGAAACATTCAGGAACTATTTTTTAAAAGTCACCAGAACTTCGTTTCTCTTTACACTTTTTAAATGAATTTTGATTATGACAAAAGGAGAAAATATTTTGACAACAATTCATAACATGTTCTTGGAACAAAATGTGAAACATTTCTAACAAAATATACAAGTGTGCATTTTTGCTTCTAAGTGATACAGTAAACTCGAAGCTCAAAAGACAATCTTTGACAAACTCTAGAAGCTCAAGACCGTCTTGCAAACTACGAAAGTAAACTCGGAAGCTCAAAGATCAAGTCTTTGAAAGCAAATTCTGAGAAGTAAACTCTGGATGAAAAGAAAAACTCAGAGAAGTTCTACCTTGCGACTTTTTCTTTTCAATATTTAGTTCAGGGGGAGACTATTAATTTAAGGGGGAGATTATTAATCTCAGGGGGAGATATTTTTTACATATACAAAATTTCTTAAATCAAAATCTTGATAATTTTGTCATCATCAACAAGGGGGAGATTGTTAGAACAAAGTTTGTTTCTAATAATATATATTAAAGTGTTGATGATAACAAGCATAATAAATTTTGTACAATTGTATATGATACTTTGACGTGTACATATTTTATTTCAGAAGATGTTCTGACTCTAGCACAAAAATGGAAAATATCATCTTTGGGAAGAAGTTGAAGTTAGAAGTTCTAATGAAGCGAGGCGAAACCAGCAGCTCAAAGGAACTTCTAAAAGAAACACGCTTTAGAAGTTTGAATAAGACAAAACACGCTCAAAGGAACTGCTGAAAGAAACACACTTTAGAAGTTTGAATGGACAAAACAACTTAGAAGCTGGCAGCAACGCCTTAGAAGTTCTAGCGAGAAATTCGGAAGACACACTACAAGCAGTAAAGATTAAAATACAACTTCTGATGGAATCTTGCAACGCGCAACCTCTGATGAAAAGCACCAACAATATGTTCTTAATAGAAGATGTATAACAAGGCTTACAGAAGATGAAGTATTAGAATGTTTGATGAGAATAGAACTTCTAGTCAAGCAAGTCGGTAGCAAGCACAACAAGAACTGCGAAGCAAGAACAACATAGAAGCAAGCATAGAACACAACGCAACCGCCGAGCAAGCACGCCGCTTCGCAAGCTTCGCCAGCGCAACAAGCGCCGCACCGCCGAAGCCACGCCACCGCAAGCAACACCGCCTGCCGGCGAAGCACAACAACCACCCGGCGAACAAGACGCCAAACCGGAAAAGCACATAACCGATAGAAGCAACGCAACCGGCAAAAGTAAACTTACGAGCACCACCGAAGTTCGATGAGCAAATATTTAGAAGATCTTTTTTAATATGAATGTTATCTTCTAAAAGACAAAACCTACGAAACAGTAATGAACACCCACTGAGAGAAGAGAAGTACTTGAGTGGTTCAACTTCCAAGAAATATTTAGCAAGCTACTTACGTAAAAGGCTACACAAGTCACGTGAATCTAAGATTACTTTTTTCATTATCCAAGACATGCCACCTCCAAGGGACAGATTCTGGAAGCATTCTTTAAGGATTCAAATTCAAAGAAGAATTCAAGAATTTATAATATGCATATACAGTACAATAATGAAGTACATCAAAAGAAGCAACACGCCAAAAGAATAATTGAAAAGAGAATTCACGTTGTTCTGTACAAATAACATCTTCTAGCAACTCACAGAAAGTCATTCCAAAGTAAACTTGTTGCAAGTACAAAGAACTATCTTTTGTAAATTAGTTTACTGTTTATTGAGCTTAATTTTGTGTAAACTTCACTTAGTGAAGAATAGCTTTTCTAGAAGCACTATGTAAACAGTCAGTCAGAATTTTACATTCTAATAGTTGTTCCTTGAGAAGACCAGTTTGGGTCAAAATTCTTAAGAGGGGTAGGACTAGTTGAGTCTTAGAGGTGTTAGTCACAATGGTTGGTTGTGCGGTTTGTTCCTCGAGAAGACCAGTTGGGTCAGGATTCTTGAGAGGGCTAGGAATAGTGAGTGTTAGAGGAAGTTAGTCACACCGGTTGGGTAGTGCACTCTATAATCGTTGATTATAGTGGATTAAGTCCTCGTTGAGAGAGGCAAAATCACCTTGGCGGGTGGACTGGAGTAGTTTGTGTGTCAAATGAAATAGGATAAAAATACTTGAGTATTTTATTTGTTGTTTGGGTAAAAGAACAATGAATGGTATGTACGCAATGCACGTATTTATTAAGCGTAAGCCAATTATTTTTTTGAAAAATGAAGATGGTGAATTTTGGGGTGTAATAGCTGCCTCTATTCAATCTTCTTCAACCTGGGGTGAGATTGGCACAAGCCTTTCGAAACAACATGGTAGGAGAGGATTGAATACTTAATAGAATCGTAAAATTCGTGCTCTGAAGATGAGCAGACCGAATGGGAAAAAAATCACCGAGGAAAGGTGAAGTTAACACCAAAGAGAGACACCGGGTGAAGACGAGACTCTCAAAGAGAGCACCTGGAGAAAGTGAATTCAACAAAATAGTTAGACGTTGGGAGAAAGTGAAATCAATCATCAAAGATAAACATTAGGAGAAGACGCTTATCTGAGAAACTAGAAGGGACGCCAGGAGAAGGCAAACCTATCTAGAAAAAGACCACCGGAAAAAGGTGAGACTTTACCCAAGATAATTTCAAAGAAGACAAGACTCTAAAAAGGGAGCACTGGGTGAAGGTGAACTAAATGGGGAAGAACTCACCGGAGAAGGTGAACTCAACACCAAAGAGAGACATCGGGAGAAGACGAGACTCTCGAAGAGAGAACCGGGAGAAGGTGAACTCAAACAATAAGAAGAACACCAGAGAAGGCGAACCCAATCAGCAAAGAGGACATCGGGTGAAGATGAACTCAATCATAGGAAGAACGTCGGAGAAGGCATACCCAAACAACAAGGAGGACATCAGGTGAAGATGAACTCACCGGGGAAAAAGAGCATTTGTGCAGAGATGACCTTATAAAGGGAATAAATTGACAACTGGAACAAGCAAGAGAAAGTCTATGACTTATTGGGGAAAAAGGTGACATGACCTGACCTGAGTGTGGTAAAGTACGACACAAAAGATTCCACTGGATAGGGAATGGGTTCTCATGAGACACTTAGTTCAAAGTGAAGATTAGGGAGGTAAAAATCCTTCGAGAAAAGAATCTTGATGGTAAACCATAGAGATTATTTATTTCTTCTGGATAAATACATAACTGGGTTATTTCAAACGTAACTGGCAAACACTTAACATGCATGTTTGGATTCTTGGGAGGAAAGTTGTTGCTCTTCATTGAAGATTCAAAAAAATTCTCTAGAGAATTCTCCTACCCTCACTGGGGAATTTGGAAGAAACTTCACAGGGGATCCGAAGAAAACTTCGCTGGGGGAACAACTTAATGGGGAAGTTAATTCTTGCGCAAGGATATGGAATTTTAAACCAAGAATATAGATGAGAATTGAATTGTACAAGATCACAATCGAAGTTTCATACCATGGTTTAAGGAACATATTTATTCAAAGTATCGTTCAGATCCCGCTTCAATAACAGAAAGGTTGAGTTGTTTAGCATATGGTCCAAGTTTGGAAGTGTTTTCTTATAGCGCATACGCAATTAATGGATACATATTTCATACCAAAGAACAGGATGATGAAAGTACTATGCAAAATAGTAGTGTCACCTTGGTAGCTGAAGCAATGCACATATCAAGTGTGAAGGACTTAAACCCAAAATTTGCAAATCTGTCATATTTTGGGGTTATCGAGCGTATTTGGGCGTTTGATTACGAGAAGTTTCAAATTCCTATGTTTGGTTGCAAGTGGGTTGAAAATAATAATGGCATACGAATTGATAAGTCAAGATTTTGCAAGTGGATCTTAATAGGATGGGGTACAAAGATGAGTCATTTATTCTAGCCTCTCAATCTAAACAAGTGTTCTATGTCACTGATCTGACAAGTATGAAATGGTCTATAGTGCTTTTATCTAACAAAGTAATTGATGAAAACATTGGAGATCAAGGTGATATTGGTGTTGACATTGAATATTTTACCACAAATGATCAAGTTGAGAATGAATCATGTATTAGAAATGATCATAATGAGGGTATTTGGATCAATTCAACCGTCCGCATTGTTAAGAGACGAGTATAACATATTTCTACCAAGAAAAGAAAGAGACGTTAGTGAAAAAGGTAATAGTATAATTATAGCCTATATCATTCAATAAAATTTAAATATATGTCATTTTATATATATTCAATATATATACGAATTATTGATTATGGATTTTTATATTTGTCATTTCATTTTTATTTATTTTTCTTTATTTTTCTTTATTACATGTCAAATGACTAGTAATCAAGAAAACTCACAAGATACAAATGCTCCGGATGATACTTCAGAAAAAGATATTATACGAGGCATAACTATTATGAGGGGAATCATCTGTGATAGAGATAGAGGAGTAACATATAATGTAGATTGGAATGATGAGGACCAACTAATTGGGTCTAATGCTGCAAAGTTGACAGGCTACTTTGGTACACTTGTTTGTATGCACATTCCGATTACCACTCCTAGATGGAAAAGAGGAGAGTTAGATGAGGGGAAAGAGAAAATTTGGATTGAGATAAAGGTACCATATATGGTTGTTGTTATTTGCTTTATCTTGACGATAGTGTATTTAAATTACTTATACTAACACACTTTATGCGTATGTTTTTTTGTAGAGGTCTTTTAACATTGAAGATACCCGTAAAAAGTATATACTTGGTTTGGCCGGAAAAAGACACAGAGGGTGGATAACGTTTTTAACAAACAAGTATCTTAAGGATGAGGAAGGAAATTTTATTGAAGAGGATCCGAAACGTCGAAAGAAGTATGAGAACTTCATTACACCTGAAGAATGAGTTGCTTTTGTAGGCCAAAGAAGAGACGAGAATTTCAAGAAAGTGAGTGCCATAAATCGCGAGAGAGCGTCAAAAACCACGTATCCATACAAAAAAGGGCATTTGGGATATGCACGCTTACAGGAAAAAATTGTAACTAAATATAAATTCTATGATCTTATTAATTCTCTCAATGTGTTATAATTGATGATCTTATTATTTGTGTCAATAGGTAGTTAGAAGAGACAAAAAGTGACAAAACATCACTACCAGCACATGTGTTGTGGAAGGAAGCTCGTATGGGCAAGGATCGAGTTGTTAATCCCGATGTTCAACAAATTTATGATGAATGTGTAAGTATAACATTGTATCTTTAATTAAATCAAATGTTTATTAATATATAATTAATTTTTTATCTCCACTAATAATTTTCGATATGTAAATGAATTACAGGAGACCCTATCGCAATCGGTATCCACACGTGAGGACTAGGATATTAGGAGCATACTTAGTCGAGCACTAAATGTTGTTGAATATCTCGGTCGGGTGAGGGGTAAAGGTCATGGTGTGACTCAAACCTCCTTGTATAAGAATATAAGGAAAAGAAATCCTAACAATGCATAAGTGATGCAAACATTGCAGGAATTACAAGCACAAGTCCGTGAATTGCAAAAGGTTAAAGAGAGATATATGGCAGAAAAGAGCAGTTCACAGTTGAAAGAAACTAGTGAAAAAGGTAGTATCAACTGTCAAAATAAATTTCCCGAGGTAATTATATATGTTATTGTGAAATTAAAATAACACATTTATGTTAATTGACATATATACGCATTAATAGTAAAATATTTATTATTGGTTTAGGGCATTTCATCTCGTCAACTATACTTATCGTCACCGACTTATCGCCAAGTTGGCAAGGGAAAAGTGCATAACACTTTGGGAGATTTACTTCACCATAGACCGCTCCCGGATGGACACATGAAAGTATCGGTTGATTTTGCTTTAGATCTGGATGCGTTGCTACCGGTACCTGACATTGTTGCTGAGACCACATTGCTGCGAGATGCAATAGGATCTTTTGTTGCATGGCCATCGAACCTCATTTTCATAGATGATCAGGTATGTTGAAAACCATTATGAATCTTTAAGTATTCAACTGTCAATTGACCTAATTTTTTTACATGGTAATTTTAGACTCCTACAAAACCTGCATCTAAGGATAAAGGAAATTTACAGCACGACGAGTCTGTTGCATCACAAAAGAGGTATGTTTAAAGTGTTAATTATATGATCCGAATAAAAAACTGCATGATTTTATAGTTTACCTAAGTTATACAATTTTTAGGTACCTGCTCAAGGGTCACAACATGTGAGCCAAAAAATTGGTAGCGTACCACCCATGAAAAGGGTTCTTCTCAGAAAATTTGTGCCTCGATTCCGGCAGTGTCTTGAAACACTTGTCACAACATCAATTATAATGAATGGTGGTATTCGTCAAATGGATATGGATGAAGGTATCTTTGGTTTTTCTTGCACCAAAATAATTGGACAAGAGGACATGAAAAAGATTTTTCATCATAGAGAATTGGGCGTCGGTGTTATCCACTCATATATCCGGCAATCCGATCAATATATTATTTAATTAGTTGAACAATTTATTTACACATTTCAATGAAAATAGTCTAATGTTTATTATGTTTTTATTTAAGCTTGTTATATGACAAATTGATGCGCGGGAATCAATTGTCAAACAAATTCCATTTCGTGTCTTCCTCCCATGTCAGCGGAGCGACAATTGTTAGGGAACCAAAGTCAGTAAGAGAGCACTTAGTCGAGAGGTGGTGATTGGACTAATTATTCGAATATGAAGTTAATGATTGATACGTAAGTGAGATTGTTCTAAACATTCGTGTATATTTATATATTTAATTATTTTTGTGAGATTGTTCTAAATATATGTTTTTATTTTGTTAGATCAATACAAGTATTCCGAAGTCAAAGAGAAGCTCGAGTACAACGGTCTAAATCCAACATTAAATGGATCAAAGTGCAGGTACATTAATTTTCACAATTTTACTTATAATAGTGATGTTACTTGATAAAACAAGACAACTATACATTCTTATTTGTTTTTCTATGTAGTGTGCTCAACAGTAAGACGATATAGATTGCGGATACTTCGTTTTGAGGTTTATGAGAGAAATCCTTCAAATGAATCAAATAGAGATTCCAGTCAACGTATGAATTTATAACTTAGGATTTGTTTTATTATTTATCGGATATTTCATATAATTTATTACTTTTAACTAAATCATGCATATTATGTTTTGTTATGTAGTACTTCGATGAACACAAGTGTGCATATTACACGAAACTTCAGTTGAAAGAAATCAAAGAGGAATTGTGTCAATATTTTATTGAGTAAAGAATCATATAAGGTATGAATACATTATTGTGTGAAAAGTGTTATGAATACATTATTGTGTGAATACTTTATTGACCGTGTTATTATGTTCATACCTTGCAGGACCATGACCTTGAATACATTATTTATCGTGTTTTGTCCATACATTAGGGCTGATTTAGTTATTGTTAGAGCTGATTTTGTTAGGGTTGATTTTGTTATTGTTCGAGATAACTTTGTAAGGTTGATTTTGGTTGTGTAAAAAATATGTGAATTGAATTACAATGGTGCATATATATTTTAGATAACAATGGTATATAATGGTATTATAATGCCTTTTTTGTATATAATCTCTTTGTTGAAATAATGGGATTATGATTGTAAATTATAGGTTTATGGGATTATATTTGTAAATTATAGGTTTATGAAATAATGCTGCAAAAATGGAGGTTTATGAATTGTATAAATTATAGGTTTGTTAAAAATCCTAAGAAAGCACTTTTTCAGGAAAAACATTGCCTTAGGCCTAAGCCAACACTTTTCCTGAAAAAGCGCTTTCTAAAGATGCCTACAGAAAGCATAAAAGGTATTCTAGGCCTAAGAAAGCGCTTTTCCTTAAAAAAACGCTGCTAAAGGCCTACTTTAGAAAGCGCTTTATAGGAAAAAGCGCTGCCTTAGGCCTGCTTTAGGCAGCGCTTTTGCCTAAACAAAAAGCGCTGCTAAAACCTATAGCAGCGCCACCTACGATAGGGCTTTTAAAGAAAAAAATGCTTTCGTAGGTCTTTTTTGGCGTAGTGATAAATAATTAAAAACCCACAACCCCCTCTTAAGAAACCTAAATAAAGAAAGCAAGTATAAAAAATAAAGAAATATTTAAGTTCAAGTGTTACCTTGAAAAAGATGAACTTAAGACCTCATGTTGTATTTTCCAGAAGAGGTGGCACAAGTATGTTAGAAATAGTGGATCGTGCGAGGAGATTGGCAAAAATAAAAGAGGTTACATACACAAGAGAATAACTCCGAAAGAATCACAAATGAAAAAAAGAGAAGTGGAACATGGTAACTCCATAACTCCTTGTATATCTCAATAAGAAGATGAATATGTGGACCTTAGCCCCTACCTTGAACATACAATTACACCCTTTATCATATCTCTTATTGTTGGATCTAGTCGAACGACAAGTCGCAAAAGACGACAAATCACACGTGGACAATTTTAACTGTTCATATTATATAAAGATCACTCTATGTCATTTCAAGTATTCAACCATCCCTATTCTAAAACAAATTTTCATTCATTCACTAACTTAAGTATTAGAGTGTTAATCTTATTAGTACACTTTCTCCACAACACTAGAAGTCTGTTCCACCGTATCAAAAAACTAATAAACTACTTAATACTATAAGCAATACTAGAAGTGTGTGTTTGTTATATAGGTGAAGAGATCATAAATCCTCTTTCAAACTCTACATGTATCGTCTATACAATTAAGAAATATTAAAGGATGCCATTATTTTCTTACACTCTCATAAAACAACTTGATTCCAACAAACATGACACCTTTTTACTCATAACCATGTCCATACCCTTCCTTGATTGAGAAATGTTTGATTTGTTAAAATTTTGATTATGTAATTTTGTCAAAAGAAGTTATCTCTTGGTAATTTCAATTTATAAATAAATTTTATATAGATAAACTTTATAATTTATAAATAAATGTTCAGTTACCTCTTCAATGCATTATTTTACAACTAACTTGAAAGGTTAAAAGAGAAATAAAAATGTATAAAAATTGTATCTTCAATGCATTATTTTACAACTAACTTGAAAGGTTAAAAGAGAAATAAAAATGTATAAAAATTTAAAATAAAATAAAGGTTAAATAAGTTTTTTGTCCTTATAAATATTTCAAATTTCGTTTTTAGTCTCTCTAAAATTTTTCTTTAAAGAATGGTTCTCCTAAAAATTTAAATTTTAACTTTTGGTCCCTCCTGCAATTTAGCGACGATTTTTACAATTTAGCGACGATTTTTACAACAGTTTTAGCGACGATTTTTACGACGGTTTTTTATTTAGGGACGGAATTAGAGATCATTTTAGCTACGATTTTGCCACGAGGAATCAAAAGTTAAAATTTAAATTTTTAGAAAGATCATTCTTTAAAGAAAAATTTTAGAAAGACTAAAAACGAAATTTAAGATATTTATAAGAACTAAATACTTTTTTATATTTTAGAGAACAAGATATAAATATAATAACACTTTGATATATCTTAGAGATATCTTACACAACTTACAGTTGTATGATTGTCTTATTGTAACTCCAAAATCGTAAAATCTATATAATTTTTACTTATAATGTGATCAAACACATTTTTCAGTCTGTTACATGAAAACAGGAAGAAAATATGGCTCAACTTTCCAAGTCTGTTTATAATTTGGTTATCCTTATTTCTTTGTTTTTTACTTTAATTAATGCAGGAAGAAAGCCATACAGTAAGTCATTTCTTAACATCATTTTCGATTTATTTTTTATCATACACACTATTTGATCTCCTATTAGTAATAATAAATTATTTTTATTTGATTTTACAGTTCCATTTCTCTGCTTAATTGATGCTGATTGTTTTTACAAAGCGTGTCATCGTCCTTTGAAACCAAAGTGCATTTGTTATAATTGTGAATGCAGATAATTTTGTTTGTGTGTCATAATGTTGGTATTATTTTATAAAACTTCTTCATAATTTCTTTTATGTTTCTATTATCTTTCAAATTATTTGAATAGCTCAAAATTAGCTTATATTTTTGTTTAAATATTGTTAGACTGGTTTGTTTTTAGAAGATATACATTCTGATCGCTATTATAAGCTATTATAATTTATAAGTAATAAATAACTTTTATTTATTTATGGAATATATAATATATTCAGTCAATATTATATATCAAATATGTTATATATTATTCAATAAATAAATAAAAATTGTGTTACTTATAATAATATTCAGAAGTTGTAGTGAAGAAAAAATTGTCACCAGAAAATTATGTAGTTATTAATAAAAAAAAGTCGATATTTAATTATGTTTTCTAACAATTTATTATGAGTATAAGATTGTTTAGTGATGTAAAATTTATAAATATTGATAGTATATCATTGACAATAATTAAATTTAAATAACTATAAAAATTATATCAGGTCGACATTCATACTCAAAAGTACATGTGTGTAATATCGTTCATCTCAAAGATGTTAAAAATGAATAAACATGTGAAATAATGCGAAATTTATAATAAATTAAAATATATTTAGCAAATATATTATCATGTGAAATAAATTCTTCAAATAAAATAATTTTAAAATTGTTAGATGGGCCAATCCTTATTTTTTTTCCTTCAATTTATCATAATATATTATTTTAATTAAATTGATGATACTTATAAATTAATAATTTTTATAAAATTATTTTAAGAAAAAAGTTAAAAATTTATCAAAGATCTTTTAAATTATTTAATTGTAATAAGGAGGTTCTTTAAATTTGTTTGTTATAAATGAATCATTTAAATAACTAATGTGTACACTGTAGATATATTTTTTTACTATTTTTTAAATTTTAGATTAAACCAATCCCCTAAAATATATAAAGTTGCAATAAAATACATATATTAATAAATACTCTAAATATTTATAACATCCAAAAAATATAAAGTTAGATCCTAATTTAACAACAAAAATTTAAAGTACATTTGTTGTTAAAAAAAAATTAAAAACATCAATTTATTATAATAAAATAACTCTTAAAATTTTTCTAGAATAAGTATACCTTAAAAACATAAAATACATGATTAAAATTCGATGATATAATAAGACTCAAAAATTATTTGTACTTTGTATACAATTTGACTATGCAAATCTTGATTTTCACAATAACAAGCAAATAGAAGAGAAAGAAGTTGAAATCACTTATATAAAAGAGAGTGTGAAAAGAGAGGGGAAAAAATGAAATAGATCTTATGTGTCGTTTGATATAAAAATAAAAAAAATAGAAGAGAAAGAAGTGACTAATTATATGAAAAAGACATAAATATCCTTTTATGAATTAAATTAAATAAATAAATTATTTCATTTTATTTTTAACTATTTAATATTAATTTTGTATTTCTTAGTTAAGACTTTATCAATTTATTTTAAATATTTTTTGTAAATTAATATAATAGATTTTGTAAATAATTTTAAAACAATTTTAAATGATTTGTAATTCTTATAAAATGAATAATATTATTCCGTTAACATTTTAAAAAGAATACGTTTAATTCATAATTAGAAAAACAACTATTATAAGTTCAAAATTTAACAAAATCAAAAGTCAAGAAACAAATATATTGGCAGAGGACAGTTACGTCATTTACGTCATTTTAGAGATAAACTTTTTCTCGTTCTCTTTTCTTCTCTATTATGAGAAGATTAAAATCAAATATGGGCCCACCTATTTATCGCTCTCATCAATCTCTCTCCCTTAAACCAAACAAACAAAATTTAAAATTTCTTCTCAAGATCTTTCTTCTCAACTTCTCTCTCACTTATTTCTTCTATTCCAAACACATCCTAAATAACTTATTACTAAACCTACAGCTGTTAAAATAGACCAAAGCTCATGGGCTGACTCATCGGACCCGAAAAAAATTAGAACCTAATTTTATTTTTCGAGCCCGTTTATTTCCGGACCATTTTTAGTCCGGTGCTAAAAAGCCCTAAAACATATGGGTCATGGGTAGCTCATCGGTCCACAAAAAATATTTTTTTTTTTAAATATAATTAGAATTTATTCTTTTCAAATTATAATTGTTATAATGTTTTATGACAATTTGTTGTTATAATTGTTATAATATTATAATTGTCATGAATATTTATAACTTAAAATTTGTTAGAACAAGTTATTTATTTTTATGTACTACATTAAATAATTTGTAATATATTTTGGATTGTTTGAATTAAGTTAATGTGTTGTTTTACATTTTAATTGTTAACTTATATGTAATATTTAGAGATCTTAATTTTGGATATGAAATTTAATAAATATACAAGTAGCATGCGTTACTTACAAAAATAAGAAGAAAATTTTAATTTTTAAGAAATGGGCCCGTTTAGGGCCTGGGCCTGTTTAGGACTGGGTAGCCCGCAACCCAGATAAAATTGGGTCTGGGTAGTAAAAATCGAGGCTATTTAAATATGGGCTTTTTGGACCCGGCCCTTAGAAGCCCGAGGCCCGCATGGCCAGCCCTTTTAGGGCTAGGTAGCCCATTTTGACAACTCTAACTAAACCATGTTATTGTTAGACTTTGTTTGAGAATTTGAAAATAGAAGAAGAAATACTTTTTAATTTTTTTTAATACTTTTAAAAAAATAGATTTTATTTAAAATGATAAAATAATATTTATCATGTATTTTTAATTTTTGAAATACTCTAAAAAAATATTTTTGAACAAATTGTCTAAATTCTCAAAAATCCTTTAAGTTCTCATTAAATATAAATTTTGAGTTCCTTAAATTTATGAGTTTTTCATTTATGAAGAAAAATAAACTCTAAAGCTCTACTAACCAAAATCTTTTTTTTTGTTGTTGTCAATCTTTCATATTTTTCAAAATTTTTTCATTTCTTTTCCTCCAAACTCTCAAACAAAGTCTAAGATCTTTTTAGAAATTTCATTTAAGATCTTTTTAGAAATTTCAAAAGGAAATGAGGATAGAGTTTTGAAAAAAAGAGAAAGATTTGCAATATGATCAAAATTTAACATAAGTTGCTCATTTTATGATTGGTTTCCTATAGATTTTTGTAAATAGGCAATATGATCAAAATTTAACATAAGTTGCTTATTTTATGATTGGTGTCCTTTAGATTTTTGTAAATAGGATGATATATAAGGTTGAGGGTGATATGTAACATTTCCTCCGAGTACAGGTTCTAGGTGGGAATTTTGTAACAATCCTTTGAGTATTTTCTGTAATGTTATGAAATATATTCTGATTATTAAAAAAAGATTGAGTGAAAAAAATTGAAATATTTTAATTGAGAGGATTTTCAAATTTGATGATCTCTTTCAAACATGAAACACATACTCAAGAAGAGAGGCCATAAGAGATGATAAGATAAGTCTTAAATAAGAAACAATGCTTTCAAAAATCTTTGAGAATTGAGGAGAGAAGGCATGGAAATAAACACATGAACCTATGGACTCCTTGAATAAGAAACTTGTGCACCATTCACCTACAACATTTAGAGAGAAAAGTGTACACATATCATTGTTAGCCAAATATCAATCATCACACACTAAAAATAAACACATTCATAAGGTGCTTGGTGATCTTCTAAAGGGAAAACCCAAAGATAGGGAAGAGAGGAAGACACCCTTTGTGATCTTTGTGCAATGTGATGGTATGAAGTTTTTTTGAGAATCATAGGGGGGAAATTGGGGTACAACAAATATATTCTTAACTCAAAGAACCAAGAATGAATTGATTAATTCATCCTTTGATAGATTTGAATCAACAATACATTTATCCAACCTCATCAACACCCAAAGTCCATTGAAGTTAAAGAGGAATTTAGTACTCAAGACCACAATCCAAGGAAAACATAAAAAGAGTTAAGTAGAAGAAGAGTAATCATCCAAAACAAGTCCAAAAAAACAAGTCAAAAACACATTCTTCTCTGTGCAAATCGATTTCACAATAGCAATTTTCAAAACAATTTGCGCAATCAGGCTCGTGCAATCGATTGCACTACAGTGCAAATCGATTGCTTACTATTAAAACCAGAAAAATAACATTTCAAAAGGCCAAATTCTTGTTCAAACTTTTCACCAAAAACCTTGTGATCCTTGATTCAATTGAGCATGAAAATTCCAATAAACTTTTGAGAAATCAACACCAATGGAACTAAAAACAAGTTTGCTAAATGGATCAACACACAAGAATTATCAAGAGATCACATAGTAGAAGATGAAGATCAACAGTCACCACTTGAATATATTGAGAAAATTTTCAAGAGTAACACTTCAAATTGCTTCTATCCAACTCAAAAAATCAAAATTATAAGCTTAGATCTAGAGAATTGATAAAGAAAATGAGTGTGGGTGGAGGTTTAGCTCAAATATTTAGTGAATTCCAATGAAGAATTCACTAAACTTTATGAAGAAGAAGAACTTTGAGTGAATTGGGCGAATTGGGGAATGAAAAGAGTAGAGAGATATTTTGGCAAAGTGAGTTTGACTATCAAAAGCTTTAAATTTGAATGAGAAGAGTCCTCTATTTATAGGAGTTAGGATTGGGAATTAGTGGTGGTTTGAAATTTGGTATGGGTATGGAATTAGGCTTGGAAATTAGATTTGGAGCCCAATTTGAATCAATTATGATTATGTCATCAAAATGAGGGTGTATGATAGGATTTAATGATGATGCAATAGTGGAATTTTAAGTGATCAAAGACTAAATTTGAAATTAAAAAGAAAATAAAAAAAGAAATTGGAGGCAAAGCCCACACACTTGAAAATTGCACAATTTTAAGCATTTCGCGTGTGCAAATTGATTGCATCTTGGTGCAAATCGATTGCACTTATCTTTTTTTTTTGAAATTTTGGCTGAAAATAGCAGTGAGAAATCGATTTCTCCTTAGTGCAAATCGATTTCACTACCAAAAAATTTGAAAAATTTGTTCGAAACAAGTGTGTGGGGAAAAAACACCGAGAAAATGTACACTTGTTAGATGTTTTGGCTTGACACCTACAAAATACAAAATATAAAAAGCAAAAAAAATATTTTTGGTATTTTAATCAGAGGTTAGGAGATGAAATCAATGCAAATCAACATATACGGGGAACACCGTGAGGGTGCTTGGAGATCCCTGTGAAAGCATAGTTCGAGTTTTCATGATGTCAAAACCTCATAAATGACATGGTGCATATCTAAGAGATATTAGGAAAGCAAGAGTGACAGGCTAGTAGAAGAAACAAATTGCAATTGTGCAGAATTCTTACCGATGTGTCGATGCATCTTCTCATCCGGTCGACGCACATCTAAGCCATGCTCTATGGATGTTACGTGTTTACCTTATGGTCCACGCACAAAAGAAATATCATGGAAGCCAAAATTGAAAGACATGCATCGACGCATCTCCCTGTTACGGTTGACGCAATCACTTGTGATCTCTCAACGCCCAGCCTCTAGAAGTTACGTGCCGACCCTCCCTCCTGGAGCGGTCGACGCATCCCTGCTATACTGCTAGTTTTCTTTTAATTTTTCTTCCTTATTTCATGTTCATTTTAACTAACACATATAAATAATGGGTTATTTCTATTAGGGCCTTTCAACAAGAATAGAGTGAAAGAAACACATTGAGAGCTCATCGTCTTCATCATTTCTTCTCCAAATTCAACACCTTCATATAATCAAAGTTGTTGAATCAAGAATCAAGCATTAGTGATAACTTCCTATTTGAAGAATAAATTCAGAATTTGGTGGTGCTTTGCGGGCTCCTTCTTGAATAAAACCATTAGGGTTTTGTCCTCCTAGATCCGAATCGATGCACAGGTTTTTGATTGGATCTTCGCAAAGGATTCAACCAAGTGAAGCGGTCGAGCGTTGGGTTCGCTTGATCAAGTAATGGTAGCCGAAGGATCGTGAAGGAAGGTTTGGGGTCGATCTTGTTCATTTGATATCAGTCGAGAGAAAGAAATTCTGCAGCAAATTGGTTGTAATTTCAAGTATCGGAGGTGTGCTCTAAGAGATCGGTTGGTTTGGCTCGAACCAAGGATTATGAAGAAGATAGGTTCATCATCAACAATTGAGTTGTGTGAAAAGGGAACTATTTCTTCACTAGTTATAATTTGAAATTTTAGGAAAAATTTCTCAATTCTAGATTCTAGAATTAGGGGCAGATGTACACCAAGCGAGGACGGCCTTAAGATTCTCGTGTTCTTTTTTGCATTTTACTTTCATTATTTGTGTTGCATAATTTGTGAAATTCAAACTATCAAACTTACATTAACCATATTTGTGGTGTGTCGAGCTTTAACATACATTGTGGTAACAATCCTTTTTATTGTTATTAAGACTAACTTCGACGTCACAAATAGGTAAATACAACACTTGTGAATTTCGCTCACAAGGTGTTTGATAAATTGTCTCACTCATAAATTATTCATTGTGGTTGATGTTATTCTTAAATAAACTCATTGGAAGTATTTGATACTCTCTGAGATTGTTTAAGTGGTTAACAAATTGAGAATAAATTGTATTGATTCGAGCGTTTTCTCTTCATTCTCGTACGATTCGCATATTCGATTTTTTGATAGTGGATCGTTTAGACTTGAATATCCAGGAAGATTTCGTAATTACTTTTCAAAAAGTGAAAAAGTTTAAAATAAAAAAAGGAACCGATCTATTCAACCCCCCTTCTAGATTGATCACATCGTCTAACAATCCCTTGAGGACAAACTCAAAATAGGACAACCATGAGACTCAAAGCTTGTTTGTAATCTTGATGCATTGTGATTATGAAATAAGGAGGGATCTTAGGGGGAAATGTGGGGTACGATAATGTGGTACAAATTCTCTTATGAGTACTTGACTCACCACCCTCTACAGATTCCCACCATAGGATCAATTCCCTCTTGGAACTGGAGCACAACATCAACATACTCATTCTACATAATGGTATTGAGGCCAACACTAGAGAAATGTCTTAAATTAACACGGGCGGACCTAAGCTGTCCAAAATATACCATGAATGCATGATGCGCAACAACATAATAAAATAGGACCACTACTAGTCAAAATGCATCATCACATATAGATCATCCACAATATAATATTCATATAGCATGCATACACTATAACATTCACAACCTCATACTACTCAACATAACATGATCACAAACATCATGGTAACACATTTCAACAATCATAACATCATAGATAACTCATAAGGGTATACATCATCGCATTTCATCACATAATCACATATTTTCATCATATTAAAGCTATTGGAAATTATGAATTTTATGCATTTTAATCCACCAAAATATAGTTCATCGCGTCATTCACCCAACGCTTCGAACGACGCATCAATCAGTGTTCAAAAACTCAAGTTATGGAAAAAAATAAGAATTTACTATTTCAGACTGCCCCATCAGCGCCCGACGAAACAAGAGCTTCACCTTGACCACCGCCCGACGAAACTCTAGCGCTGACCTCGCCCCAGCAGTGCCCAGTGCCCAAGAGACGCTCTGATAAAAATCCAGGAGTGCATTGATTCTCCCACTCTCTCGCTCCAACAGCGCCTAACACGGCTTGAGCGATTGCCATCTCCCAACGGCACCATCTCACTTCCCGGTGCTGCGAGCGAAACAACACCTTATTGCATTTCATATACTACACGGTCCAATTTCCTATGCGATTCACCATAATATTATAGGCCTTACATGCATCAATTCACAATATTCCAACATTGTATTTGCATCAATTTATCAACAAATCATCACAAATCAATATTATCATAAACCAATTCCATCACAAATTCCAAACACAACCTACATATCCCTAAATCCCTATATCAACCATAATAAACAAGTTTACTCCCTTACCTTAGATTCTTTGCAAGCGGAAATGGTAAAGTAATCTGATAAGCCACTTCACATATCTTTTTAGATATCTGATATGGAGCAATAAAATGCGACGTAAGCTTTCTCGATTTCAGAGCTCTACCAACACCAGTCACCACAGTAACTCTCAAGAACACATGATCATCTTCTTAAAACTCAAATTCCTTTCTTATCTTATCATGATAACTCTTATGATGACTGTGAGAAGATTTCATCTTCTCTTGGATCATATTGATGTTCTCATTATGTCGTGCATAATCTCAGGTCTGATCACGACATTCTCGCCTGACTAATACCAACACAATGGACTCTTACACCTCCTACAATACAATGCTTCGTATGGGGCCATCCCAATAGTATAATGGAAACTAGTATTGTAAGTAAACATAATCAACAATTGGATATCCCAAGCACCTCCTTGTTCCAACACACAAACCCTTAACAAATTCTCTAAAAATTGAATAGTCCCCTCGGTATGACCGTCCGTCTGTGGGTGACATGGAGAAATTAACCTTTGTTTAGTACCCACAACATTATGCAAATCCTCCCAAAAAATTTATGTAAACCTCGAACCCCTATCTGACATAATACTCGAAGGTATAGCGTGAAACTTCAAAGTCTTTTCAATATACATCTCTGCCAACTTCTCCGTGGAATGATTAATTTTCATTGGTAGTAAATAAGGCACCTTATTCAATCTATCCACAATCATCCAAATTGAATCATTGCCCTTAGCAGTCTTTGGCAAACCCAATACAAAATCCATTGAAATGATATCCTATTTCCACTACTAAATACTCAAAGGTTGCATAAGACTCGTAGGCTTTTGATGTTCGATCTTGGATTTTTGGCAAGTTAAACATGCATACACAAATTTTGCAACTTCCCTTTTCATTCCCGATCACCAAAACAATTTCTTCAAATCCTGATACATTTTGGTAGCAGCCGAATGGATACTCAAGTCACTTCAATGTCATTACTCAAGAATACTCTTCTTAAGCTTAGGAACATCTAGAACACACACCCTATTATTAAGCATTAACACACCATTTTCATCCACTTTGAATTCACCATGTTTACCTTGGTTTATCAACGTTAATCGATATACTAAACTTAAATTATCTTTCTAACCTTCTCGAATTTCTTCAAGGATATTACTAGTCAGTTTCAACATTTCCAACTTCACAGTGTTAGATGTCTCTTCACATACCAAACTCATGTCTCTAAATTGCTCGATCATTTCCAACTCCTTCACCATAAGCATCGACATATGCAAAGACCTCCTACTCAGGATATCATCTATGACATTTGCTTTACCAAGATGGTAATTCAAGTCAAAATTGTAGTCTTTCAAAAGTTTGAGCCACCTCCTTTGCCTCATATTTAATTCTTTCTGATTGAACAAGTACTTAAAACACTTATGATCACTAAACACTTCAAGTTTAGAGCCAAAAAGATAATGCCTCCAGATCTTTAGCACAAACATCACAATCTCCAACTCTAAGTCATGTGTAGGATAATTCCTCTCATGAACTTTCAATTTCCTAGAAGCATAAGAAATAACCTGTTTGTTTTGAATTAACACACCACCAAGACCAATTTTTGATGTATCACAATACACCACGAAAGACTCCCTCGAATTAGGCAGAATTAATATCGGAGCAGACGTCAATTTCTTCTTTAGTTCCACAAAACTTTCTTTGCACACGACATCCCACACATAAGCTTGACCCTTTAGAGTCAATTTAGTTAACGATAATTCCAACTTAGAAAACCCTTCAATGAACCTTCGATAATATCCAACTAAACGAATAAAACTTCAAATTTTGATAGAAGACTTCGGAGTCTCTCATTGCAAAACAACATTAACTTTATAAGGATCCACATCAATTCCCCCACTAGAAATAACATGCCCGAGTAAACCACTTCCCTCACCCATAACTCACCCTTCGACAGTTTTGCATACAACTTCTTCTCTTTTAGCACTTGTAACACAATTCGTAAATGTTACACATGTTCTTCTTCCAAATTAGAATAGATTAAAATATCGCCAATAAGACCAAAACCAACTTATCCAGATACGAATGGAAAGTTTGATTCATATACTCCATGAAAACACCTGGCGCATTAGATACAATGAATGACATCACAATGTAATCATAAAGATCATACCTTTTTTGAAAAGCCGTCTTCGAAATAACATCTGGGTTAACACGAATATGATGATAACCCGACCTCAAATCAATCTTGCTGAAAACACAAGCATCCACCAACTAATCCATCAAATCACCGATCCTCAAAAGTGGATACTTATTTTTAATAGTCACTTTATACAACTGAATGTAGTCCACACATATTCTCATACTTCCATCTTTCTTCTTAACTAACAACACAGATGCACCCCATAGTGAAACACTTGGTCAAATATCCTATAAGGAGACATCGGATTTGTACCAAGTATCAATTCTACAACAAATTCGACTTCTCATTATGGAGGTAAATCACTGATGTCATCTGGAAACACTTTTTGAAATTCACTGACAACAAGTACTTTCACACTTGAGGTTTCACGATCAACTTGTAATGATTCAAACATTGTAAACATCATGGCTTCATCTTCTAAGAGTTCATATATTTTCTTAGTAGACAAGAACATCAACTCTATGCTATCGCCAAACTGAAGGAACCTCACCGTCTTGTTATAAAAATTGATATGAACGTAGTTTAACTCCAACTAGTTATTTCCAAGAATAACATCAATTTGGTGTAAGGGTAGACATACCAAATCCATCACAAAACTTTTACCATAAATCGTTAAAGTACACTTCGAACAAAGAGAGTAGTGGTAACAGAACCTTTACCAAAAAGTTCTACTACCATTTTCCCATTCATATCAGACAACTTTAATCCCAATTTAGTAGCACATTTAAGCGAAATAAACGAATGAGTGGCACCGTATTAATAATAGAGGTTAACTCAATATTATTAATAAAACAAGTACTTCTGATTAGGTCTTCTTTCTTAGTGACCTCCAAACCACTCAGAGAAAACACTCTGCCATTAGTCTGAGTAGCAGTAGTAGTGTTCTTCTTTGGTTTTTGACACTGGGTACTGATGTGACATTGTTCACCACAATTGAAGCAAGTAGTACCCTTATTCTTGCATTCTGTAACATGATGACCAAACTTGCCACACCTGTAACATCTCAACACAATATTAGTACATGCATCATCACGGTGGCCTAACTCACCTCATCTGTAGAATTTCATAGAAGCGATAGCTCCTCCCCCACTTGACTTCTTCTCATTATAAGCTTTCTGCTTCCCTTTATCAGCATGAGCAACATACGGCTTACCACGATCATGATTTCTTCCCTTTTTATCATTATAATTCTTATAAAAAAAGCTTTTTCCCTGTTATCTTGATCAAAGATTTTATATTTGTTCACCAACATGGGTAACTGACAAATTTGCAGATATCCAATTCACTGCTTAATCTCTGGAGGCAGCCCATTCTCAAACTTAATGCACTTTGACACTTCAGATGTTGGGTCGTTATATTGCGGACAAAATTTCACCAATTCCTCATACATAGCCGCATACTCAGCAACTGTCAGACTTCCTTGCTTCAGCTCAAGGAATTCAATCTCTTTCTCACCACACACATCTTCTTGAAAATACTTATCTAAAAAAGAACTTATAAATACAACCCAAGTAATATCTTTACCCCTAATCTCAATCCTCTGGCAGATTGTTCCACCAGTCCCCGACTTCCTCTTCCAACATGTGAGTGCTAAACTGCACCTTCTGGTCCTCCGTGCAGATTACCACTTGGAAAATCTATTCAACCACCTTAAGCTATGTTTGTTCTCCATATGCATCATGTCTTCCCTTGTAGATCGGCGGGTTGTTCCTCTGAAACCTTCCCAGCTAACGAGCTTTATCATTATTCCCACCAGCGTTAGGCGGGTTCTGCACAACCTGAGCGATAACCTGCATGGAAACAACAATTGAAGCATCGTTCCTTCCAGCCATTCTTCTTGTTCATATAACAGCAACAACAAAGGTTAGAAACTATTTCGACAATATTCAATTGTCATACACTTTAGACTCAGCAACCTAGTCGGACAGACCGACCTACTCTGATACCACTAATGTAACACTCTTCTAAAACCCCACTTATATTTCACCATAAGGGCGTCACATGCTTTATAAAACATCATACATGCATGTCTTACCCTGTAACACGGGTTTTTAAACAATTATAAAACATTGACTACGCAGCGGAATTCATAGTTCAAAACTTCTTTATTAAACATATCATCAATACTTCGTTGTTCATTGTTCATAATTCAAAACAACTTAAATACCATGAAAGTTAGTTCAAAATCTCATAATAAGACAAATAATATAAACTTCAAAATCAAACGTTCCCGACCCTGGTGTTACATATCAAAGTAAGACATTTTAATATCAACGAAAAAGCAATAACACACTTTAAGCTATCTTCTAAGCTTCTATGAACTATTCCTGATCACCTGTCCATTACCCACGTGGAGGCAACATTCAAACAGAAAGGATGAGTAATCACATTCATTATAAAAGATATACATAATAGACATATCAGTGCAAACATCATCATCATACCATCCACATATCATATATCCTCATATATTGCATAACAACACATAAGCATCAATGTCACATCGATTATTTAGCAACATCATTTTCTTCACAACCACATCAAAACATCATATATGCACAACTATGTAATGTCACATATAATGCAATACACAATGTAGAGTCATACATGTGGTACCAATTATTTTATGAGTACTTGACTCATCACCCTCCAAATATCCCCATCGTAGGATCAATTCCCTCTTGGAACCAGAGCACAACATCAACTCACTTAATCCACAATAGGATTCAGGCCAAAATTGGACCAATATCCTAAACCAACACGAGCATATCCAAGCTATCCAAAATATGCCATGAATGCATGATGCGAAATAACATAATAAAATAGGACCACGACTAGTCAAAACGCATCGTCACTCACATATCATCCATAATATAATCTTCACATAGAAAGTCTACACTTCAAAATGTACAACATCATCCTACTCGACATAACATCATCACAAACGTCATGGTAGAACATTACAACAATCATAACATCATAGATAATCCATGCACGTATACATCATCGCATTTCATCGTATAATCATGTATTTTCATCATATTAAAGCTACTAGAAATTATGAATTTTATTCATTTTAATCCACCAAAATATAGTTCATCGCGTCAAGCCACCCAATGCTTCGAACGACACGCCAACTGAAATCCAAAAACTCAAATTATGATAAAAATAAGAATTTATTGTTTCAGCCCACCCCATCAGTGCCCGACGAAACATGAGCTTCGCCTTGACCACCGCTCAAGTCCCAAGACTTTTTATTTCTTCTTAGACTCCTTCCACTTTTCTCTCAAAATACGTACTCTAAACTTTAGTCTCTCACAATTCTCGAAAAACCTCGTCCCTTCATTAGACTATCTTCATCTTAACCTTAATATTTTTCTATTATGCCTGCCTTGCCCTTACTTACTCATCATAAATTCAATATTGCCATTAACTCCTATCACACACTTTTCCCTCACGATCACACACTCCCATCACACTTATTTAAATAATTTAATCAAAATACTATTTATTCTAATTATTAAATAATTTCTAAATAATTTCTATCAACTCCAACATGTCACAACTTATTCTCTACACCTTTATCTATAGGACATACACCCCTTACCCTATTATTTATATAATTATTCACAATAATAATTAAGTAAAACACATAAAATCACAAAGAATTCACAAATAACTCAATTAAAATGATGTAATATAAATTGGGGTGTTACACACCAACTATTAAAGAGTTAAATACTAAAGTCGTCTCAATATTTTCAAATAAACGGATTAAACAAGTAAGCTGGAAGTATTTCTAACATTTTCCTAAGTGTTTGAATATAGTTCGAATAACTTGGACATTTGGCACTTATATGCGTGTAAAATTGACTCGACTCATTCAAACTTTTTTTACCTTTTGGCTTTCAAATTCAAATTTTTTTCATAAAATGCTACGTCCATTCTGCAACGAAAGCAAACATTACTTCCACTTGTGAATATCGATGTTTTCCACTCGAATGAGATGATGGCAAGAATCTGTGTCTGTCGAGATTCAGTCATCCATTTTTGAAGTGATGCAAATGTTCAACTATTCATATTTTGGATAACAATGTTTTCTGTTCAAATGCGACTTGAGAATCTTTTGCTAAAATGAACCAACCCATAAATATTTGCTACCCCGAACTACAAAGTTCTGATTTTTTCATTGCACAATGAGAATACGTAGGCATGAGATTTTGAAATCTTGGAGAGTATAATAATAAAAAGCTCAAAAATATTTTTTTTCTTTCTCTCTTTCTCGCATAATAAGTAGAAGTTCGCAAACTAACATCACGCTAACACTCATTCGCAAAATTAACTAAACAGTTCTCATTGAGTACAAAAAATGAGAGGAGTGCTAATACCTTCCTCTTGCATAACTGACTCTCGAACTCACTCTTGGTTGCGACGACCATCTCTTTTTCTTCATGGATTTTATCGATAATTTCCTTTCCTTTTTGGAATAAATAAAGTTTGGTGGCGACCGCGACTCTGATGTATTTTGAGTGTTCTTTACGCATGGATATTTTTCGCATCACGAGAAATACGTCTAAAAACCTTTTTTTTCCACGTAGTAATAATTAGGAGGAAACAAATATCTTGCTAACACTCTTTTGCAAAATTAATTAAATAAGTCTCACAGAGTCCAACAAATGTGAGGGTGGTAATATCTTTCCCTTGCATAACTATCTCCTGAACCTGATTTTAGTTGCGATGACCATATTTTAGATTCTTTGAGGGTTTTATTGACATTTTTTTTTTTTAAATAAATAAATTTTGGGAGCGACTCAATTGTATTTCGAGTGTTCTTTACGCTAGAGTATTTTCGCGTTGCAACAACATGTCTTTTTTTTTTTTAACAAAATAAAGCATGTATTGCTTAATTGTTGAGATTATTTACATTATGGTCTATATGAATCTGAGGCCCATTAGGTTTTACAGTTTCTTTTTGTTTGGGGTTCACTTGCTCAACCGCCGCTTTCATGATACGAGTAGTATTCACTTTCCCAGCTTCTTTAGCAAGATTATGAGCAGCAACATTGTACATTCGCAGAATGTACTCAGATATAACCTCTTTGATGCTTTGACACAACTGTTTCATGATCTTGCATATCATTCCCACGTTATTTCTGGGCAGATCGTTCACATCTCCATTCACTACCTTAAGATTGAGGTTGTCTGTTTCAAACTCTACTTTCGGTATTTGGTGTTGGATCGCTTTGTCACTGTCAACTTTATCGCAAGAGCTTCGACTGCTTGAGAATCGTTATCTCCATCAACTTTTAACATAGGTTTATTCTTAAATAAATAATTATATTCATAAAGTTTATATCTCTCAACAATATTATCTAAATGCAGAAAGAAAAAAAATGATTAATCAACATAATCAAATTTTAACTTAATTTGTTAAAGTAGCTTTATAAAAAACGTGAGGGAAATTATCAAAGTATGACATTATAACACAAGATAAAATAATTATCCTTGAGGTGATACATAATTATTTTTCACCTTCTTTTTACACACTCACATCTAGAAGAAATGCACTTCTTTTTACACACTCACATCTAGAAGAAATGCACTTCCTTTTAAAAGGTTTATGACATGCTTTGTTGGAACAATCCCCGTCAGTTTGGCAAGGGGATGCAAAATCTACAATGTCAAATAAAAACAAAGGATTGTTACAAACAAGTGATTAAATAGTGTGTATTATTAATTGACAACATAAAAAGTGATTAAATAGTGTGCATATGTTATTAATGGAAATTTGAAAATCGTGTCAAGAAATGACCTACATGAGTGGGGTAATACACGCCTTCGGGTGGCCTCTACAAGAAACAAACAAAGAGATACTATCAAATAATAAAGACATTTGGGAATTTGACTCATATTTTTCCTCCTTTAGTGTAGTAATTTTAAAATTTGTAATTACTTTATAAGTAAAAAATAAAAAATAAATTAAATTATATTAAATTGAACTTAGAACTTTGAAGTATGAAGAAGTCATTCATAAAATAGTAAATATTGTAAAATGTCTGTATGATATATCCAAGTGTCGAATATGTCTCATAAGCTCATTGATTCGATAACTTAATCCTTAATAAAAATATTGCTGAAATATTTAATATTTAATATTTTGTAATTATTATATTTTAATAATAATTATCTATGTGTGTTTTGATCTCCAATATACCATTCTACTGTAAGCATATTATCTATCCACGCTATTAAACAATTTTCAATATATTAGGATATATCAGGACAAAAAACTTTTAAAATATATATTATAATTGTTAGAATTTTAGATCAAAAAATATAATATTTAAGGTGTTAGGGTTATTATTTTAATCAGTTAAGATTTAAAGAGGTCTATTTTGTATGATATTTAATTTTACAGTTAAAAGTCTAAATTTTATGAAAAATATGATTATTACGTAGATAAATATTATAAATCAATATTTAATTTGATGAATGGTCAAATTATAATATTAAATACTAAAAAATAACTCTAAAATTATTTATAGGAGTTATGGTCCCCATATATAAAAATAAAAAACACGGCTTATTGAAAGTATCATAAGCACACACGTCTCATTCAATTTGAAATTGAGAGTATTTCTTTTTGGCATAATAGGGTTCCAAAATTGGAATTTTTTTTATCTTTTAATTTATATAAAAATTGTTCTCTTGCGCCGATTTGATATGCTTAATGCTATTTGTATGCAAATTGCAACCACAGTTATACTTGGGTTAAATCAATTATTCTATCGAAACTTGATATGTTAGTAGAATTGCTTTCGGCCTAATAATTGAATTATTATTGAACTTCCATCTATACAGTACGTTATATGTATATATAATACATATGATTACTTTCTGACTATTAATTTGTAAAATATTGTGAAAAACATGCAATTGGTTGGTCTGTCATTATTATGGATTAGTTTTTTTTATTTTTATTTTGATCAATTGCACAATTGAAATTACATAAGCATTGTTTAAGTTTTTTCTCACTCTGAATTTTTGAAGAAAAAGAAAATTTTGGAATCTAAAGATAACTTAGATTTTAAAACAAAAGGTCCTTTTGAGAAAAATTGCTTAATGACATACTCAGGCTGCGTTTTATTTACTATATTTATTCACATGTCTTAAGAATTTTTCTAATATGATTCCTGTTAAAATTTATAATTTTAATTTTAAGATATTTACGTTATTAATTTTGATACAATCAAATTTATTTTAGATTTTAAATTGCTACCAATATATTGTAGTTTTAATAATTTTGGACTAATTTTCTTTAGTTCAATTTTATTCGAATTTGACTATATATATATATATAATTTTTGTAGGGAAATTTTACATTTTGAATACGTAATTAAAATGAAAAAGTCGTCAAAGTGATAATTTTATGGAAATTGCTAATGAAAAATGTTGAGTAATTTTCTGGTTGTGTGTATGTTTGTTCATGCGAGTATCGCTTGACCCAGAGGACAATTGATAGTTGGTTGGTTTTCATATACACTTGTGATGGTAAACATGTGATAATTATAAAGTCTTATATGTGAATAATAAATTAATCAAAGAGGAGTTTATATTCGACATATTTTATTATCAATGTTTGATCGTTACAACAAAGTATCACTAGCGATTAATATTAGTGTCCAAAGAGTCAATATTGATGGTGCACTAGTATCTTGAGATGAGTTATGTCTTTATTTGAACAAATTGATAGTTCAATTTTTTTTATGTGAGTATATTTAAAATATTTAATTTTGTTGTTTTTCAGCTACAATTGTTTCAATATATGTTAATCTGAATTCGGTTCTGGTCCTTAATGGGGAAAATTTCAAGGACTGGAAAGAGAACATAGAGATTGTTCTTGGCTGCATGGATCTTGACCTTGCGTTAAGAAAGGAACGACTGTTTCTCTCTGAAACTACTACCTACGATCGGAGGAAAGATTATGAGAATTAGGATCGCTCAATCGCATGTGTCTCATGATTATTAAGTGCGGCATTCACGAGGTCTTTAGGGTACTATATCGGAAGATATAACTAATGCCAAAGATTTCCTTGTTGAGATGGAAAAGCACTTTTAAGAAGCGATAAAGCGGAAACAAGTACTCTTCTTGAACTTGATTTCCATGAAGTATCAAGGCAAAGGAAATATAAGGGAATACATTATGAGCACATCAAACATTGTTTCAAAACTTAAGGCACTAAAACTTGAGTTGTCGAAGACTTGCTCATTCATTTAGTATTACTTTCTCTTCCTTCACAATATGATCGGTTTAAAATATCTTATAAGCATCGAATGAGAAATGGTCTCTAAATGAGCTCTTTTCATTTTGTGCGCAAGAAGAGGAAAGGATGAAACAAGATAATACAAAAAATGCTCATTTTGTTAGCACCTCTAAAGATAAGGACAAAAGAAAGATAACTTATGAGCCCAAGAATGAAGCTGCAGATGTTCCAGCATAAAAGAAGCAAAAACATGATGATATTTGTTTCTTTTGCCAAGCGTCTGGATATGTGAAGAAGAAATGCCCTAAATATCACACTTGGCGTGCAAAGAAAGGTACATTTCTTACTTTGGTTTGTTCTAAGGTCAATTTAGCTTCAGTACCTAGAAACATTTGGTGGTTAGGCTCAGGTGCAATTACTAACATCAGTATTTCAATGTAGGATTGCCTGAACTACCGGAAGCCAAATGATTTTGAAAGATACATATATGTTGGAGATGGAAAGTAGGTGGAGGTGGAAGTTGTAGGGCATTTCAGATTATTATTGCGGAATGGATTTTGTTTTATTTGGATTTAAAAGACATTTTTTGTTCCATCATTTAGATAAAATTTAATTTTAGTTTCTTATTTGGACAAATCGGGTTATTTGTGTTCATTTGAGAATAATATGTTTAAGTTGTCTTTTAATTTAAATATTGTTGGAATCGGTTCACTTATGAGTCATGATAATCTATATTTACTTGACACAATAGCTTTCTATGACAAATTCTTGAATAGTTGAGGCAAGGCCTTATAAGCCAAATAAAAATAAATTGAACTCTCGAAGCAGTGAGCAACTACTTTATTAGTAATTCTTAAAGATATAAGGGCTATAAATTTTATGATCCCAAATCAAAATTCAATTTTTGAAACGGGAACAACCACATTCTTTGAGGATATTGAGTTTGGGGGGAAGAATAAGGTTAGAGACTTTGTTTTAGAGGAAGAATTGATAACAATTCCCGGAATTGATCCATACAGTTGCTTTTGATCAAGCAAGTAAATAACCTCCACAAGACATTGTTGATTTTCCCCTACTCAAGATGATTTTATAATTCATGAAGAACAAACTCAAAATCCTCAAGAATAAGTGTTATAAGAACCAATACCTTTGTAGAGATCCATTGGAGAAATGAGAAATGCTATTTTGGACAATTACATAGTATTTCTTCAAGAACATGAGGAAAATAATGATAAATAGATTGAAGCAATGAAGTAGGAGTATAAGTCCATACAAGACAATAAAGTTTGGGAACTTGTCCCATTACCAAAAGGTGTGAAATCCATTGGTTGCAAATAAAATTTTAAGACCAAACGGGATTCTAACGGTAATATGGAAAGGTATAAAACTTGTATTATGGTTAAGGGTTATACTCAAAAGGAAGGGATTGACTTTAAAAAGACTTTCTCTCTGGTTTTATCGAAAGACTCTTTTAAGACAATCATGACTCTTGTTGCACATTAAGATATGGAAATCCATCAAATGGATGTCAAGAAGATATTCCTCAATGGATGTTAGGCAGATATTTGAGCAATCCACGAATGGATATTTGGAAAGCAACCAAAAGGTTATAAGCTATTTGTGAGCAACCCTTTACATAATATGTGCTTATGCAGTTTGATAGTTTTGTATGATAGAAAATATATTTGTTTGATTGTCTAACGTGGTCCTAAATACACGTGTGTTTGTCCTAACATAATAACATGCATAAAAATGGTCAAAGTATGATTTTTCTCATGAACAAACCTCTTGGGTCGATACAAAAAGGCATGCATCGATACATACAATTAACTGATTTCATAAAAACAATTTTTCTTCAGTATGAGTCGATTCATACGAGTTTTGTATCGATATATGTCACTTTTTCTTCAAGCATTACATCGACACATATTGATATGGAGCAATCCATATGAACATCAAAAATTGAGATTCACCTTTGTTTGTTGTCTGTATCAATACAAGATCCCTTGCATCAATACATATTAGTTCTTCTATTTTAGAAATAAATCTCATACAGTATGCATCAACGCATAGGTTCTTTGTATCGACACATGCAAGAATTGAGGATCTAGATTCTTGCATGTTTTAGATTTTGCATCAATACATAAGTGCTTGTATCAATACATATTGTACTTGCATCGACTCATCCGTGCCATGCATCAACTCATGGTTTATTTAGCTTTCTGGAATAATTTCAATAACAGTATGTATTGATACATAATTATTTTTATCAACTCATACTTAACTCAATTCTCTGGAATGCATCAATATAAAATCACTTGTATCAATACATTCAGTGACTTGTATCGACGTATACGAGGTTTGTATCGACTTATACTTAACACAACTCTTTGAAATCAATTTTAGTACAGTATGCATCAATACAAATCACTTGTATCAATATATTCAGTGACTTGTGTTGGATGAAACTTGTATCGATGCATAAATCTATTTTTCTTATAACATGTTTCTGTTTTCATATATAAGCAAATCTTGGCAGTTTAGTTTGATAGGTGTCACAAATACAATTGGTGAGCATCCATTTTCTGATCAATTATAAACTTAAAAGATACTTCATCTTCATCATCTTCTCAATCTCCTTAGTTCAAGAACATTGACACATAATCATCATTGTTTGTTGGATCAAGGGATCAAGGAGATAACGTTCAGTGGTACGATCGGTGATCTAGCTAAGTTAAAGATTCGGAAGGGGGTTTCGAGGAAAAAACAGAAGGTTTATCCAGCAAGAACGAATGTGTTCTTGTGGGTTTGTTAGTCACAATTTCACAGAGCAAATTTAGCCATAGCGTAGGGTTTGGAGATCAGGGTGATTTCGCAAACAGGTCATGGAAGTGGTAAATTGTCTGTGAATCTTGCAGGTGTGTTCTTGATCATTTCAGATCAAGAGAAGGTTCATACAAGAAGAAGAAGATCTGTGGGATTTTTTTTGTCTTTGTATCGCAACCTTGTAAACAATTTTCAACATATTGATAAAGAAAGTTCTCAATTCTAATTTGGAAATTGAGAGATAGAGCGTACTCACTTGCGAGGACAATAGTGGAGAACTTCCTTACCAAACTGCTCTGCTTATTATACTCTTTTTCTTTCTCTCTTTACTTTTACAACACGTTTGTGATTAAATTGGTGTGCAACTTTTCACGTTCATTGATACAAGACTGGAAGAAACTCTTTATCAAAACTCCATTGTCATTGATCATTGAAATAGCATACTCCAACTGTTTGACAAAAGTTCTAGCTTGACTTTATTTATTGGAAATAGTGTTATAGTGATAAGTGTAACACCCCAAATTTAATTAATTATTTAATTAAATTATATAAGGATTTAATTATTGGATTATTAAATTAATGTTGGATTTTATTCGGTTAGTTGAAGAATTAATTTAGTTAAGTGTATCATCTTAAGTTGCAAGACTAGAATTTATAGTGTAACATCCATTAATTATTAAAATAAACCAAGGCACTTAGTAGTAGATAAATTGTGTGGTTGTGGTGAAGTTGGGTTTTTTTATAATAAAACAAGTACATGTAGTAGGTAGTGGTGTGTTAGTTGTTTTGTATTATAAAAGGAGAGGAAGAAAAATAGAAACAGAATTTAAGAGAAAAAGGAAAAGAAGAACACCACGTATAGTAGCAAGAGAGAAGAAAGAAGAGGAAAAATTGGGAATAAGGGTTTGCTAGAAGTTGGGGGAAAAGCTCAAATTGCAACCCGATAGTTGCCGATTCTGATCAAGTTTTTCGAAATCTCTCCAATCCAAAGGTAAGGGGTGGGGTTCGACTTGTATAATCAATTGTATGATTATTTTTATGTGGGATTTAGGGTGTATAAATTCACTATAGATTCAATGTTTTGTGATGAAATTGATAGATCAGTATTGAAAATATTGTTGTCTGTTAATTGTTGTTGTTGTTGGTACTATGTTGGTGTGATTATGTGTGTAACTATATTGGTAGATAGAAGTTGTACTTTTGGAAAATAAGTTGATTCTGGGTTGAACTGTTAGAACACATAGTGCTGGAAAAATAAGGAAAATGATGAAAGAGATGAAGTTGTAAGGGGATGGCATGGTTTAGGTAGTTGTTTTAGCATTACTTTTAGGAACCTTTTAAGTATGATGAACACATGTGCTAGTCGTATAGTTGGAGTCATAATAATAATTATAATAGTGAATTTAACATATGGTCTGTAGCAAACAAATAGCCATAGCAGAATAAATAGCAGACTAGTTTTGTTGAATATAATTGATGTCCAGAAGTTCTGATGGTGCAGAACTTCTGATGGTCCAGAACTTTTGATGGTGCACAAGTTCTGATGGGAAGAAGTTCTTATGGTGCGAGAACTCGATGGTCGAACCGATGGTGTAGAAGTCCTGATGGGAAGAAGTTCTGATGGCGCAGAACTTCAGATGGTCCAGAAATTCTGATGATGCAGAAGTCATGATGGGCAGAAGTTCTGATGGTCCAGAACTTCTGATGGTGTAGAAGTTACGATGGGCGAAGTTACGATGGTCGAACTTCGATGGTGCGAATTTTGATGGGCAAATTCGATGGTGCGAACTTCGATGGTCTAAAACCGATGGTGCGAAGTTACGATGGCGAAGTTACGATGGTGCGAAGTTCGATGGTTGAACTTCGATGGTGCGAAGTTACGATGGGCGAAGTTACGATGGTGTGAAATTTCTGATGGTCCATAACCCGATGGTGCGAAGTTACGATGGGCGAAATTACGATGGTGCGAAACGATGGTCGAACATCTTATGGTGTAGAAGTTCTGATGGGAAGAACTTCTGATGGTGCAGAAGTAGAAACTTCTAAAATAGGGTATAAGCCGGCGCATAGCTTTCATGTGTCATCATTTCCCGAACTATGAGTTGAATCATGGAGAAGGCGTGCGCCTTCCGGGGGCTGAGACCTAATTTTTCACTCATGAGCCGACCTAGGGACCCATGAGTTGGCTCATGCAGGCTATTTTGAGAAATTTGCTTATTTTGGATGTTCCTCACTTTCACCGGTTTGAAGCATGATTTTGGAGATTGAAGAATTGTTGTTGGTGATTTGCATAATGCAAAATATGTTGTTGTTGATCATTTTACCTTGGAGTTTGGTAAACAAAACGTTAAGGGCTTATGCCTAAATAATGAGTTGATAATGTTAATGACGATGATTTACCTCTGATGTTTATTAAATAAAATGACGAGTATATTTTGGTGAATATTAATCTGTAACCGGAATTAATTGAATTATGAATATTGTTTATTAATGCTTCCTATTTGTGAATGCATGATTTTTGTTGATGATGAATTGCATAATGCAAAATGTGATGATGTTAACGACGATGTTTTACCTCCGATGTTTGCTAAATAAAAATGACAAGGGCTTATGCCATTTTGATGATTATGATGATGTTGATATGTTGTTGTGTGTATGTGTTGTCTTTAGTCGAGTCGCATACATTGCATAAATGACGAGGGCTTTAGCCAAAATGACGAGGGCTTTAGCCAAAATAAGGAGGGCTTTAGCCATAATGACGAGGGATTTTTCTAAAATGACAAGGGCTTTAGTCAATGTTCCTAATTTCGAACAAAATGTGTTGGTACCACATGCATACATAGTCGAGTCACATTGTGTCGGTTATGTTTGTTTGAGTTCATTGGTGATCGGAAAAATAGCAAGTGTACTATTTTGCCTCTTGTAATAATAGGGAAATTCCCCGAATGTCGATCTCGAGGACTGCGTAGTAAATACCTATTCGTGCTCTTAATTCCATTGAACAAAAACAATGGTTGGGTTGATTTTAAGACGTTCAATTACGCTTGTAACAAGTAATGACTGATGAAATATAGTGAGAATAATGCTAGGGTGAGTGGTTGATTTAACAAAACTATGATCCGAATTCAGATTCCCTCATTGCAAATGAATACTATCAATTACTTATCTCTAGAATGTTCTTCCTTAAGTCCTTAATGAAGACACTATTAAAACCTAATCCTTGTTCAAATGTCCATTCAAACAAATCTTAGTTTTAACCATAAAAATATCAAGATTTAAAGTGATTAAAAGAGTTCCTAGTCCTAGGTGAGACTCCTAATAACCTAATTGTGTAGAAACCCTAACAATCACGATCCACGCCAATTGTTAGTCATAGATATAAATGTATGTGTCCGATACATAACCATAAGAACACCACACAATTAAATTGAAATAGGTAAACATGCATTAAGGAAATCAATCATCAGAATTCACAACATCATCAAACCAGGACCACCCCCCTAGCATTGGGGGGTTTAGCCTCTCATAGTATCAGAAGAAAACATGGCATAAAAGTTAAACATTACAAAGAAGAGTGATGACTTTGATCTTCAATGGTGGCTGCCCTTGAATCTCGCCGTCTCCGAAATCCTCTCCGTAGCGTTCTTTTTCTCCTGATATCTTTTCCCTAATTTCAAAAGTGCCGTCTCTCTTTCCCAAAATCCATTCTAATAGTCTCAGCCACATCCCAGTATTAGCCAAAGTCCAAAATGCCCTTAATGACAAAGAAAAGATCCAAAGCTCAAAAATAAGGTTTTCTTCACGCGTCCAACAACACGGGCCGTGTTCTTTGAACTGGTGCCCGTGTTGGTCTTAAACTTCGGAAGAGATGTTCCGGTCATTCAACACGGGCGTGTTGATGAACACAGGTGCCGTGTTGATCCAACGCCTTGTGTCATTTTGATCTTTCCCTTTGCTTTTCAACACGGGTCGTGTTGATTAACACGGGTGCCCGTGTTGATCCTCTGACTTGTGCAATTTTGCGCTTTCCACTTGCTTTTCAACACGGGCCGTGTTTCTCAACACGGTGCCGTGTTGATCCCTCTAACCTCTAATATTACGATTTTTTGCACTTCTTTTGTCCCGATTTGTTCTGTTTCATTCTTCTAACCCTGAAAACATTTAAACACACAACCAAAGCGTAAAATGCGATAAAAAGACATATAACACTAAACAAATAAAAGAAATGATAACAAAACTCAATGCTAAATAGTATGTAAAATCCACGATCAAATTCCCCAAACTTAAGCATTGCTTGACCTCGGCGGCGATTAACAGAACTAATGAAAATTCAAGCAGATCGGCACTCATATGCGCGAGTTCAGTTCTTATTGCTCAGAAAGTAGTACGCTCAGCATTCACATGACACTAAAACACCTTCCAACTATGCTTCGCACTTAAATACTCTCTTTCGCTTTTCCTCCTCTTTCATTCGCACAATCAAATTAAAACCTTTGAAATTTATGATAATCATCACATGCACATGACTAGCCTAGAACTTCACTTATTTAGGCACCAAACGAACATCATTTGCCATTTTCATTTATACCGATGAAATTTTCAAACCATACGGTTATTTATTGTCCTTTTACTGGACGACGTTTGGGGATCAACCCCCTTTGGGCTGAATAACCTGGTGAGGGCTACCCAACTTAGCGGACTGGGTGCCTTTTACCGTCTTTTCATCATCCACTGCCATTTTTATTTGATTTTCAACCAATCATACCTGCATGTGAATCAAAATTATACGGTATATAGATAAACTATTCAAGTACTTGGACCTTAAGCACTTTAGTACTAATCGACACGTTGGATTTGTATCAATGTCACATTATTCCGACTTTCCTACCTTCAAACAATCATCCTGCATCCCACACAATATCAACCCGACCTTTGTTGAAATACAAGCTCTTGTGTAAAACAAAACAAAATTTTTGTCAAGAACTCGAGAAATTTTTTGGGAGAATTTCCACTAGTGTTATCACACAACATTTAACATCAACTTAACAAAAATCAAACAAAGCAATAAAACCTTCCCCCAAACTTGAATTAAACATTGACCTCAATGTTTCAGACCAAATTTGAGAGAAGTGACTCACAAAGGATGATGCGGCACCAATTGCCACCTCAGAGCTTTCACAAGCTAGGGATCTTTTTATTACTGCGAACAAAACAAAAGACAAGCTAAGTTATGAAAAACATGGGTTGCCTCCCGTGGCGCTTCGTTTAACGTCGCATGGCTCGACGGGTCATCCCACGGGGATACTTTCTTCTCCACACCTTGTTGCTTGCACTTTCCATGACCCAAATTTAACCTTATCAACATCATTAGCCACTGTGTGATTCACGTTACTTCCAACTTTCATCTTCTCACCTTGGTCAACCTTCTTCTTTCCCTGCTGGGCTTCTTGAATGGACCTGGGAATTTTTATTGATGCCACCCGAGAGATTTTGCCTGAGCTTTCTTCAGGGAGTGATTTTGAAATTTTGCTCTCTCCCTCAACTTTGACCATAGCTGAAAATTTATTATTCTCATCGCACCTTGTTTCTTGACCTCGAACACCTTCAATGTTATCTCCTCATCAAAATATTTTAAAGTTAGATGACCTGTCTCGATATCAAAATTGCACCTGCTAGTCAAAAGAAAAGGTCGACCAAGAATGATGGGGGTCTCTTCATCTTCGGTATGTCCATGATCTGGAAATCCACTGGAAAAGAAAAATTTTCAATCTCGACCAACACATCTTCAGCCATCCCATATGACTTCTTGATGGTGTGATCAGCAAACTTTAATTTTGTTCCACTCCTGCTTATCTCTTCAATACCAAGCCTCTTGAAGATTGACAATGGCATTAAACTCACACTAGAGCCAGAATCAATTAGAACCCTTTTGAAAGTTCTACCTTTTATGGTGCATGGTATTGCCACTGATCCAGGATCCCTCTGCTTGACAGGTACTTTTCTAACGGGCGCGATTGCGCACAACTTCTCATCAACGAGTACCTGTTCATCATCTATTCGCCTCTTTTTTGATAGGATCTCCTTCATGAATTTTTGGTACAAAGGCATCTTCTCGAGTGCTTCAAATAACGGTATGTTGATCTCTAGCTTCTTGAACAATTTGGCAAATTTATCGAACTCTTTCTCTTTTGTATCCTTCTTTGCCACTCGCGAGGGATATGGAAGCCTAATCACAGGTTTACTCTTTTCTTCAGCTGGCTTCACAGGTAGCACCACTTCCTCCTTTTTCCTCTTGTTCTCTCTCACTTCTAAATCCACTTCTATAAGTTCATCATCAACTTTTACCTCATCTTCTCTTTCTTTGGAGACATTTGCACCTCTTGTTGTCCTGACATTCACATTCTCATGGTTCTTTTGATTGCCTTGTGCTTGCATCGCTACTTGTTGCACAATTTGTCCCATTTGAACCTCCAAGTTTTTAATTGCAGCTGTAGTGTTCCTGTGATTGCTTCGTGTTTCTTCTTGGAATTGGGAATTATGGGCAGCCATCTTTTCAACGGCCACTTCCCATTCTGCCTTATGAGGAGCTTGTTGTTGTTGATCCTTCCAAGCAAAATTCGGATGATTCTTCCACCCAGGATTATAGGTGTTAGAATAAGGATTATTACGCCTCAAAATTTTATCTCCTCAATTTGTTTTGGGTTGCAAGACATTGTGCGGTCATATGTGGTCCACTACAAATGTCACACCACATTTTCACTGTGCTACTGTTGAGTTCCCACATTCATAGCTTTAAGCTTTTCTCCACCGACTATAGCCTCTTGATCTTGAGTTGTTTATTCACTTCCAACTTTAGATCAATCATTCCCTCTGGTTTGCTTGCACCTGTCATATAATTCGGATGCTCATTTGGAGCTATAGCTTCAATAATCTTCTTGATACCGATGGTGTTGAGAAGTTGGATGAGCCACCTTGTGTCAATGAGTTGCTTTGTTTTGATTCTCAAACCATTCACAAACATCGCATCTGCTCGATCGATCCATGTTATGGGTAGGGCATGCCACCAAAGTCTTTTAAATCTCTTAAAGAGTCTCCTAATGATTCACCCTCCTTTTGCTTGAAATTCAAGATCTCATATCTTTTCCTCATGAACACGGATGCGGGAAAATACTCATTGAGGAATCTTTGTTTCCATATCTTCCCAAGATGTAATACTTCCTGCGGAAGAGAATAGAACCACTCCTCTGCTTCATCGCCAAGGTGAGCGGAAACATTCGCAACTTTTACATTCTTGGTATGTCCATCTATCTTTAGAGTGGTGCTCATAGTCGAAATCTTTGCAAATGCTTGTTGGCATCTTCATTAACCCTTCGAGAAAAGGATCTCTTCTCCAAGCTGCGTGATGGTGCTCGGGTGAAGGCGAAAGTTAGGGACATTAACGGGTTGGTTGGCGATGGTCATCCTTCCCCAGTGCATTTGTCCCTCCATAATCCCTAGCAATCTCTCTTGAGGTGGATCCATGGGTTCGTCTTGACTACGGTGGAGTGTGTCGAATTCTTATCTTCTTCCTCGGCCGGTCTTGCTTGCTGCTACTCTTCGCGGCGCGAGGGTTCTCTCTATTCTGCGTCAAAAGATATTACTGCGAGGTCGACCTCGCATACAAATATTAGACACGATATTAGTTCTAATACAATATAAAAGAAAATAAATAAACAAATGAAAAGAAAAAATTTAATTGCGAGCAATAAAATTTCAAACAAATTAAAGTAAATTAGTATTTTGGCGGTCCCGACAGCGGCCAAAAACTTGATCGGAAAAATAGCAAGTGTACTATTTTGCCTCTTGTAATAATAGGAAATTCCCGAATGTCGATCTCGAGGACTGCGTAGTAAATACCTATTCGTGCTCTTAATTCCATTGAACAAAAACAATGGTTGGGTTGATTTTAAGGCGTTCAATTACGCTTGTAACAAGTAATGGTGATGAAATATAGTGAGAATAATGCTAGGGTGAGTGGTTGATTTAACAAAACTATGATCCGAATTCAGATTCCCTCATTGCAAATGAATACTATCAATTACTTATCTCTAGAATGTTCTTCCTTAAGTCCTTAATGAAGACACTATTAAAACCCTAATCCTTGTTCAAATGTCCATTCAAACAAATCTTAGTTTTAACCATAAAAATATCAAGATTTAAAGTGATTAAAAGAGTTCCTAGTCCTAGGTGAGACTCTAATAACCTAATTGTGTAGAAACCCTAACAATCACGATCCCGCCAATTGTTAGTCATAGATATAAATGTATGTGTCCGATACATAACCATAAGAACACCACACAATTAAATTGAAATAGGTAAACATGCATTAAGGAAATCAATCATCAGAATTCACAACATCATCAAACCAGGACCACCCCCCTAGCATTGGGGGGTTTAGCCTCTCATAGTATCGAAGAAAACATGGCATAAAGTTAAACATTACAAAGAAGAGTGATGACTTTGATCTTCAATGGTGGCTGCCCTTGAATCTCGCCGTCTCGAAATCCTCTCCGTGGCGTTCTTTTCTCGATATCTTTTCCTAATTTCAAAGTGCCGTCTCTCTTTCCCAAAATCCATTCTAATAGTCTCAGCCACATCCCAGTATTAGCCAAAGTCCAAAATGCCCTTAATGACAAAGAAAAGATCCAAAGCTCAAAAATAAGGTTTTCTTCACGCGTCCAACAACACGGGCGTGTTCTTTGAACACTGGTGCCGTGTTGGTCTTAAACTCGAAGAGATGTTCGGTCATTCAACACGGGCCGTGTTGATGAACACGGTGCCGTGTTGATCCAACGCCTTGTGTCATTTTGATCTTTCCTTTGCTTTTCAACACGGGTCGTGTTGATTAACACGGTGCCGTGTTGATCCTCGACTTGTGCAATTTTGCGCTTTCCACTTGCTTTTCAACACGGGCCGTGTTTCTCAACCAGGTGCCGTGTTGATCCTAACCTCTAATATTACGATTTTTTGCACTTCTTTTGTCGATTTGTTACATTTCATTCTTCTAACCACGAAAACATTTAAACACACAACTAAAGCGTAAAATGCGATAAAAAGACATATAACACTAAACAAATAAAAGAAATGATAACAAAACTCAATGCTAAATGACTGTGTAAAATCCACCGATCAATTGGTTATGTGTTGTCTTATGATGATTTATTACAATTGTGATGATTTATGTGGTGATAATGATTTATGACGATTGTGACTAATTGTGATGATTTATGTGGTGATAATGATTTATGACGATTGTGATGAATTGTGATGATTTATGTGGTGATGATAAAGTGTTGATATGTATAAATTAAATTGATGATAAAATTTACTATAATGGGTGTTATTTACTATGTTATTTTGTTGATTGTTATGTTTTAGTTGGTTGAAGCAATGAATATTGTATGATTCTAGATCTAATATATTAGTTATCATATTTTTACTTATATTTTTCGATATCTCACCCTTTCTATTTTTCGTCGTTGCCTTTATATTGGTAACGTGCAGTGATCGAGAATAGTTCGTAGAAGTGTGATGATAGCTTGGAGTCTCTAGTGTGCTTGTCGAATATAAAGAGTCTTGCTCTGATACGTAACACGGGATTTGGGAAATTGATATGTTCTTTTAGTTGTATTCATTATTCGTATCTTAACTTATGAATTTTGTTGAACCACATTGTATTGTGGATTTGAATTGATGTTGAGGCTAGAATGCCATGAAAACCAAATTGAATTGTCTTTCGCTGAATAATAATAATTATTTTGAAATAAAATATATTTTGAAACTTCATGAGGATTTGAATCATGTGACATCCAATTGTGGAGTACTTTGATATGATGCTTATTTTATTATATTTACTAGTATTTGGGAATGGGGTGTTACAAGTGGTATTAGAAGCGGTCGATGCATCCGACCAATGTTGTCTAATGTTGTTTACTTCCTTTGTATGCGACAAGTGTGACACCCCAAATAATTCGATTATTAAATAATTATGATTTTTAATTATTAATTTAATTAGAAATGTAATATTTAATATTTTGGATTATTGGAAATCAATTAAATTATATGGAAGTGGAATTATTGGTGGTGTGAAGGGTAAAGTGAGGTGTGAGGGTAAAAGCTCTACTCACATTAATTACTTTATTTTATTTTATTAGAATAATAAAAGGAATAAAAAAGTAAAAAGAGAAAAATTATTTTGGAGAAAACACATACGTGCAATTGAGAAGAGAAAAGGAAGGAGGAAGGCCAATTCGTGTCGGAGTCGAAGAACCCACAAGGTAAGGGTGATTTCGATTAATTATTTTATTATCGGTTTGAATTGACCGTATGGATCATAGCATGTTAGAAAATCTCGGTTTAGAAATTCTAGGGTTCCGTAGAATTGTCTCTATTATGTCGGATTGTAGGTGGAAACCATTAATGTGTCGGATAATTAATAGGAATGATGAAATAATGTTGTCGATGTTATAATGGCGTAAAATGGATGTATTTTAGTGTTCCTCATGTTGCAATTCGTATGGGGATGTTTGGAATTGATTTGGAATGGGTAAATCTTTGTCAAAATAGCGATTTTGACTCTGGTCGTGGGAACCGGTTCCGGTGGGGAGAACCGAGTTCCAGTGTAAACTTTCAAAAGCGAAAAAATTATGCGTAAGAACCGGTTCCAGTGGGGTAGGAACCGGGTTCCCATCCATTTTCAAGGGCATGTTTTCGGACTTACATGAGCGGTTCTGCATAGGGAGGAACGGGTTCCTATAACTTTTGAAAAATACTAAACTTTGAAAATTCATAACTTTCAAACCGTAAGTCCGTTTTGGCGCCGTTTTGGACGTTGTTTCTTAAATTTAATGCTCTATTTTATAAAATAAAGAGATTTCCTATAACTTGAAATTATTTTGAAAATGTGTCAAAATTCGATTTGCGGTTGTTATTCAATGCGTACTTGATATATACAATAGTGTATACGTGGTATTTAAGCGTATCGAGATTGTGTGAAGGAAGGCATGTTTATCTTTGTTGATTGTGGGCATGATTGTTGAGAACATCATGTTTTGGTTTTAGTCATTTATGATAATTGGTGTGCTCATAGGTTGATTTTTTATAAAATGAAGAAAATTATAATTAATGGGTTTTATTTTGAAAAGAGCCGTTTTCAATTTGTGAACAATGAGAGTTATGAGAATGGTGGATGAATGAGTATAGGATTTTCGATAGGTTGAACGTGGAATGAAGCTTGTATGTTATCTTCTGCTTTGTTTATTCATGATTGTATTGATAGCATGTGTTTTGTTGGTGTTGTATATACAGTAGTTGTTGATCTTAGTTGTTGTTATTGTTGTTGTATATACGGTGATAGTCTTACCAATTGAAGGGTAAGCGTTTGGCATCTTTATGCTTTGTGATGATTTATTTCATGATAGGTGATGATATTATGTTGTGGTTGATGATGGTTTATGATGTCTGATGTGGTCATAACATGTGTTGAATGTTGCATGCTGGTGTTGTGCATGCATATGCATTTTTGGTGAAGTTAATTCCCATTGTGTGGAATTTGACTTGTATAGCCGTTAACCGTACCCAGTGGATAGTGGTGGTTAGGATGGATTCTTGACTCAGTGGTGTCTGGGCGAATCGATAATTGCTGTATCCGGTTGATGATGGATCAGTGTGTGTGATTTGGTCACGTGTTGGTACCACATGCATTGTGTCTGCAATTGTGTTTGCATGGGATTGTAACATGTTAGGATGTCTTCCAGTGTTACAATTCTTTCGTTGTTATTTGTTGTGCATAATGACTTGTATGGTTGTATCTGCGTGTTGAATCTGAATCTATGCTAAGATGGGTGAAATAATATGTTGTGATATATTGTTTATTGAGGAACTTATAATGAATGTTAATTATGAGAAATCTCACCCTTACTTTAATGATTTCAGATTAAAGTTAGCAGCTCAGAAGTTGGTGAGGATGGCTCTAGAGCTAGGATATTTAAGTCCGCGTGTCAGTGTCATGCTCTGATAGGTTGTAACACTGGGGAACGTTTAGTTGAGGATTTATTCATTATTCAATTGTTATTGGAATTACTTTAAGAATAATTAAGAATTGATTTATTCTGTTTGATTTGATGGTATTATTCCGCTGTGTAAGACATGGTCTTAATTTAATCAACTATTTTTGATAGTGACCCTCAGTGTAGCATGGCTACTGTGTTTTATTGGAGTTTTGTTTATTTTATCATTGTGACATCCCTTGTGTATCATGTTAACTCTGATTAAATCTGGTTTTAGTATTAAATTAATTAATATATTCGGGGTATTTTAGAAGGGGTGTTACAACAAGTGTGTGGAACACTGTCGGTACTTGTTGTTTTCTGATTGTTGTTGTAGGAATTAAGTTGAAGCTAAGTAAGGGAGAAGCTTCGCTTCTCGAATGTGTTCGGTTGGGAGATATCAGATTAGTATTCTACTAATGGATACAGTGCAAACGTTAATAATTCAATTCATTTTCAATAGGAGCTTTGCTGTTTCTTGAATTCGAAGGTAATACATCTTTAAGATTTTGGTTGTTTAACGAGTTTTTATGCCTTGTGTAATATGGTTGGAGAACTGACTTGTTTGTTTTGCGTTATATCGCAAATGTTGTGGATAGCAAGAGTCGCCACCGACTTTTCTTTTATCCAATAAAGGGAAGGCGAAAAGAATAGGGAAAGACCTTTGTTAGATTACGATGGAGGCGTTATGAAAAGGGAAGGTATTAGCACCCTTTCCATCCGTAGTTATCTATGGGCTCTTTATTGCGTAGATCACTTTATAAATTTGCTTTTTGTGTGTGTGTGTTTGAAAAGATGTTTTGAAAAGGCATTTCACTTTGACTTCGTAATGATTCTTCTTTGGAATGTATACGAAGCGTTTGGAAATGTTTTGTTTTGGAAAAGACTTTGTAATGACTCACTCTGGAATGCATACAAAGTGTTTGAAACGTTTTTGAAAATAGTGTGAGGTGTAAAAAGTATTTTTGAATTGATTGGAGCAAGAAAAGAGTCTTATTACCTACTCGAGCAGTCGTTTAGTGTTATTTTGCTTTCCTTTAGGGTAGCTATCCGTACCATTAGTTGGTAGTTAACTCTATCCATTGGATGTAAAGGGACATCGGATGGTCATAGAAGGCAACTTGTAGGGATACCTTAGCATATCCATAGAGACGATCATCACTTTTTGTAGGCAACAATCGAGGGACGAGATCATGTATTCGTAGGCAACATCGAGGGTCATCGAGGGACTATGAACTTTGTATCGAAGGGACTATGATGATATGTTTGTAAGCGTCTTAGATAAGATATCCTTACATTCGAGGGACATGACCATGTATTCGAAAGTCAACAAGAGAGGATACCCTAAGGTGATTACATATGTGAAAAGTGTGTTGTATTCAGATATTTATCTTGTGATTAGGGTTAGCTATGTTGATTGAATTAGTCTTGCCATACACGCCTAGTTACTAGCAGTTAATATGTGCGGAAAATAAATTGCGGAAATGTAAAGTGCGGAAAATTAAACCCTAGACTATTACATGGCTTTGGGCCAGATACATAATATAGGAGTGCAGAAAGTAAATGTCCTAATTATCTATTACATCCCATAAGCATATACATAATGATAAAAGGAACACGCGCGAAAAATTATACATCCTGGAAGCAGTTACAATAATATGTGCAAAACAGATAATCGTAGAAAAAGTATAGTCGGGAGAAGTTTGGAAAAATAGCTAGTAAAAGTTTTAGGTTAGTAAAAAGGTTTGATTTTAGTTAACCTAATTACTAAGTGAAAAAGGTTCAGACCTGTTCTATGATATCTCAGGAGCACATTAAATTGTTAGTTTAAGACAAAACACAACAAAAATTGAAATACAATTTAAGAAAAAATATGCAGCGGATGTTCATGGATGGCATGATTCAAAGACATTTCGCCATGGATATTGACACTTACTCATCACACCTCGAGAGCACGAATCGGTGCTTAGAATTATGAGGATGTCGGAAATTGGAATCCGAGTTTGCAATTTTTAGAAAACTTTTGAGCTTTTAAGGGTTTGTAATAGGCTAGGGTTTCGTCTCTATGCTTGTGAATGTATCATGTATATATAGAGCATGAGATTTGGTCGAAATAATGAAGGAATATATTGCTTTGAGCGAAAAATATTTCCTTGAAAATTTTATCAAATCTTTCTCAAAATAGATCTTTCTTGCCTTTACTCCTCATGCGAATTTGTCAACCTTTTATGGGCTTTCTTGGTCCTCAAGACAAGTAGAAACCAAACCAACTTATCTTGCCAATTATCTATACATTTTATTTAATTAAATTTGAATTTAAAACATTTAATTCAAAAATAAATAAAATAAAAAGGAAGGAGGCGTTGCAATGAGTATGAATTTCATGGATAATGTCAAGATAAAGTTTGAATCATGAAAACTTAAGCCCATTTGGAAAATATTTGCATTTGCTAGGTATTTTCCTTTGTGCACCTCTAAAAATGCTCAACTTGTACAATTTGTATCTTGCTCAATTTTCCACATTTTGGGTGTTCTTGGACTTTTTAGAAATCTCGAGATGTCCTATAAACACTCATTTTGGTTTCATCTTCATTGAAGTTTCCATGCTCAAGAACACTTCTTTGCAAAAGATGACTTTTGTTGACTTTTAAAAGGACACTAATGTTTTGATCCATAACTTCCAAATGAAGCATTTACGGCCAAAGCTATGAGACATGAAGTTGTAGAGAATTTAATTCTCTTCAAATGAGCTTTGGTGAAAAAATTTCTTATAAAGTATGTGAAAGTTATGCTTGGTCAAAGTTACATTGACTTTTATGCGAAAAACCCTAATTTTGAAACTTTGACTTTTGATCAAATCTTGACTTTTCTTGAGGAATCATGACCAACCCTTGATAAAATGATGAATATTACTTCAAAATATTGGTGTTGACCAAAAATTATGAAGTTTGTTGTATACTCACCACAGTTGACTTTTTGTCAATATAGTTGATTTTCAACCATCTAAGCAATTGGATGAGCAATTTTGACTTGTAAGTCTTGAAACTTGACATGGTGATCCTTGAAACATATGATGAGGTATGATGACCACTTGAAGCATTGGAAATCCATTTTTACTTGAGAGGAGCAACACAACCGGCGCACTCCACGGCGAACCACTCAAACAAACAAACTCTACTAAAACCAATCTTCAAGTTGACTCTTCAACTCTAACTCAGAAACAAACATCCCTTAAGGATACTTCGAATCACAACTAGTTCCAGAAACTAAATCCATCAAAACTTCACTTCGCACTACTGCGGTACTTCACCCACATCTTCACAAAAGGCTTCGGAAGAATCACAACAAGAAGCTTGCTTGTCCAAAATCTTGTTCCTCACCAAAATCCAAATTCGTTCACAACTCAAGTAACCATGCATCGCCTTGCGCCAACTCGTCTACTTCACACACTATTAAGCTGGCAAGACAATCTATCCCAACCAACACAAATCCCGACTACTATCAACAAGAGATTGAGGGTGATCAGGTCCTCAATTTTTCAATAGACAGTCGACAATCATGACGGTGACATAAACCATCTTTACCAAACTACAACAACGTCTTCAAACTTACACTACAAGTTACAAAGTGTAACACGCAAGGCTCAACTCTAAGCCACAAGCGCCACGAAAAGTAAAACTTCTCCCCACTTATTTCAAACTCATCTCTGCGGACAACAAAAGAAACAAGCAAGTAAGCGGTGTTTCACGACGTGTCTCATACACGAGGTTAAACACATTAATAACACGGCCGACAGACCGATGCTGCTCGATACCACTAATGTAACACCCCAATATTACCCAAGGTTTTATATGCAACAATCAGAGTAAATTTAAATTTCATAAATTTAATACCGAGGCATCACACCTTCAAAAACAACTCACTTTAAACAGTTTGATTTAAAGTATAAGTCTCGGATACATAGCATCGCCGGAAGACATAAATTGATTCAAAACATCAAAACATCTTCTTTAATAAACTTCCTTAATAAATCATATTTTCATAAATTATGATTCTATATACAAAAGGAAGAACAACAAAAGAATCAACAACAAGACAACATAAATGTTTCTCGCCGAGTGCTACGTATCAGAGCGACACCGACTCAACTAACAGCAGCTATAAACTCCTTCTTCATAACCTGCACGTTACCAATATAAAGGTAACGGCAAAACAAGTAAAGGGTGAGATAATCTAAAACATATACTTAAAGGCATGATAAAATATACATATAGTTTTGGAATTGTAAAGGATATAAGTTAATAAGTGCAATACCAACACACATCCAAAATTCACTTACTTTAATCGTCATTCTAATGTGTATAATCTACACTTTATCTCCATAACCTCATTGGCCTAAACTGTCATAACAACGCATAAATGTTCCTCACCACAAAATCGTCACAAGTTAATACTTTACTAATTAACACGACAATCATAAACAGTAACATTAAACAACAACATCAAACAATGGTAATACATAAGCAACATAAATGAAATCATCACAATTGGCTAAAACTCATCATCGCTTTTCGGCATAAAAGCCCATCGTCACAAACATCATCACATCATATTTGCATTAAGCATTTCATCAAAGTTAAATCATCGCAATTCAACATCATCCAATAATTAAACCCAACGCCAAACAAATCAAACACAAACATAACCGACTCCATGAGACACGACTATGTTATGCATGTGGTACCCGTCGCTATGTTATACATGCATTATCATCATATTGCATTCTTACATGCATTATCAGCGTATTGCATTCTTACATGCATTACCATCATATGGCATTCTTACATGCACTACCATCACATTGCATTCTTATATGCATTACCATCACATCGCATTCTTACATGCGTCACCACCATATTGCATTCTTACATGCATTGCCATCATATGGAATTCTTACATGCATTGCCCTCATATGGCATTCTTACATGCATTACCGTCACATCGCATTCTTACATGCATCACCGTCACATCGCATTCTTACATGCATCACCATCATATGGCATTCTGATATGTATTACCGTCATGTTGCATTCTTACATGCATTACCATTACATCGCATTCTCACATGCGTTGCTACTATATTACGTTGCATTCTTACATGCATTACCATTATATTACATTTGCATTCGTTAATGCATTATCATGCATTTCATCTTTGTCAGAGAAACTCATCTCATCTTTTACGTCCGGAAATATCAAGCGTTTACTCGGCGCGTTCGAACTCAAGGATGTCTCGAGAGGACTATAGAGCGAGCTTGGCGTGGTCGAACTATTGAAGGCGGTTAAGCACTTGAAAAGTCGGATGAATCTGGTCATGGATCTCTTGCAAGTTGTGTTGAAAGAGAGTGCAACACCACACCAATCTCCATAAGTTTGGTTGTTGCTCTATCATCGATGTCTCCATGAGTCAAGGACATCCACATGTGGCAAACTCTCGATTCGAAATTCTCTCTTGAGCATCACCCTCGGCCTTTACCTTTGAAGATTCCTCAACTTGAGTCGAACTCTCGAGAATCAAGCGTGCCTCGGAATAATTTGGAAGAAGGAATGCTCCTCTTGATCCAATTCGGTGACCTACGATCAACTCACGCCATATCCGGTTCAAAGCTCATTGGTGGTTCCTAAATTTCTTAACCCACCAAAGGTATTCCCGCTTGGTTATGATCATAGCGATGTGGATACCATGATGGAGCGATGAGCCACCCGAGAGGATTGCGCCTACAAAGCCAAGGTTCACGGTTGATTGACCGAAGCACTTGACTCTTCAAGGAGGGAATGTTTGTGAATGGAAGCCCGTACTCAAGTGAATGCCAATCCTCTGAAAGTCATCTAAATCAACTAGTCAAGAGACCCAAGTCTCCTCAACAATGACAATCTTGTATTTTCTTTACTGCATTTTCATGTGTACCTTGTTTAATTGCTTAAACTTTGTTTGCATGTGGAAACTTGTTTGTTTTTATCTTAATGCAATGAATATGTTTGTCTTGAAGCAATCCATTCGTTGTCACTCAATACATTCGTTATCACTCTTTAAATGATTTGCGAGCATTTTGATACCAACGTTACCAATCTTTTCGCCTAGGCAAAGATTGGAGGGAGGATGACGATAATTGAAAAAATGCCAGGTCTCTAATCATGTGATTTTGAGTAAAAACCCTGCTAATGATGTACAGGCCTTGTTTCAAATCCCCAAACACCGGAGTTATAAGGGAGATAGACCCTCGTTAACCCCTTTGAGCCTTGAAGTAGGAGTTTCTTTTCTGTTCAGAAAAACCCTCATTTTTTACCCTGTGGGCGGGTAGTGTTCAGCTAATTTGATCGAGCGTTCAGAACTCATCAAGAGAGTGTGTGTCAAAGGATACAACAATGGTCATCCTTCAAAAGGTTGAGTAAGGTCAGAACCACAGTAACCAACCTTCATATATCAACAATGTGCATCAAAGGAGAATGATACCATGTTGGGTATCTCTCGCACATCAGAAAGGTCAACAGATGACGACACTGCAACGGTTACTCTTCATCGACCTAAGGACTCAGACAGTCACCATCACTTCTAACAAATCAAAGATTGTGTATAGATCCACGACTTGTTCAAAAAAAAATGAATGGAAAAAGACAAAAGCCCGCTAAGTCGAAACTTAGTAATAAGTCGCTTAGGCAAAAGTCAGGTAAGATCCCGAAATGCAAAGGATTCTCAACAAAGAACAAGTTGTGTGGTCAAATACCAAAAGACAAAAGGTGGGTGTCTGCTTTGTCCAAGAAACCCTGTATTGGTTCCTCAACCATCATAACTCCTCTCGAGAGATGAGTGCTCATATCAGGATAGTTGAACTTAGGACTGAAGGACATCACGGAGAATGGGCGGGCACCAAATATTTTGAGCCTAAAAATCCTTTTTTCTAAAAGCCCGTGAGCCAAACCACGTTACAACCCTCAAAAGTCCTAATTGAAGCATGGGTTAATTCAAAAGCATATAACGAAGAGATCGCGTTTACCTGACTCCTATAGTGTGTGTTAAGTACCTGTGTTGGTATCATATGCTCGTCTTATCTTTCAAAAAGAAAATCTTCAATGTTGCACTCCAAAAAGTTTTCACTCACAAAAAATCATAATGTTTTTCATACAAAACTTCAAGACGCATAAATGTTGCATTATGTTGTCATAATAAACATTCTTCTACATGTAAAACAATTGTTTGACATTGAAAAAGTTCTCATAATGAACATCAGTGAAGAGTTTAACTTTGTCCAAGAAGAGAAACTTGACCATTCTGCTGAGTTAGCAGTTATTTGTAGCAAGGGGCAGGACGTCTAAGGACTCCTTTGAGCATATCACAAGTTGTCTTCTCAAGAATTTGGGGGCAATCCAATCGAAATTCAGCTCCTCGAATTTCTGCCAATCCGGGGCAAATCCTTAAAGAGCAATCAGCAGATGATTTGGTCTTTCTCAAAGAGCAGTTAGCCTGAGACAACCGTCGTTTTAGTTAGTCTGAGGCAATTACCTCGAGACATGGGAGTCTCTCTAAGGCTGTTTACATTGGGACATTTCGAACTAATCGTTCGGTTCCAATCAATCTGAGATAACTACTTCGACGCGTGGAAGCCTTCAAAAGCTCTTGTTCCACCAAGTTAGTCGTTCACTTGTTGATTGATCTGAAGCAGTTACTTCATAATGGTGAAGCTCTCTTAATTGGAGCAAGTGTTCGTTCAAGAATCAATCAGTCTGAAGTAATTACTTCGAGACGTAGAAGTCTCTCTAAAGCTCATACAGGCGGAGTCTTCCGATGCTGCAATAGCTCCTTATTCAGATGCAGTCAATCTAAGGAAACAACTTGCGACGTAGAAGTCTCTCCAAGATTCATTCTAAATCAAGCTTGCTGAAAAGATTCATCTGAAGCAACTACTTCGAGATGATGGAGCCTCTCCAATGTTCATCCTGGGGCATGTCGTCCATCTATGCAAAGTCTGCCGCTCTAAGATCTGATAAATCTAAGGAGGTTATTTTGAGATGCGGAAATACCTCCAAGACTCCTATCGAGGCATGGTATTCCCATATCAGAATATCCAGTTCCTTTGAAATACCGATGATTAGTAAAATATTGCGTCAGAATACAGGATGCCGGGGCACTCCTTTTAGGAAAGATTTCTAGAAGGTCTAACAGGAAAGGAGATTGAAGTCGATATATCTTTTAAGTGCAAAATCTAATGCATTGCATTCCCACGCATAGAACGCCTTTAATCATCATTATCGATCAACTCGAAGTTTGCTATTCTTCGTTCTACAAGAATTAGCATTGCGATCCTTCGGTGCAATTCAACCTTTGGAGCTTGGTCAATCATCTTGTTGTGCCATGTTCTTTTATCCTCCGGACTAACGGTGTCGAGGATTCAGTTTGATAGCCAGTGCATTAACCAGTATATTCATGCATTCATTCATGCATTCATATCATATACTACATAGCACATTCATTCATAAACCTCAGCCAGGACTCGGGTTATTCCAAGATCGGTTATTGATTGTTCTCAGCAGAATCGTAATTTGAAGACTATTTTGAATGACAAATTTAGTTCTTCCGATCACAAGTTTGAGGGCTCGACCATAATCGGTCTAGCGATGATGATTCTCAGATCGAATCCATTCCAGAGTGATTGGGTTTCCCCAAGCGAACTCTTGTATCAATGAAGCTTCTTATTCGGGATCTCCCCAATGATTCTTCTTCATAGAGTTCCTTTTAAAAGTACACCATTACAAGCAGGAGACTTTTCTCAGATGACAATCTAGCTTTTCTCCCCAGTGCCAGGAGAATGCTTGTGTGAAAGACAGTCGACAATAGTGTCAATTCT